>OY977936.1:34902243-35502243 GCA_963854355.1 Epinotia brunnichana
AATTTTTCTACAAAGTTTAAGTCTATAGCTCAAAAAAAAAAGGTTCTCCCATACAAACTTTGCACCCCCATTTTACCCCCTTAGGGGTAGAATTTTCAAAAATCCCTTTTTATCCCTAGCCCACGTTATAAAAGCAACATACTGTGCAAAAATCAACTCTCTAAGATTAGTAGTTTCGGCTGTGCGTTGATGAGTGAGTGAGTGAGTGAGTGAGTGAATAAGTCAGTCAGGACATAGGCATTTATTATGTATAAATAGATAGAAGATAATGAAACTCCCATTCAAATATCTCAAAAAATTATGAAGCTACATCCGTTTTAATGTCGCTTGTTAGAGTGAGAAAACGATGAGGGACTGTGACGTCAATATACTCGAGCGTCATAGTAAAAAACAATCGTTTCATATGAAGGTGCGTTTTGCGGAAAAGGGACAGAACATACCCCCTCTTAAAACTTTGGACTCTTATAACTTAATCATTACCTATATAACCTCTTGCTTTGTTTTTTTCTCCATTTGACTACATTTATTTTAAATTCTTTTTCGAGAAAATACATTATGATTATTTACCATATTTTCGATTCCTGAGCTATAACCACGAACTTCGGAATTCGAAAATATTCGGGTATCTCTATCTCTATCGCACTAACCATACTCGAGTGACAGGGATGCAAATATATAAACATTGAGTATCGGTTTTCGTGGTAGCGCCGCAGGTACTTTGGCTGAATGCGCCGAGCGCGTGCCATTGTCATTCAAAAAAAACAAATTCGTGTTAATTATATTGTTCAAATTTGTTGATTTCATTTATTGAAATTACGACATAAAACGACATTTGCGCATATAAGTTCTCATATCAGAATCGAATATTTTTTTATGGTTTATATTTTAGCATTTGTCTCGTAAAGGTCTATCGTAGACGGGATTTAAATTATTAATAAGTGAAAGGCAAAGCAATTACGCCATTTTGACGAAAATTTGACGGTTATTATAGCTGACAGTTGGAGCAGCGTTTGATTTCAATAAAAATAAATGAAAAATTAAATGAAGTCGTATATTTCGGAAAATTAATTAACTGTCGCAGTCGGATAAAAACTATCCTAAGTTGCAGCTAGAATAATAATGTACCTATATAAAATGTTTCATATTTTTCCGTTCATGGGATGCTGAGAACATTCGAACCGCGCAAAGCTTAGTTTCAAACTGGCTGATTCTTTTTTTAATTTAGAGATTTATTATAAGTGGAGATAAACTAAAAATAAATCCGGTCAGTGCGTCGCGCCAACATACTTTATGCAATGTCCTAATGCAAGAAAACCAAGTACCTACGCGTTCAACTAAGCGCGTAAACCAAGACAATTCGATAAATCCAACAGGTTCGTCAAAGGCTTGTTCCGGAATCGAGCCCCAACTTTGATTTAAGTAACTTTAATTAAACACTAAGGAGGGTGTTCTTCAGAAAACCATGCGTGTACCTAAATAAAATTGTTTTGTCGCGGTTTTGCTGCCAAAGTCAAAGTGTCTTAATGTGCACCTCCCCTCGAAATGTCAATTTATGGACGAGTATTTCTGTAAACTCACAAGTGTTGTAAATCAAAAATGTACACGGGCTAAAGTTCGGCAAAGCGTTGCGTTTCGGAAGGAAGCCGTATGAAATAAGTTCGCCGTATGACATCGCGATTTAACGTTGTTTTTCTTTTATACGCTCGATTCGGACATCAAACAAACCAACTTGATACTATATTTTCTTAATCGTGTTCAGAAATATTAACTATCCCACCAAAAACATTACATGTAAAGTGACTGCCAAGACTAAAGGCTAAAAGCTAGGGAAGCTCATATAGCTTTCAGAGTTAAAAATATATCAGATCATAAGGAGCGCCAAGCTTCCTACTCCACACGGCGTAACCTACCACTACCAGCCACGCTCTAAAAATTCTACATCTTGGCTAAAAAGTATAGCTTTTTTGGGCACATCCAAGTCGCCGCATAGACTCTCGCGCTGAATGAATTTATAAGTGACATTAATAAGCGACGGGTCTATACTTTTTAGCCAAGATATAGAATTTTTAGAGCGTGGCTGGTAGTGGTAGGTTATGCCGTGTGGAGTAGGAAGCTTGGCGTTCCTTATGATCTGATATATTTATAACGCTGAAAGCTATATGAGCTAGCGAGTCTTGGCAGTCACTTTACATGCAATGTTTTTGGTGGGATTTCATTCCTTTTTGTAAGGTACTTTCTAAAGAAGTGTATAGGAAAACCCATACAAACTTCCATCTCCTAATTTAAAGGGTAGGGGGGTGATTTACTAAAAATCCTGAAATACGTATTTTATTATTTATAATAAGGAGTCTATTTAAATTTTCAGACCTCTAGCATCAAAATTTGCTGAAGTCTTATACAAAATTGCATCCCCTAGTTTAAGGGGTTGAGGGGTAAAAGTTCCAATTTTTTAAATTGTTTTGTTGATTGTGTACTAATACTGGCTTACATACCAAATTTCAGCTTTCTAGGACTTCAGGAAGTACCCTAGAGGTTTTGATGATCAACGTGAGTGAGTCAGTGACGAAATCGGCGTTTTTTTAGATATCAATAGAATCTAAAGTATAAGAGCTATGCAATTGAAACTTTATATGTTTAATAAATTTACTATTGACATAATATCCCGAGAAATTTGTTTATCTGGTATAATCCAAACACAAGTTATGAGAGTTCAAAAAAACGACGAAGCGCTTCGAGAAAAGGTAGGTAGTGCCTGCCCTTACGCTTCGCTTGGCTCGTCTTGGCGGGGGCACTACCGTGCCCCCAGATACCATAACACCACATACCTACAGTATTATTCTCTTCCTAAACTTTGGGTTTTTCAAGTATTTTCAACGTATGGGTCTCCACCCCCTGGGATTTCCCGAATAGTCCAGCCATCTCATTAACAACTAGTAAGGAAAATAATTAACAACTTAGAAAAGTTGAAATACCCCCGACATTTCAATTTCAAAGATCAATATCTCAAACCCGGCTGAACCGATTTTGTTGAAACGTAGCTAAGAACCACCCGATCACGTCAGGTTTCGGACAAAAAAACCCTCGTGTTGCGTCGGGGGTTAAAAAGGCAACAGGAAATAATTCATAATAGCTGTTCTGTGTTGTGTAACGGATATAATTAATCATCATTTAAGTAATTACCTAGAGACAATAACCAACAAAAAATCAGACTAAAAAAAACGATACCTTAAGTACTGGTATGGCCACCAGGTGAATACCGTAAAATGGGCTGGCGTGCACTCTGACGTGTATAGGATGAACTGAGGAGTAAGTCAAGGAGGGTTAAGCTCACCCAAGCTGTTCAACCTATACATGAACCAGCTCATCGAGGAGGAGCTCAGCAGCAATTATGTCGGATGCCACGTGGACGGGGTCTGTGTTAAGGGGCTCCAAGCGCTAATTGACTAGTTTTGATGTGTTTTGAGTTGATATTCCTCCGTCATAACAATAGATATATTTATTGTACAAACGTTAATCGGTTCTTCAATCCTTTATCTACTTTTGCAGGAGAGTGTTTTAGAAAAAAATGTATACATATTTTTTTATGATTTATTCAAACATGGTCCAAAAAAGCTCTATTTTCGATATAAGTATGTTGTTTATGCACTTTTATATATAAAATTTACATGTAACTGCTCCTTATTGACGTATCTAACAACCTAAGAGAGATTTTTATGTTTAACTCATTTTCACAAAAGTTACGTCGAAAAAACTGGTTTTTTTGGCCTAAAACTGCTAAAGTTTGGTGCCATATAACTCGAAAACGGTGAGTTTGGAAGTAAATATGGGACACTATTTCGGTAAACCTCGTTGTTGTTAATACGGTAAGCCACAAAAAACACGAAAAAACGGACAGTAACAGATCGAAGGTCATTGGGAGCTGTAAGCCCCTTAATAACCTCAGCTACGCGGATGACATGGTGCTGTTGAGCCCCTCGGTAGGTGCACTTCAGCGATTGGTGTACATATGTGAGACATATGCCTGTGTCCATGGGCTAAGGTACAATACTTTAAAAAGTGAGGTACTTCAATTTAAGGCAGGTAAAAAATCATACAAAATGACAACCGTCACGCTTTGCGGTACCACCTTAAAAGTAGTACATAAGTTTAAGTACTTGGGCCACTGGGTAACGGAAAGTATGTCAGATAACGATGACATAGAGAGGGAACGTAGGGCATTGTGTGTTCGTTGTAACATGCTGGCCCGCAGATTTGCACGCTGCAGCGCGCTGTAGTAATGAAGTAAATAAGCTAACACTTTTTAAAGCATTTTGTCAAACATTCTACACGTGCAATCTGTGGTCTAGTTTTACGCAGCGGGCATACAATGCTCTGCGTGTGCAGTACAACAACGTGTTTAGAGTGCTGTTTGGACTGCCGCGTTATTGCAGCGCATCGACAATGTTTGCCGAGGCGCACACCGATGGTTTCGCTGCCACAATAAGAAAACGGTGCGCGTCGCTTCAGAATCGTCTTTGCCACAGCTCAAACAGCATTCTAAACGTGCTGGCTCAGCGCTGCAACTCGCCGCTGCTCGCGCGCTGGGTCCAGCTGCACGCGCCTGTAGTCACCGCACTACGCCGCTTTTCATTTTATTTTATTTTATTTTGTTAATTATTTCAATTGGTACTAACATAGCCTTATAAATCTCATTGTTACTATCATTTTATATGCATTACTATTTTCCGTAATAAAAACTTTGAATTTGTGAAAGATCGGAAAGACGATTAATTTATTTTAATAATTTATATTTGCTCTATAAATATTGAAGATACAAAAAAATCATGATGCTTCATTTGTATCCACAATTTATATACCCACGCCGTACCGGAAGGCGCGGCGTGGGTAGGCTCCCCACAAGGTGACGAGGTTGATGACCTGGTAAAGGTCGCGGGAGTCCGCTGGATGCGGATGCCGCAGGACCGGTCATTGTGGCACTCTTTGGGGGAGGCCTATGTCCAGCAGTGGACGTCTTTCGGCTGATATGATGATGATGATGATGATTACTTCTGGGTGGTAGGATTATTGAATAAAATATCTAAGAATAAATTGAAAAACCTAAACAAATAAAAACCGACCAAGTGCGAGTCAGGCTCGCGCACCGAGGGTTCCGAACAAACCTTTTATTTATTAAAAATATTTTTAGTATATGATGTAACTAAAACTTTACGGTTTTCACAATTTTTCCTTTATCTGTGCTATAAGACGTTGCTTCGTACCAAATTTCAAGATTCTGAGTTCACGGGAAGTACCCCGTAGGTTTTGATTCCCTTGCGCGTTTCGAAAATTTGCGGCATAAACGGCTTTATCTTTTGATTGCGTTGGCTTAGAAGTTTATTTTTTTTACAGCTCCAAGGGACTTGAGTATTTGATACAAATTTCAGCTTGATAACTCCACGCGTTCTTGAGAAAAAGGGTCTTAATAGACGGACGGACGGACAACAAAATGATCCTATAAGGATTCCGCTTTTTCCTTTTGATGTGGTTTCGAGGAGGCCTAAAAACGCTCTATTATATAAGCATCCCAAGCGTGGCGATTATGGCATATACCCCACAAATGCAGAATACAACTAAGCCACGGCCACGAGTTTCCAGCGACCCCTGGTACCCTGGTTATGATAGCGGCCACGGTACTAGCGGGGTCAGGAGTGCTAAGAATCTCCGGCAAAGATCCGGCTAGAACATACAACAACACGCGCACACTGATAACGGAAACGAAAAGATAGCGGAACTGGAGGAAGGATTGAGCAAATTGCGGTTGGGCGTCATAGGGTTATCTGAAGTCCGAAGAGAGGGGGAGGACACGATAACCCTTAAATCCGGCAACTTGCTATATTTCCGGGAGGACGACCAACAGTCCCAGGGATGTGTCGGATTCATCGTCCACAAGTCCCTCGTGAATAACGTGGTGAAGATCGAGAGTGTACCTATTGACTAGGGTGGCGTACCTTATATTCAGACTATATCTGTGATATACTCGTTGAAGGTCATACAGGTTTACGCGCTGACCTTGATACACTCCGACCACGAGGTGGAGGCTATGTATGAAGATATATCTAAGGCCATGCATAGTTCTAAAACCTACTTCACCGTTGTCATGGGGGACTTCAACGCTAAACTGGGCCAGAGAGATGGGTGAATAGCTGATAGTGGGGAATTTGGAGTTGGAAGTTGGAACCACCGGGGCCAACTACTGGCTGGTTTCTTGGAGAAGGAGAGACTGGGTTCGATAGACGCTAGGCATCAACATCAACGGCGAGTACATCACTCACCTTCGGTTTGCTGACGATATAGTAGTCTTGGCTGAGACCATGGAGGAGTTAAGTACGATGCTCGATTACCTCAGTAAAGCTTCCGAGCGAGTTGGTCTAAGAATGAACATGGATAAGACGAAGATCATGTCAAATGCCCATGTAGCACCAACTCGCATTACAATCGGACACTTTACGCTCGAAGTTGTAGACGATTATGTACGACGGTGTACGTATACCTAGGACAAACTGTCCAGTTAGGTAGGTCCAACTTCGAGGAAGAGGTCAATCGTCGGATCCTACTCGGCTGGGCAGCGTTCGGGAAACTAAGACACATCTTTTCGTCCAATACACCGCAGTGTCTCAAGACGAGAGTCTTTGAACAGTGTGTGTTGCCAGTGATAATATATGGCACTGAAACGTGGTCGCTTATAATGGGCCTCATAAGAAGGCTAAAAATCACCTAAAGGGCAATAGAGCGGGCTATGTTGGGAGTTTCTCTAGGTGATCGCATCAGAAATGAGGCTATCCGCAGCAGAACCAAGGTAACCAATACAGCCCTCCAAATTGCTAAACTTAAGTGACAGTGGGCGCCACGAGTGGCGACCACGTACCGGAAAGCGGGGCGTGGGTAGACCCCCCACAAGGTGGACTGATCACCTGGTAAAGGTCGCGGGAGTCCGCTGGATGCGGGTGGCGCAGGACCGGTCATTTTGGTATCCTATGTCCAGTAGTGGACGTCTTTCGGCTGATATGATGATGGTGATTTCATTTTAGTTATAATGTTATGTCTGCTCGGCGCGCCTAAGCTTCCTATACTAGAGTCCGTGATAATTTGAAAATAGAAAACTAACGGGAAACTGTTACTGAATAAAAAATATGGCCTAAAAAAAATACCTGGTATTTTTAAATCTAAATTTATCTGCGAGTAAGATGGAGTATTCTTGACGTTATTATATTAATATTACAGTTACACAAAAGAATAAAAGTTGACTAAATAAGTTTTCAACCACTGCTTGCTAAATTACTTTTCAGACAGCAAATACACATTAGTATTTGAATTTGCGAACTACAGAAATAAGTAACTTTGCCCAACTCAATTTCACGTAACGAATGCTTAATGTAAATTAGATTTTTCTTTTTATGCATTCAAGAACAAGCTTTAAGTACAAATGATATTGCTTTTTCGTTACGAATTACATTCTAATATAATGAAAACCAAATTAATAACCTTTCCGTTTTACAAAATTCCATATTATACTAGCTAAATATATAGCACAATGTGTACTTTTTGCAATTGGTCTTTCAATATCGCTAATATAAGCTAAGCACTTGGTGTCTATGAAACGTGTCTATTAGGTGTGAATAGGTTTTTCCATGTTATGAGTGTTATGACACAAAAAAATTGACGAAATGCTACTTTTCCTAGTTATTTGCTAAAGTTGATAAAAAAAATCACAGTTTTCTTTTCCCAATTAAGCATGCAAACTTGGTTATTAATGAATGTCAACTGTTTTTACAAATGAAAATTGTCAAAAATCTTCTTCTAAAAACAAAGTTGAGCGCTTATTGATGGCTACGTTATTTTGCGTAAACAATTTTCGCGTCAAGCGCAACGCCACCCTCGAATACTGGCGTGTCGATGACGTATACATCAAATGTCATATTTGAAAATCTTACTCAGAATTCTATTTCTTTACTTGTTGACTGGAAAATCAACAAGGGGTCGACAACGGGCTTGTGCTTCTGGAGTTGCAAGCGTCCATAGGCTACGGTGCCTGCTTCCATTAGGCAGACCGTGTGCTTGTTTGCCACCGTTGTGATTGTATCTGTAGTGTAGTCGATAACAATCCCACTACCTATTTGTAAGTAAGTAAGTAGGACTATGAATACCGACTTCCGTTGTGCAGCGCATTGCAGAACAATTATATTTTATTATCCCTGCGTATGAATCCACTGATAAACCACTTTCGTCTACGGATTCAAAACAGTTTTGTTTGTTAGACATTACTCACGTTCCTTTATTTTTACAACATAAAAACAAACCTCAAATATAAGTACATCACTAAACACCACCATCCAGTACCTACACACCTTTCTAATTCAGACATCCGACCGGCTGACAACCTCCAAATGAATTCCCTTTCAAGTCGTTAAAGCAACAAAACGAATAGGAAATCGTATTACTTTTCACCGCACACCCGCTCAAAATTCATTAAAACGTGTTCTTAGTCAAATGTTATAATTTATTTAAGCAAAAATCCCCAAAAGTAATATCCATTGAAGCGTATTTAAACGCTAAAGCGGAGATGTAAAACGCGCTCTTGAGATCGTATAAGGGCATTAAATATTCAGCATATCTTTCGCAGCATTACGTCATTTACGGCGTTACCTTTTAGAGTGTATTTACACAAAAGAAGAGCGAATCAAAAATGATAATTACATGCAAATCTGGGGATCGTTTGAGAGCAGCTCTGCGCTTAGCAGCTTGGCTTTATTTAATGATGAGATAGGAAGCGTATTTTTAACAGAACAAAAGTCGAGGGTGTTTCGAATACGCCTGATAAGTTGTTGGAAGTCCACTTTTTAAATTACATATTTTTATTTTAAAGGGAATAAATAATTGAATATAAGCATGTAAGTTGAAAGTAGTAGGTGAAAACCAACCTTACTGTACAAAAACGGTAAAGTATAAACTTTCCGATAACTCGACGTTGTTAAAAAATAACAGCACGAAGCTGAAACAGTTCGAATAGGATATTGAATTACGTTACAATTGAAACGAAATTAATTTTTTAATACAGTTGCTCAAAAAGTGCTACTTTACGTAGCTGTTTAGCGTGCGGAAAGTTGGTTTTCGCGCACTAGTGCTTTTTACTTTTCCACGTACATCGAACGACGTTTTTTAATACAGTTGCGAAAAAATAAGAAAAACAACAAGTAAGGAATTTGAAACTTTTACATTATTAATTCTGTAACATCATTGTAATACAGTTGAAAAATAATGAAGTTGTTCAAAAATATATTTTTGTATTACAGTTCTTCCTTACTTGTTGTTTTTCTTATTTTTTCGCAACTGTATTAAAAAACGTCGTTCGGTACACGTGCGGAAATGTCATTCTTCACTCGTCCCGAGTCTTGCCACTCGCCTACGGCTCGTGACAAGATATCTCGGAACTCGTGATATAATGACGTACTTTCCGCACTAGCATCGAAATGTACTATAATATCCTCTAGTACATCGGTGAACGAAATATGAGTCGTTTCAGCAAACCTAACTCGTTTGCGCGAAACTTGTGCCGAGCCAGCGCTACAGAACTCGAGTCATTATTCGCCTTCCAGACGAGCAAATATTTGCAAAGACGAAGTTGGTTCATTATAGTTTTTATTTTCCGTTTTATGATGTTGAATGTGATTGAGTCTAAACAAGAGGAATGAATTTGCTGAACTTGCACCAACAACAACCAATAAAACCTTTCCCGATCAATGGTGGCTCCTTGAGTGGAAAACTTAGGATTGCCGGAGCAAAAATCGCTCTCGAATGTTTGGTCTAGACGAGTTATTAAGAATGTATTTTTCATAGAATTTGTAAATATATTTTGGTACACATGGATCTGTATTCTGGGCTTTGTGCGCGGCGGCAAATTGATGTTATTGATATTGATTATCAATCGATTAGATTATACAACGTTTTTCTGTTAATAAATCCTTCAGTGAGCAAATTTACTAGATCCTGCAAAGGATTATTGTTAATATTGTTAAATATTTAAAAAATCTATTCTGTAGCAAGAAATTACTTATTCTTAGATTAAACGTCAAAACTTTATGAATTATTATGAATTAAATGTTAGATTATCTTTATTCTTGGCTAATAAAATATACAATGAATATGGGCTATCCCTAAGCATATACAAAGTTAGATCATACAAAGCTGACGTTCTATTTCAGGTTAAGTCCTTATTCATGTTTGGTCAAGCCTGGCCTAAGAAACATCACTTATATAATTCACTGGCAATCCTTCATGTGCTTGAAACAAACGCTACAGGCTCAGCCTAGTGTAATTTTTGACAAATACATACATAGATTCACGCCTTTATTCCCAAAAGGGGTAGGCAGAGCACACAAAACTTATGTTCCAGTGCACGGAATACTTAAATAAGATGGAAGCGGCGTGTTAGCTAGTTACTTCGGAATCCTGTCAATCAAAACTGAATTTGTACATGTAAACACTACTGCAAAACACTTCTAATTGGTAAAAACTTTTTATTCCAATACGATTTCAACAGATGTCATTTTTAGGACGAAAAGTAATCAAAACTGCATTACTTGCGGTATAATTTACAATGCCAAATAAAAGTCACGTAAGTCTATTCTTTATCAATATAGGAGCCAATTTCGAAAGGGGTTTTCAAATATGGAAATGATATATGCTAAAAGTGAGCATAAATGTTTGTATAAAAGACCGACAAAATGTGATAGGTTGCTAGCCCATCGCCCACAACACACTTCAACACCTTCTTTTGAATGTGTCTTTTTATTTCGGTAAATGAATGATTATGTTTATTTTTTCAAATTCAAACTTACTTAGTTTGGATTCGACTTATAATGTACCTAAATACACTCAAGAGCAAAGGTTTATATTTTACACTAGTCTCATTTACATAATATTATACTATTCTTCCTAATACCCAATTGTATTAGCAATTTCCGGGATCCTATCATAAAAATATTAACATTCAAAAATGACGATTTTTGCGAAATCTCGCTCCGTTAACGCTGTTTTTTTCATGGGTTTTTACGAGTCCTATTTAAACCTCGTAATGTTACTTTTTTTAATTGTTATTTTTGTAATTTAGAAGTAAAATTAAAAAAAAAGATCATGACAGGATTAATAAAACTGTACAAGCTTGCACTATGTTAGGAAATATGACGGTATTTCACCGACCCGAAACTTTTGCGCTTGAGTGTACATAGAATAATGGACTTAATCATTGAAATTACACAGACGCGATAATTACGAGTATGTACTCGTTAATATGAAAGAACTGTTCTCATTAACGACTCCAATTATGTGAATGACCTCTGTCTTAACTCTACGACTCTCGGCAATTATCGTAATGACATGCATTAATAGTCATGAAGGGCCGAAAGACTGAGATATTAACTTAAACCCTTTGTCTTGCTTATCAAGGAGTAATCGGTATTAATGGAGACACCTGCAAGATTTATCGGATCTTTTGGCACCGTTTGAGTCGATTTATGATTATTACTGGCTGTATGGTGAAGCTGCCGATCCGCCCAAATTTGTCGACTATGGTAAACTGTTTCATCACCATAAGTAATGTTAAGGCGGGGTATGCCCAAGTCGATTTGTGGTATTTGCGATTCGTTTTTTTACCATTTAGTAGTTTTTGTTAATGATTTTTACAATAAAATATTTAATTGTTTTCATGGTTTTGATTTAAGCGTATTTGTTGTGTAATATATGTAGCACAACAGTTACCTATCAACATTCTAGCACTTAGGTAATTCCATTCCCTTCTTTTTATCATATCTATTAGGTCAAAAATGATAAGTTGATAAGTTGAGGTTCCTACAATGTTGAGACTTCAGATAAATAGTTTGGTTTATACATACAGCTATATGTTAGGTAAATAGACTATTCGCACATTTACTTTTAAGAGACCGTTTTGTTCGTTCTTTTGTTTTCTCCCAGAATCCGTAGAATCAAAGGAAATTCGATTTGGTCGGCGCACGACGACCCGTAACAAATAAACAAAAAGTCTGATAGGAGCCCTTTACTGAAAAAAGGTTCCGTAAGATCGTGTCGTAACTTTGTAAGGTATTCATCACTATAAAGATTAATTTACTTAATGTAACTGTTGCTCCAATTGCGATCTTAATTTAAATTGTGAGCTGAAATGATCATAATCTTTGTAGATGCCAATGCCGCTTACGGTGGAGGAAAACGTGGATCTAACTACACCAAGAATCGAATTGGATGTAAATGGGATGCTGTCGTATGTTTGGTTAAATGCTCCGCCGCGGCGGAGCATAATTACGCGCGAACCGCGACGATATTACGGTTTTCCTTTTACTTTCAGAGAAAATCCGATTTTTCAGATACGCTCCATACAATCTTTATTTAGCGGGCCAAGTTATCCCAAAATCATATTGTGGTATGATAATGACTAGAAGAAGCCATTTTCCGAAAAAAAGTATCCTAAAATTTTAAATCGTCTATTTCTATGGAGAGCCGATTCTCAGTTGCACAGTGCCAGTGCCCAGTCGCTGGAAAAGAGCTGTGATTTTTTTAATTCCTCTGCTTGACGTTCTTAAGTAAGTATTTTTTCGGAACCCTAATAAAAAACAAAATGTAGTTTTGTGTAGAAAAGTGGTGTAACATATGCAGCGCAGGTAAGGGGCGGCTTGTCCTAACGAAGAGAGTGCGTCCCAGGAATACATGATCATGTCAACTGGAATGTTCGTATAGTTTGTTGTTTATTGAGCGAATCACGGTGGATGTTACATGTTCATAGCATAAACATGTCCTAAGCAAACGAAACTAACGGAATTTGTGAATAAATACATTTTATATTTCAGAGACAGATTAAAGCTAGCTGCTGTGTGTCACAAGCTCGGCTAATACAAACAGCAATTTTATTTTATTTATGCCGTTATTGCCGTTAAATATATATTTATTTAAGTATTTAACTTTAGTGAACTTATAACGTGTCATAAAAATAAATCTTGCAGTAAACAGTAGCTCTCTGCTAACGAAATTATAACTTTGAAATTAAAGGAAAAAAAATACCGGCCAAGTGTGAGTCAGACTCGCGCACGAAGGGTTCCGTACCATTATCTATAAAAATACTTATTTTATTCAGTTCTTAGTATTTGTTGTTATAGCGGCGACAGAAATACATCACCTGTGAAAATTTCAACTGGAACTATCACGGTATCAGTGAGATACAGCCTGGTGACAGACAGACGGACAGCGGAGTCTTAGTAATAGGGTCCCGTTTTACTCTTTGAGTACGGAACCCTAAAAATTAAAGTTTCATTGCTTTGAGCTGGATACGAACCAGCGACCTTTCGGCAGACAGGGCTGGTCGCTCTTAACCAAGTGAGCTGTTGAAGCCGTTCCTCGATTCAACGAATGTTTTAACCAGTTCCGGTATCTTTGTACTCCTCAGGAGGTGGAGCAACATCTACTTTGAAAACTCAGGATTCTGAAACAGCACCAAAGTCTCAAATTGCATTAGAAATTGTCAGTAACGATGCGTCACCCTGCATTAAATTAATATAGCACTAAGCAGTAGCGTCTTCTAACGAAATTATAAAGTTTACGTATAAATAGTAGGTACCTAACATTTTCTGTTCTGTGCATACATACACAAAAGGTAACGAAATGTTACGTGTTGTAATCAGCCACAAACACCAGGTACCTACTAGGGAGAAATCCATATAAGTTTACCATCGTATTCATGAGGACAATTTTCATACATCATAACTACCATAAGTCAATTTTGCTTACCCTGTAAACATATGCCTTAGGAGAGACAAAATAAAAATAAATAAATACATGCAAAACATAGAGGTAGAATAGATAGAGGGACTCACCGACACATACACACATAAGTGACAAAGATGTATGCATAGGCAATACCGCAAGTGGGAACGAGATACAGTGTCATATTTTCTGTCCCTCATCGTGTATACGGATTTTTTGTTTGCCACCAGCTTGTTTGCCACCACACCTGTCAAAATTTGTACTGAAACTGACACCGCCATGACGTCACCGATATAATACGACTAAATTATAAACGACATTAGACGTCAAGAATGTCTTAGCTTCTGATACTTCTTAGTTTAGTATGGCTAATTTACCATCGTCCCTTTTGGGTATACGCTAGGACGTCATCTATATATATCCTCTATCTACAATGCAAAAAGAAACTCATCCGGATCCAACTTACTTTATATAAAATTTTATTTCCTATGAGGAGCGCGCTGGTAATATTACCCCGAGCCCGAAGTCCTGTATAATAATAATCTAGCCTCGACTTTTGCTTTTAAGTACTAAAAAGCTAAATTTATTAAATACAATTTTGCTGTAGCAACTGTTTTTATTGGCATGAGTTGACATTATGAAGCTGCTGAAGGCATAGTTTTTGACATTGTATAAAATACAACTACGGTATATACTAAATGTAAGGTATATTTTAAAAATATGTTAAACGATAGTGACTTCGTAAAGTAAATAACTCGAGTGTTTATATTATGGTCCTTAGAGAGGTTTTAATAAAACCGATGATTTTGATGGGGAGCCATTTGTGTAATGCCTTTTATGTCCATTACCGAACTAAAACTTGGCATCCTTTATAATCTTCAGAACTACTAATATCGTCTTAAGGCCTTTGTCTTGTAACCATCAATATCCGCAAATGGCCGAGGTACAGTCAACATCACAAACACTTAATAAATAAATAATAAAAATAAAAATCGACGGGTCACATTGATGTAGAAGAAAGTCACAATTGAGGTTGTCAGTGTATGCGGTAGAAGAAGCCTTTTCAGGTTGTAAAGGCCTCCACACACCGGTGTGTGGAGGCCTTTAGTGTTTTAATCATTCTATGCATACGTGTTCAGAGTTGTAGTCCAGAGGGGTAGTTAAGTAATTTTTCAAACGAGCGTTAAGACAAATCAGCTGTCGTATTCCATGGAAAAAAACCGGTCAAGTGCGAGTCTGTCTCGCGCACCTAGGGTTCCGTACAAACTTCCACCACGCTTTATTAAGAAAAAAATCTATACTGGTTTTTCAGAGATAATTATTTTTCAAGTGAACCAATTTCGATAAAAAAAAATATTTGCTAGAAGGTACTTTCAGAATACTTCCATACAAATTAGAAGGAAAAAAATTCAACACAAAAGTATTAAATTACAAACTTAAATATTAAATGATTTTTGAAGAATAAAAAAAAATACGATCCGTAGAGATCTCGTTATATTTTTCCGGTAATATTAATAATATGTATTATTTTCAAATTTTTCGCTCGGTAAACTTCATAGATAAGGGGGGAGGGGATGGGGGGTTGTATTTTTGCTACATTTTCCTTTGTAAATCAACCTTTTACCACTAAAGAAAAAAAAAACTGTTTTAGAATGTGCAATTCAAGCCCTTTCATATGATACCCCACTTGGTCTACTAAGTAGACTTTAAATTTTTGCCCCCCCTCTTATCCGTCCTTTTTTATACAAATAAAAAAATATATCTTTAAATTTTTCATTTTCCATACACGTGGATTAGCTTTGTTTACAACTATTTCAAATTTCAAATTGATAGCATTAGTAGTTCCTGAGATATTTAACTTTGTGACAGACAGACAGACAGACAGACAGACGGAGTCGCACCACCATAAGGGTTCCGTTTTAACCTTATTGGTCCGGAACCCTAAAAACGACGAAATTAAGTACCTAGATCTATCTGCATGACGTAAGAACGTACGATGCGTGACGTAATCGACGAGCTAGCGTCACTTTATTTTCTCAAGACAGGGATATGAGTACCTTTCAATTTTTTTCAAGATTATTTTCATGCCTGCCCTTTTAAATGTTATGAATCGATCTAACCTTACACTCGGAACTTATGCAGTCAACTGTACTTATGACCCCTTCAAACCCCTAGTGGTCACTTCCTCTTGTAGTTAATTATAATAACTGAAGGGACCACGTGGCCGAACTTGGAGGCCACTTTGTGCACACGCTTTAAGTCCTGCTGACCCTTTCTTAATATGGCCGTGCAACTAATTGATTACAACCTAATTAAATAAGGAATGCCATATGCCATTATAAAACTTAATAATAGGTACGTCAAGCATAGTGTGCCAGTATGTTCGAAACATAATATTTTAGAAATTCTTATATTGATACTCAGTTAATATAATATCTCACAACTATATAAAGTCGGTAACTACCAAGTACCGGTACCGGTAACTAGAATCGGAAACTACTCAAGTTAATATAATATTTTACAACAATATAAAATAAGTAACTACCAAGTTCAAACGAACGTGACATAAAATATAATAATAATGTAAACAACGGTAAGTAAAGATACATAGGTAATTTTAATTAAAATAATTACACGAGTATATGAAAATAGTAGATTGTACAACAAGTGCATAAAACGCACCATTTTACTCGAGACGTTTATCCATCCGAGCGAGCTTGCGAGCGAGGATAGATATAAAGTCGAGTGTAAAATGGGTTTTATGGACGAGTTGTACACTCTACTTTTCACTTCGATTGCGAGGAAATGAAACAGCAACACGTAAATATAGTAAATGCTAATTTAATTAATCATGTTTTCCTGTATTTTATTTCATTTATATTGTTTGCTTTTATTGTGTATTTTATGGGTGTCTTGCCTGTCCAATAAAGAATTATTATTATATTATTATTATTATTATTAATTGTTGTTGTTATGGCTTAAATACTATACTGATCTACTAAATTGAAAAATAAACAAATATAAAAAATAATAAATGAGACGAAATACAAATTATAAGTTTATTTCATGAAGTTTTATTGTGTACTTTGGCTGTTGGTATCTTTGCCTTGGTCTTAGAATACGAACGAAACGAAATAAAATAAAGAGGTTGTTGTATGAAGTTAAAGATGTTCGTGTGGCTGTTGCAGCGATTGCCTTGGTCTTCGACGAAGATTTTACTTTATGCTCTAGAGCATAAAAAGCGACTTTATGTCGCCTACGCACGACATAAAGACGAACTTTTAGAGCATGAGAAGTGAAAAGATATATGTACATTCAAAAAGTATCCTGAAAACATTTAAATTATTATGTGGCAGTAGGCGAAGCAGCAAGCATTCTTAGAAGTAATACCTACATTTGATAGGTAACTTTATTAAAATGTTTTTATTGAAGAATATGAAACTTGCGATATTTTAATGCAATTCTTTCTATAGATCATTTAAATTAACAAACTATTAGATTGGCTCCAACAATATGGAAAGCAATTGATGCGTAAACTAATTACCTGTTCCATATAACATAAGGCCCTTCAATTCTGTTGCCAAACTCGATTACATACTCCGACAACCAAGTCCTCATACTACATCCACCAATTTATCATGAACCCCTTGCACGCATGAGACCCTCGTGCAACAAAATGAAACACTTAGACAACAAAGCTCATCTTATATAAGTTGTACATTGCGTATCGCTATTACGTTCTACCTATTTGAAAATGTAGATTAGCTTTTGCCTCTTATGGTACGGATGATAGGAGATGCTAAAATCAATTATATTGATGTAATAGTTAGAAGAGCTCTTATTCTCGTTAAGGAGCAATGAGTTTCGCACTAACCCTTTTTGGAGAATAGATTGGATATTCATCTACTTTCGGAGCCGGTAGTGCGCGTCGCCTGGGTGATGTCTTGATGAGGCACCCTAACCCTGCGAAGCCCCACAAATGGGGTTATAAAAATTTAGTTATCAGTGGAGTGTCAGGCTTCAGTTATGATTTTGACATCTTTGCCGGTGAGCAAAGCAACACGTATCCGTCAGATGCACCCGATCTTGGTGTCAGTGGTAATACGGTAACAAGGTTAACTTCCACCGTTCCTCGTAGTCTCAATCATAAAATATTTTTTGATAATTGGTTCAACAGCCCGAACCTACAGGTGTATTTATTCAAAAATGGTTTACTGCCTCTGGGTACTGTACGGCTCAATCGCGTACCAAATGCTAATATGCCTACAGAAAAAGATTTTAAAAAGATGGGCCGCGGGAGTATTATTGAAAAAACAGCGGTCATCGACGACGTAAAACTGAGCCTTGTTACCTGGTACGATAATAAACCAGTAAATATGCTTTCAGCATACGTTGGTAGTGAGCCACATACAACAAAACGCCGATTTTTCAGGAAAGAAAAGCAGTTCAAAGAAATCGCTTCTCCTCAAGCAGTCGACTTGTATAATCATCATATGGGCGGTGTAGACCTACTTGATTCTTTGCTTGGCCTATACAGAATTCAGTTGAGGTCAATTAAATGGTATAAAAGAATTTTTTACCATATGATGGATATGACAGTTGTCAACGCTTGGCTGTTGTGGCGCCGCTGTAATGAGAAATTGTACCTACCACTTTACGATTTTAAACTGGCTGTGGCTGAAGATTTATGTCGAACAGGGGTGGTATCTAGAAAGCGAGGACGTCCCAGCAAAAGCGCCACTGGAACGCCATATGGTACTCCGACTACCAGCCGACCAAGTACGCCTTTGTCGAGTCATCGAGGACGTCCCAGCCAAAGCGCCACTGCAACGCCATATGGTACTCCGACTAACAGCCGACCAAGTACGCCTTTGTCGAGTCATGTGATGTTGACTCCTACTTCAAGCTTATACAGTGGCGATGGCCTGAAAAAGAAAAGTAGGAAACGCCCAGCTAAGCACCAAGATGTACCGTTGACGGCTGTTCGAATGGACACAATTGATCATTTGCCACAATGGGCTAAAACCCGACTTCTTTGCCAGAACAATTGCTCTTACAGGTCTTTCACGAAATGTGAAAAATGCAGAGTTCATTTATGCTACAATGAAAAAAGGAACTGTTTTACTGAGTTTCATACTCAGTAATAAACGAAATAGATCGAAATTGACTGACTCAAATTGACGTATCGCTTTAGATCAATTTAGGTAACAACGCATACGAAGCCATATATGGCTAGACATATTTTGAACTTGATGCATACGAATCCAAATATGGCTTCGTGCAATAACTTTTTGATAATAAGAAACATATTTTTTTGTGTTCCAAATTTATTTTATCTGGGTCATAATAAACTAGTTCACATATTCAGATTATTTTTTTCTTCCATTTTTCACTGTTCATGCATTATAGGGTTAAGGCCCTTAATTATGTACAATTTTTTTGCAATCCACCCATACCTATTCCTTTTTGCATCAAGTAAGTAATTAAATGCCACTATAGACTTCAGAATTCAATGTGTTTTGTCTTTTTTCCAAGAATGTTGATATTTTGCCGGCAAACTTTTAATGTATGCCCGTTGCGCAGTGAATGCTCTCCTAGGGGGTGTGGGGGAGGGGAAACTTGCTCCGTCGATTCCAGATGCTTGAAGAACTAATTTAACTGCCTTCGGTCCCCCACTGCCACTTCAATAAATTCTAAACTATATCTAAATAATTCTCGCAATTCTATTTTGCGGCGGCAATTTTAAATTTTGCAACCGTGATAAATAATATGAAACGTCTTGAAACTTTTGCTGTGCAGTATTATTCATATTTTTGCTTGTTTTCATATCTCTCGTTATCGTAGTGTTTTCTTTTTTCGTCAATACAGCCAGTGGATTGAATCTAAGTGTTTTTGTTAATAATTTACGATTCACATTATTATTTTTTAGGGTTACTCGTACGTAGTCAACAAGGCATCCTTATGAGTAGTTTCGCCATGTCCGTCCGTCCGTCAGCTAGAAAGCTGTAATTTGGCGTAAGTATATAATCAATCAGTTATACATAAGGTAAACCTCCCAGTGCCTGACACTGACCCAATATTTGACACGTATACAATATATAGACGTTTATAATAGAGGTGAACAACAAGGTGTCAACTATTAGGCAGTTAAACATAGGGACATTTACCTTACTTTCCTCCACATAATATAGCTATTTACGTGGTAGCAATATAAAGACGTCACGTACAAACAATCAACAGACGTCATCCGCACCTCATCAAAATATCGCGTTACACAAATTCAGCCGAGCCAATTATCCGTGCGCTCATTTTCCGTCCCATTCCCCGGTGTAATGATCACGTGGTGATTTTGACAGTAGCGCCCGGTTTACTCCCCTTAGAATAAGACTGGCGTTCGGAACAGATGAACGAATTACGAACGAACATTCGCTGCAAAGAAATCGGTAACCACGCTCGCCTTAACTCTTGCGACAAATGCCTGCAATTTCCTAGATTGTTTCCTTTGCTGACACATTATTCAATTATTAAAGTGAAACTTTTATTACATCGCCTAAATTTTTTTCATCCATCTACCGCATGTCGCATTACTGAAACAAGTGACAGGCGCTCGGCAGAGCAGCCAAGGCCAATATGGCGGCGATTTTCACTTGCATCGTGGCTTCATAAAACTACATAACAGTTTTTTTTTATTATATAGCTCTCTGTTTTTATTCACGGCTGGCACCGCCCAAAAGTGTGCTCTACAGTAGAACATAAGTAAAGAAAGGATTATAAACATTTTGTTTAAATGCAGTACACCTACTGCCAATGCCATGTCGTTACGTGGATGAAAGCCTTGAAGGTTATTAGACTATGAAATTTATAATCTATGGAATACACGTAAATATTAAGTACTCGTAGCGCCTAATACCCTTATTCGTGCCCATTGATATTCAGACTTCATTAAAACTACATGTTTTTCTAGATACCCTGAAAGTCAATGCAAACCGCGCCATAATTTTAATACCAGAAAACCCATCTTAATCTATTATTTGGTATATGTTAAAATAAGGGATGAGTCATGAAACTAGTGCGGTGGGAAGGTATGGATAGTTTGACAACACGGGAGGTAGGTACAGGTACGCAGCTTACAGCCTGGGCGAGGGGACATGAAACCAAAAAAAAAACCGGCCAAGTGCGAGTTGGACTCGCGCACGAAGGGTTCCGTACCATTATCTATAAAAACGGCAAAAAAGTCACGTTTGTTGTATGGGAGCCCCCCTTAAAAAATATTTTATTTTGTTTTTAGTATTTGTTGTTATAGCGGCAGCAAAAATACATAATCTGTGAAAATTTCAACTCTCTAGCTATCACGGTTCTTGAGATACAGCCTGGTGACAGACAGACGGACGGACGGACAGCGAAGTCTTAGTAATAGGGTCCCGTTTTACTCTTTGAGTACGGAACCCTAAAAACGAAAACAAATATATTTTTCAAGTAACCTAGGGCGGAAGGCTCAAACAGGATTGAAAAACCGGCCAAGTGCGAGTCGGACTCGCGCACGAAGGGTTCCGTACCATTATCTATAAAAAAACTATTTTATTCTGTGTTTTTAGTATTTGTTGTTATAGCGGCAACAGAATACATCATCTGTGAAAATTTCAGCTGGAACTATCACAGTATCAGTGAGATACAGCCCATCAGGTGACAGACAGACGGACGGACGGACGGACAGCGGAGTCTTAGTAATAGGGTCGGGTCATTGTCAGATTTAGGTTCGCGTCTTTTCGGTGGACATTGCCAAAGTTAAGGGCTATAAAGCCTAATTTTTGGTTGAACTCTTAACCCGCATAAACGGCGTTGTCTCTTCTATAATTCTATGTGATAAAAACATAGTATATATAAACACAAGCCCGTAACTATTGACCACCGGAAAGATGATTTTTGTTTTTGTAACTGACAATGACCCGGTCCCGTTTTACTCTTTGAGTACGGAACCCTAAAAAGCGGCGAATGGAGCGCCAGTTAAGTTGGCGGCGGTAGAAGGAAACGTGGTCATATTTTTATCTAGGATATAAAAAGGGAACTAATGTTTTTAGTTTTTAAATGGTTTTCTTTGGGTCCATATCGGGTTGCATAAAATTTTAAATCATAATTTTGATAGGCAGACATGTCGATTAAAACACGATTTTTCTATTAATATTTAGAATAGGCCTCTTGCGAATGCACATTCGCATAGCGAAACCACCCCCTAACGTCACAGACAAAATGCGCTCTCCGAATGCAAATGTCAGTCATTAACATGCATTGCGCGAAGTCGCCCGTCTAATTAGGATAACTCACTTGACACGGACTCGAATATCATGAGCACCGACTTATCTGCAATACGTTAAGATTCTTATGGCATTCGCAAAGGGGTTATTATTGCATGATTTGTGTACGTTTGAATGTAGGAAATTTGCGCTTAATTCACGGACTCGAATGACCGACAACTTATAACAATAGGTATAAGCGAGCCGGTAGGGTTATTTTCTTACCGCGTTCACATATATTATTTATTATTATTGCTTAATTTGTTTTAGGTACAGTCGACTACAAAGATAAGTTTGTTTTTTAATGTTACAAAATCTATGTATACATATTTTTGTAACGTCGTATGGATACATCTCTTTTTAGTCGACTGTACATTATGTGTGATACTAGAAAAATGCAGTTAATTTTATTAGAATTAATGTGTGCTGAAATAATTTTCGTTTTAACATAAATAATAATTAGAATAATGAGAGTCTTGAAAAGTTCCTTAACGTTGGTCATGACTGTCATGAAATGACATGGTATAAAGCATGCAAGGATTACACGGACAGTTTTAAACCTTTTATGTAGTGTTTCGAACTGTGAACAGAGTAACTGATAAATACATATGTACACATGTTTAGTCAACATTCATCCGCATAAAATATAATTTTGCGTAAATTTCTATATAAAATTGCATGACAAAATCCGGATTTAAGAGTGTGTATACAATCACATTTAATCATGTGGATGCATCATGCGCTCTCAGAAATATGTACCTAGCGACAGCCTTTACTTGTACGCGACGAGAATTATAATAAACAGCCATTTAGTGGGTAACTTGATTGCACCAATAATCGACACTTTCAGGAGGTCGTGTAGCATAATAATTATGAGTGAAAATTATAAAATAAGTAGATGTCTAAAATATGACATATTAGCTTCTTATTTACTGAAGATATACATAGATTCCTTGAAAAATGAGAATAAGCAAAATACTTAGTATTAAATCTCCAGTTATCGGTACCCGAGCTCCAGTAATTAATATGTGGAGGATAATCATAGCAATCCATAAAATGAAAGAAAATTCAAATACATTTTATAGTAATTAAGTTATTGGTAAAAGAGTATAGATACTCAATCTTTTAACGAGATGCTGTAGAAATCTTTATTTTTTTTAGGAAAGCTGACACTTGTTCACATTTTTTCACCATCTTTATACAAAACGACCGATCTCAATAACATTGTACCAGTGTAGCGCAACTAGGAACAAAAATATGAATGACGTCCAACTGCTCAAATTCAGATCAAATCTGACAGGTTCTGACAAGTGACAAGTTTTCTATCTGTGCTATTGCTATGGCGGACTCATGCTATCTCGTACTCCTACTGTGTGTACCTAACTTAATTTAATTTAATTGTGTTTTAAAAATTATGACTTGTAAAATGTACTTTTACCAATAAATATCTGTATTCTGTATTCTACTTCCGTTCTTTCTCTGTCTGTCATTTTGTCATGGTGACTTTGGCCGGTTACCATGGATATTATAACTTCACGAGAAAAAATGTGTGTGTCAAACAAACTGCTTTTGACGAAATAAAATTAATAATTATCTTAAAATAAAACACGTTAGTATTAATAACGAAATGTCAAGCACCAATATTGATTAACTTATGAAAAACAACGGTTGGTACTTGGGTAAAACCTACAAGCGCGAGGTTTCTTAGTTCGAGAAGAATTCATTGCGACCCGCAAAGATATGTGTACAGATTGGTGAATTTTTGTAAATATACTGTGATTTGGAAATAAGTGTGAAATAAACTGTATGAAATATTTGTTCTCCTTTTATTATTTCATATCTAAAACAGATTAGTTTTTGATTTTGTAAAGCAATTTTCTGTTCATGCAGTGGGCCCAACGACGTCCCTAATCATAATTTATTGATATCGATAACGTTGGGTTCTAATATCATCGATATCGATAACGTTAAGTACTACAACCCTACTATCGTCCTCGTTCGTTAGGTTGGTTGGTAAGTCTAATTCCGAACTAGCGTTTATTTTTATTGGTATTGTGGTATTTCAAACTAGCTAAAGTTCGAATGAGTTGTCATGTCAAAATCAAATGACAATGTCACTGTCATCCAAAACCTTGTTCGAAGTCCCGTCTCTTATTTATATTCTCTTTGATTGTACTGGATAAAATTAGGAAAGACACTGTCTATGGTACAGTGTTGTCACATAAAAAAAAATGTTGCCAGTCCTTATTTTTAACGGTTAAAGACAAAATCCAAAACAAAATCGTCGGTTACTGTTACGTGCCATCACGTTATATTTATTTTCAGTATTAAATATTTTGCACTTGACATTAGTAGGTACCAATATTCACAGATATTGCATATCTAGTAATTTCCACCTCCTTGCATAAAATCTGGTACACTTTAATATTTAAATGTAGGTATCTTATAAAGTCTCGTTTAGACTACGCCGAGACTACGCTTCTACTTGAAATCACTCCATATACATAGAGCCATAATCAATTGTTACGACGCTGCAAACTATTACTCTGTACTGCAGTAATATATGACTCCCAAGCTATTCCAAAAGAATATATGTAGCTTTAAATTGCCATTGCATAATGCTGTTTTTCACATCGACTATGCTGAAGCAATATAAATTCATGCAAATCGAAACAGGCTTATACGACTTCGGCTGACAATCCCGTATTCACCTTTATTCTGCGGTGATAGAAAATTTTGAATACGCAGTGCTATAATGTTCCAGTAAGCCCTTGTTCCTGCACATAATGTTCCAGTTCCGCCATTGTGGTGCTTCTGAAATTGCACCAGATTCCTAAGGGACATTATTCGACGCCTGCAAAACGATCCACAATAAACAAAAAGTATTGAAACTGGCCATATTTTTGAGAAGGTGCATAACAATGCCTATATTTTTTTTGAAATAATAGTAATCGCGATAGCGCTCATTTACACTTAACATATATGCGATAGTGATCTCATCTAATAAAATTTAATAAGTATAATATACTTTAAGTCTAATGCATATTTCCTATAATGAACATGTCGCTCCCATGCTAAAGTAACGAAACTGCCTTTTTGTCAAAATTGAGTTATTGATGTAGAAGTGTACCAATTATGACAACGCACAATGTCACAAATTTTCAGGCTTCTATCTTTTAAGCTTCCCAAGTTACCATTGTACCAATCTGCATTTATACATTTTTTGTCCCATGGTAAACTTGCGATGTGAAGATAAGGTGATTTGTCTTGGCAGATAAAGTTATGATGCCGGTGGATAGTTGACGAATCTGCCATTTGCGTTAATTTTCTTTGGTGGGAATTATTATAAACAGGTATGATTAGCCTATAGCAAATTTGCGAATCTGACAGATACGGCAGTTTACTGTGGTCGCATATATACCTCATACATATTAGTCAACTATAGCATATTTGCGAATCTGCACATTCGTTAATTTACCGTGGTGGCAACTAATACTCAACTACATAAGAAGACTACAGCAAATTTACGAATCTGGCAGATACGGTAGTTTATTGTGGTGGCATTTATTCCTCATCTATATTAGTAAACTATAGTAAATTTGCGGAACTACACATAAGTCAGTTTATTGTGGTGGCATTTAATGCTTATTTACATTCATAACCCTTTACATAATTACGAACCCACGGATTTGTTAATCTACTATTGAATTGAAAACATTTATTGAATGGTGGCAAATAAAACCTAGCTACCAAGCTAGCCATAGCAAGTTTGTGAGAGAGTTGCTACCGCTCGCTTGAGAACCAAATCCCCCACCGTGACCTCGGCAAATCGGGGGGTCCCGTCTTTACCGGGAAACAAGTAAACAATGCGCCCCCGTCGCCATCGCAGTGGCGGTAGGTTATCATCCTTAACCAACACTAGGTCTCCAACTATAGGTGGACTGCTTTTTGTCAGTCCACTTGAAAGGCTGATGCAAGACATGCAAATACTCTAATGACCATCTGGCCCAAAAGTTCTGAGCCATTTGTTGCAGCATCTGGTAGCGCGACAAACGAGAGCACTTTACTTCCCTGAGGGGATGCTCTGGCAACGCTGCAAGTGGATGCCCGATCAGGAAATGTCCTGGACTTAATGTCTCCATATCGTTGGGGTCGGAGCTGAGCGGACACAATGGAAGGGAATTGAGAACTGCCTCAATTCGACATAATAACGTCGCCAGTTCCTCAAAGGTAGCTGTCACATTTCCGATTTCCCACCAAAATACAGTTCAAAATGAAACGACGAAAGACGATAAACTATAAGTCCTAAACTATTAGGATTTTATTCGTGTTTGTGACGACAAAAGTGTACGTTCCTTTTAAAGATGGTCGAATAAATTAATAACTGCACTCCTGAAGAAATTGCGTGAGTAGCAAAAGTGCGAATAGAAAACTTGCTGCCTGATTTCAGCGTTTTTTTAATTCATCGATCATCGACATTCGACCATCTTTAAAAGGAACGTACACTTTTGTCGTCACAAACACGAATAAAATCCTAATAGTTTAGGACTTATAGTTTATCGTCTTTCGTCGTTTCATTTTGAACTGTATTTTGGTGGGAAATCGGAAATGTGACAGCTATTGCTTATGGTTTGTTTTGTTTTTAATTTGTTTGCACTTGCCATCGCGAATCGGATCGGACCGAATTCGAACTGTTTATTTTTATAAATAATACCAAGAATTTATAAAACATGTAATTTAACACTCAATAGATGATGGATTTATTATTATTGTAGTAAATAATGTATAATAAACAAATGTTAAATCGTAAATAAATACTTTTATATCGAAATATTTGTTTATGAAGTTGGCACCACTGCAATATAGCGGCCGATTTAAAAATAGTAATTTATGCTACTGATACATAATGAGAGGCCTTAAAACACGAGTAAGGTTTTATGAAACGAGCGTCAGCGAGTTTCATAATAGGATCACACGAGTGTTTTAAGGCCTAATTATGTACAGTTGCATACACTACTTTATCTAAACACATATCATAAGTACTCTAAGATGGGTTCAGAAGCCGTAGGAAAATGACCTGCATTGCTACGAGTGCTACCTGTAAGTTATCTTAAAAAAAAAAAGTCAAAAAAAAAGTTAGAAAAAGTAAAAAAAAAGTGAAAAAAGTAAAAAACAGCAAAAAAAACGCAAAAAAAAGTTAAAAAAAGTAAAAAAAAGTAAAAAAAAAGTAAAAAAAAAAGTAAAAAAAGGTAAAAAAGGAATAAAAGTGACACAAATTTAAAAAAAGTGTAAATAAGTTAGAAAAAGTACAAAACAGCAAAAAAAATTAAAAAAAAGTGAAAAAAAGTGAAAAAAAGTAAAAATAAAGTTAAAAAAACGTAAGAAAGGAATAAAAGTGACAAAAAGTAAAAAAAAAGTGCAAAAAATTAAAAAAATAATAAAAAAGGTGCAAAAAAGTTAAAAAAAAGTCAAAAAAAAGTTAATAAGCGGAAAAAAAAGTTCGAAAAGTAAAAAAACAGTGAAAAAGGTAAAAAAAAAGTGAAAAAAAGTAAAAAAAAAGTTAAAAAAGTAAAAAAGCAAAAAAGTTAAATGAAAAAACATAATAAATTGACGTTTCGTATCGATAACTGTTTTAATATCTATAGATACTAGACTAGAGACCCACTTGAGTTTTGACAGCTGTTGCAAATTTAAACTCACAACGATGCCGATAATCTGTACTGTAATAACATTACAGTACAGATTTTACCTACTACCACAGACAAGAAAGTTGTCATAGTAAAATTGGTTGTAATAATGCTGGTCATAACCGACGGTTTCTGAACGCATTTTAGAGCACTAATGATATGTGCGCAGATAAAAAGTTAAACAGTGCTTTTATGAAAAATGTATGAACCAAAAAAGTAGGCTAAACAGTACGTTTTTGGGCCATAGAGCATAGAGTTTTTCGACGACTTATTACTGGTGTCATTAAATTTGAGCTACAGCCTACATAAATGACAGATAACGATGCAGGAGTCGAAAAATAAATTAATTGTCACAGTCGGATAAAAACTATCCTAAGTTGCAGCTAGAATAATAATGTACCTACAAAAAATGTTTCATATTTTTCCGTTCACGGGATGCTGAGAACATTCGTGACAACCCAAAGCTTAGTTTCAAACTGGCTGATTCTAGAGATTTATTATAAGTGGAGATAACAAAATATTTATTTTATTTTGTATTGGCTGTTTAGAGATTTCATCTAAGCCTCGCTGCGGGCGCACTGCGCGAACTTCACGAAAAAAAATTGTTGCGCGCCAGTATAAGTAATTTCACAAATATTTGTAAACATTGATTATGCGTGTTTGGTTATTATTAAAAATGTTGACTCATGGTGAATAGAAAAGTGATAAATAGAATTGACGCCACTGTACATTCTTGGAGATGTAAAAATGTATGTGAGTAAAAACCTGTTGTCATCAATAACTAAAGGAAACAACTTAGGAGCCTGTAACATTTTCATTTTATGAAAAGGATTTTTTCCTCGCAAATGTGTTGAAAAACGTCGTATGACACGCGTGAGCTTTGATAATTACATCCTCGGCACTATTATCACGCTCACCAGCGGTTCGCGTGACAATTCCGCCTCTGATGTAATGATCAACATAGCTCACTTGTATCACAATGTACTATTGGTAGACTCTAAAGCAGGTCGGTGTAGGTATATCACCCTCTCCCGGCGTAGAGGTGCTTTGGTCGCGTCGGGAAGCGTGTGGTGTCGCCCTGCACGCTTACGAAGGGAGGGGGGGCTTTTGCCTCAGTAGTGAGGGCAGCTGCGGCTGTTGCCGAGGGGCGTCGTGATGAAATGTTCGCGATCCCATGACGCCCCTACTACACGGCAGAGAGGGCATACCTTGGTGGTTTTAGACGGTAGTCTGGGGGGTTCCCGGGAGCCCGTTATACCCATCCTAGTTCCTCGGCTAGGTGGGATGCGTAAATGCATTTCCCCAAGTAAAAAAAAAAAAAAAAAAGTACGACGACGAGCGAAGCGACGAGGAGTGTTTGGTAGAACCGCGACCATATAGCGCGCGAGCCGAGCGAACGAAGCGAGCGTGCCCTGAACACTGTTTTACTACCTAATACATACATATTATAGGTGCAATTGGCAAAGCGTTATGTTTGCCATATTTGCTTTATTTTATTGGCGTTACCAATCTGTTGTAATAAAAACAATATATTATACTACTTAATAGTTATACTTAGTTACTGGGCGTTTGAGAACAGTTCCCCGTCGCATGGCACTTGCAGGCAAGAACTCGCGTGTCATTGGGCCTACCTACTACGAGCGACTACCTGCTGATCTTAGACTGGAACCATCTGGCGAAGCATTTATACGCCGCCTGAAATACCTTTTATTGGAAAATCCATTATACTCAGTTAAAGAGTATAATATGGATCTTGATTTGGCATGTTAAATTATTATTACAATGCACTTGCTCTGAATGTGGTTCATACGTTCTTTATATGGTTCAACATAAACACTGGAAGTGGTCTATGCCAGCACGGCGTCGCTGAACGGGACCAGCCCGTGCGGGAATGGATTTCAGGCCAATATTCCCGCATACTGTGCGATAATGAGATTTCGTGACAATTAAAATTTCACCTTTTATGCATATTTTTTATTTCCTCGCTTGCTGCATTGTAAAATGTTGTATGATACACGTAACTAACTATTAATATTAACTATTTCAATTTGTCCTGATGCGATTTAACATTAAATGTGTAATATCACTTATCGTATATTATATCACGTATTTTCTAATGCACATTAATATTGTAAATTGAATGATGATAACTAGTGGACGACTTATTTGTACATTTGTTGACTTTGTCTCAATTTAATATTAGGAATATCTTTATTTTTTCTTTGTTTTGACAACATGAGAATTATACCATATTATGGTTGTAATAAATAAGTGTTATACCGGACGATAGTTACACAAAACAAACATATATATATATATTTTGAAATTATACCAAACGTTTACTATATACAATGAGTGATTAAAATATACTTTGAAATTATATAAAAGAAATTATATTATTTATTTTTATAACCATCATTACACACTCTTTTGAGACGATAGATGGTAGGTATAAGAACTAGCGCGGATTTAAAAAGCATTGGTCACTTTTTAACAGCAGGGTAATTGCGAAATATTCCTGAGAGACGTTGGTCAGTTCAGATCTTCAGATGATGAGTAAAACGTACCTACGTAACTACCTCTACGTAACTAATGTTCATAATCAGTAACAATCGAAAAAAAAGCGGCCAAGTGCGAGTCGGACTCGCACATGAAGGGTTCCGTAAAATAAATTGCGGTTTACGATTTATGACGTATGAAAAATAAAATACTTACTAGATCTCGTTCAAACCAATTTTCGGTAAAAGTTTGCATATTTTTTTTAGTTTTATCATTCTCTTATTTTAGAAGTGACAGGGGGGGGGACACACATTTTACCACTTTGGAAGTGTCTCTCGCGCAAACTATTCAGTTTAGAAAAAAATTATATTAAAAACCTTAATATAATTTTTGAAGACCTATCCATAAATATCTCACACGTATGGGTTTGATGAAAAAAAATTTTGAGTTTCATTTCTGTGTATGGGGACCCCTAAAACTTAATGTTTTTTTTCGATTTTTGTGTGAAAATCTTAATGCGGTTTACAGAATACATCTACATACCAAGTTTCAACAGAGCTCTTATAGTTTCGGAAAAAAGTGGTTGTGACACCCGGACGGACAGACAGACAGACATGACGAATCTATAAGGGTTCCGTTTTTTGCCATTTGGCTACCGAACCCTAAAAATTGCCTTGTACTAAACCAGTTGCAACCATTTTCTTTGTGTTTCTTTATAGTTTGTTCTTTAGTCATCTGTAACTATCTATTATTATTATTTTGTTTGTGGGCCTTAATATGCCGCTTCGACCAGCAAGTGATCTATTGTGGCAGCCCTTGTTTTAGAGTTCACCGTTAAGTCCCGTTGCCTCCAGGAAATTCCAGATTCTTTGGGCGGTGATATGTTGTACTTCTTGTGGGTGCATTATGTGCCGCCCTAGGTAGGTACTTTTTTTATGCATGAGTGGTCCGCAGGAGCAGAGAATGTGCATTGCAGTCTCCTCTGTCTCCTGGCAGAACCTGCAAGTTGTGTCCTGCTTCATACCCATTTGAAACAGGTGTTTGTTCAATTTGCAATGTCCTGTCAGGATTCTTGTCACTGCGCAGGTTTTGTGCCTTTTGAATTGTAATAACTCTTTAGACAGCTTACTATTGAACCCTTCGATCAGGGCTTTAGCTTGTTTTTGTCCTTTGGTGAACTTCCACAGCTTGATTGCCTCTGATTTTTCCGCGTTGTTTAGCAGAAAATATGCTTTCCGTTTTGTGATGCCACAGAACGGTTCCGGGCCGACCAGGGCCGTGTCTGTAACTATCTAACAAATATAACCTACTAGTTTCTGCCTGCCACTCTGCGACGCGAGCTCCATACACACTTCATCTCCATTTCATCTCCTCAGGGGATGATTTCTGGGATAACAACTATCCTATGGCCTGCCCCGGGGCCCAAACTATCTCTATACCAAATCTTATCTAAAACGGTTCAGCGGTTTAAGCGTGAAGAGGTAACAGACAGACAGACAGACAGACAGACAGACAGACAGACAGACAGACAGACAGACAGACGGACGGACAGACGGACAGACAGACAGACGGACAGACGGACAGACGGACAGATGGACAGACGGACAGCCGGACAGACGGACAGACGGACAGACGGACAGACGGACAAACGGACGGACGGACGGACGGAAGGACGGACGGACGGACGGACGGAAGGACGGACGGACGGACGGACGGACGGACGGACGGACGGACAGACAGACAGACAGACAGGATTACATTCGTAAGGTAATTAATGGGCTCACATAATACATTTTTTTTCTTTTTTTTATTAGAATTTTACTAAAGTTTAATGAATCAATGTTTTAATTGTAATAATTTTTTTAACAGTAACACTTTTTTTATATATCATTCCAATTGAATGCTCGCTCAAAAACTGGAAACCCGTAGCAAAATATATTCATACAAAATAATTACCCAGAAGCACACAGTATGCTCAATGTTCATTAAGAACAGCGGGAGTTTTCATTATACAACACATGCATGTCGAAAGTATTTTAAAAAGGCTTTTGTGAGCTACCCTTTGCCGACAAGAGTTCGTGAAATGCTCTTTTATGCTCCAAGAGGATGCTCGTTTTGTAACGTCGAAACAACACCACACCAAACAGGTAACATAACAGTAAGTTAATGGTAGACTTTAAAAAAAACAAATAAAGAGTATCTTCCTATCATGCTTACTGAGTTTTTGCCTCATTTTTATAGAGCTCTACATCCAAGCGGTGCCAACATAATTAGTATATTTCCAAGGCTACGCTGTTTGTCCGCCCTTGTATCTGTCAAAAGGCTGTAGTATATCTTGAACCATTTTAGGAATTACCTTGTAATATGTAGCCAACTAATCACTTGGAGAGGGTCCCCACACAATAAACATAATATATTGCTTAATTCAGTACGAACGTTTACAAGTCGATTCATTGATAGTTTACTTTAAAAACAAAGTTTAAACCGACTTCAATTCAGTACTGTCTTACCAATTTAGCACATGAACTGCTCTCCGAGAGCAAATGCATTGATTATTAGTATAATTATAGAAAAAAACCCAAGTCGCTATGTGTGGGCTGATAATATTTGAGGAGTTCCGTCGATTCCTCAAGGATCTCGGAATTAACACTTCATTAGATGATACTTCAACGGAATCATGTCAGAATCTTTGACGTACTCTACATCTTTGAGGAGTTCCATAAGTCATCTGTGGTCTTCATCAGCAGTTCCACTTCACCAAAATTGCGATTTCCGAGGGTAAATACACGAGTTAAAATAGAAAATACCGAAATCACTACACGCGTGCCTATAAAATTTGAGGATTTCCCTCAATGTTCTCGGATCCCATCATCAGATCCTGAATTGGTGACAATGGAACCACCTCAAGTGTATACTCTTTCGAATAAAAAAAATAATTTTGGAAATCGGTCCAAAACTGCCGGAGAAATCGGCGAACATACATTTAAAAAAATACATACAGTGGAACATAATATATTATAACCTCCTCCATTTTTGAAGTCGGTTAAAAAGTCTCTTACACCATGTGTATTACACATATACTGTTCAACTAAGTGTAGGCATAAAGCTTGTTGCGTATAAGTGGATGTACAGTTTACAGAAAGGCAAATAATTAATTTCTTGGCAATGACAACTTTTATGTATGCTATCTAAATTGTATCATGTCAGAAGACGGGGTTATACCTAATCAAACTTCTTAGCCAAGAACTATATGAGTTTGAAAACTATACCTTAAATTAGGAATTTTAAATTAGGAATGTCTATTCGAACACCTCCGTTACCACAAGCAAATATTTTATCTCAATAATCTTTGCCACAAGCAAAAGGTTTCTTAAGACACCAATAACGATGCTTTTATAATGTTTTGTTCTTCTTGTCTAAAACTGTGTACTATGAGAAGGACTACGAAAACAGATCTTTAAACAATGCGTGTTTTGTTAACACGACGCTTTTCTGATGAGGGTTTTGTATAAAGGACATAAAGGTATATTGTGGTCGTCACAGCCTACGTTAAAACTGATTTGTATAAGCTAATATGCTCAGAATAAAACAATGTGACATCTTATGAAGGAACCAAGATGGACTTCGTCCACGTGAAGAGGTTGCAACTTGATCTACAAGGACAATACCTACATCTAATAAAAATAAAATATGTTTTAAAACCTATACAACATACTACACGACCACTTCTAGGTACTCCATAGTATTAGACAGCTCGGCAATAGAAACAGTATATATATTTCTTACAACTTTACTGTAAACTCCACTTCACAAGTTATTTACATAATATTATTAATACCTAACAGAAAATACTTTGATATGTCGAGCAATATTGTTTCTATTGCTTATCCAAACTGAATATAAGCCGCTTAAGAACGGTCAAACTATTCCAACATAACAGAATACATAAGTTTATGTTCCAAGGTCTTATCCTAAAACTTCGAACATATCCAATCAAAGAGGTTTATGATATTACAGTCAAATTTACATCGTAAACACTAACTACGGGGTCTATCAAAATTCCCCAATAGTTTCGCCTTTAAGGATTACCTTTTGTAAACTGAAATGGGACGCAATCATCATCTGCCTACCAGGATTACATGAGGGCGGTGGATTACACACGCTCCCGTTTCGCAGATTATTGCCATAGAGTGGACTGAATAGATCAAATACGATAGTTAGCCCCAATTATTTCAGCGAATTCTACCTATGAGAAAATCAAATAGGCACAGATAATTTCATGTTGGCGCCTAATTATTATTTTCTCTTGCAATGGTCGATACTTATTTTAAAGTGATTTAGGACATCTACTGAGAAAAGTCCTATGGTTTGTTTAATTTTGGGCGTGACCGAGTTGATGTAAGAGACAACCAGCAAAATGAAGCTGCACTTAATCAATGAGCTATTTTATGACGTTTTACTATACCAGTTCAACTATTTCTGCCGAGCTATAAAAGTATCTTGTTCCATAAACATTTTGGTTTCGTTTCCCTTCATACTCGTATTCGCCTCCGCCTCTGCGTTCACGTTGCTCTGTACAAACTATGTCTTATTATGCCTCGGCCCCGGGGGCACAGTCCCCTTTGGTCCTCCGCAAATATTCCATATAATCATTCGCTTTTAATTATTATTGCTTAGTGGCGAAGTTTTGTTTGATGTATTGATTAGAATCGTGTTTGTAGAAGTGCCCGTGGTAGCCGCAATAGATACTGTGCTCTCAAGGGACCGCTTTGTTCCACGGCGGAATAGTCGGATTATCTGTTAATTAATTGTATGAGCAAATTGCGTTTTAAATAGTCTACAATGTAATTGTATTTTTTCTTACTAATTAAAAACGGGATTGAAGTAAATAAATAAATAAATAAGTTAATTAATGTAAGAGTTTAGTAATTTATTTTGTCACTAACACTTAATTTAATTTAATTAATTGTAACTAACACATTATGGGTCCAGTAACCTGAAATAAATATATAGGTATTGAATTGAATATTGAATTGAAGTAGGTATCTATGCTGTATTACCATTCATAACTACTTGGACACACAACAAGAAGTGCGCACGAATGGACAGATCGCGTACTATTTACGCCACACACACATCATACTAGAATCCAAATCAGTATTAAGAATTGGTTGTAATATTAGTAATTATTTAGTTGTAACACATCGATATTTTTGCGACACCGTACTGATATACCTGCACCTCGCCACAACCGTCCCATATAACGCTCAAGCAGTTAACGCCCGCTCGTTACATTGAAAATTCCATATTCGAAACGTAAACACATCGGCAACATTGTCGTCAACTAAACCGAGCAACTTTACGAGCGCATAAACATAAAAAAACTCATCGGGGCCGCTGGAGAAAAATATGAAAATGCTCCTAATACACGCGCATGTGTGGGAATAAAAGTTTTTCCATTTAGCAGTACATTGTCGCGGATAGTATTTCCCTATAGAAGTCATAAACATGATGGTTAGTACTGGCGGGCAGCCGCCCTCGCACTGAAAGTTCAATTTTACTTCGTTTTACTCCGGTCTACGAGGGAAGAATAATAAATATGTTGTAAAGTAGCGACAGTGTTTTATAGTGGCTAAGATTTTACTTATCGGAATGGTCGATACTAATACGGTAATAAAACAGGTTACTCTGCTTAGTTCTTTTGGGTAATATTGCACAAGGCAAAGTTATACACATATGCCATAGAGACGTTACTTTTTCACCTCACTTGCTCGGAAAGGCCTTTTTGTATGTTTGATATCTATTGAGAAAATCGCTTTTTATCCACATATGAAGAAAGTAGACGTAGAACGTTAAAAGTACTATGACGTAGAACGTTAAATGTTTATTTTTGGTTTTTTGTATATTTTATGTAATTTTTAGGGTTCCGTAGCCAAATGGCAAAAAACGGAACCCTTATAGATTCGTCATGTCCGTCCGTCTGTCTGTCTGTCTGTCTGTCTGTCCGTCCGTATGTCACAGCCACTCTTTTTCGAAACTATAAGAGCTATACTGTTGAAACTTGGTAAGTAGATGTATTATGTGAACCGCATTAAGATTTTCACACAAAAACCAAAAAAAAAACATTAAGTTTTAGGGGTCCCCATACTCAGAACTGAAACTCAATTTTTTTTTTCATCAAACCCATACGTGTGGGGGTATCTATGGATAGGTCTTCAAAAATGATATTGAGGTTTCTAACATCATTTTTTTCTAAACTGAATAGTTTGCGCGAGAGACACTTCCAAAGTGGTAAAATGTGTGGCCCCCTACCCCGTGACTTCTAAAATAAGAGAATAATAAAACTAAAAAAAATATATGATGTACATTACCATGTAAACTTCCACCGAAAATTGGTTTGAACGAGATCTAAAAGTAGTTTTTTTTTAATACGTCATAAATCGTAAACCGCAATTTATTTCACGGAACATTTCATGTGCGAGTCCGACTCGCACTTGGCCGCTTTTTTTAAACTTGTTTTTAATATTTTTTTTTAACTTTTTTTTAAAAATTTTTAACTTTTTTTAAAATTTTTTTAACTTTTTTTTAAAATTTTTTAACTTTTTTTAAACTTTAGTTGAATGTTTTTTTTAACTTTTAAAAAAAAAAATATAGGTACTTTAAAAAAAAAATTTTTTTTCTTTTTTTTTAACTTTTTTTTTCTTTTTTTTTACCTTTTTTCTTATTTTCCTCGCTGTGGTGAGGTGAAAAGATTTGTGTTATACACGGGTGAAAAGTTATTTTACGTCTCGTGTGTTGAAACACTCGCTACGCTCAGGATTCTATTTTTGAACCACTCGCTTCGCTCGCGGTCAATCATAGAATGCTTACGCTAACTCGTGTTTCAAATGAACACTCGCAGGTAAAATACAACTTTCCCCCCTTGTATAACAAAACTATTACATTGTTTAAAAGTAGCGCCACACTCACAACTATTTTACCAGCTTGAAACTCTTAAATAGACAAGAAAACAACGCCTGGCTTCCCCGTCCATTAGCAAGTTCAAATTAAGCCTTTAAAATTCAAGCGTGCATTTGTCTTGAAAACAAAGTCTGCTTTACCTACTAAATAATTTAAAAAGTAATTCGCATCTTCAACGTTTTAGTTAAAACGAACGCTTTGGACGTACAAAACGTAAAATTTTAAAAGTATTTTTATAACAAAATATGCAAAACAGGAGCCAAAAATAATTGCTTTTATAATAGAGTTTTAGCTTCATAACATAAACATTCCGCGATACATTCAAGTGAGTGCCTGCCGCAAAATTGAAAGCAATTTTTAATAATTACGTTTGGGCAAAATATTCGCGGTAACGGTGTATCGGGCGTGCTATTCGGGGTAGCGAGAGGCTCAGACAAAGCCGCGTGAGCAAATAAAGTTACAGCTGAAACGTCCCGTAATGAGAGATGATTGGATTATTCGGCTTACTCAGCCCCAATAATAATAACCAAAAATGCACGTGGACTCATATTAAATAACTCACTCAATATAAGGTCCTATTTAGTCTACTAGAGCCCACCGCGGTAATAAGGGTTCCGACCGTAATGCGGCTTGCGGTAAGAGTTTATGGTTATTCTCATTATGTTAATCGTTATGAGTTTAGAAATATTGTTACGGTATATTTGAAATATTTAAAAGTAATCTCGCGTACCTGGGATGCCATGGATATTAAATCAAATAAATGGTTTGAGCTCGGTAAGTGTGTAAGGTACCTACTCGTACCAATATTTAAATGTTAGGTATATTCAAGTATTGAAATCATGGTATCTACGAGGATTTCCCTGTTTCACTTACTCTGTAGTGTAAATAAAATTGATGAGAAGGTGGCAAACTGGCAAGTGAATTATATTATTTATATTATTCCTTGTGGGTAAGTGGAGCTGGTAAATACCTACTTATAACTACTTATACTACGAGTATAAATAAGTAGTAACTTTTATAATAAATATTTAAAGTAAGTGACAGTGGAAGAAATTAACTGCAACTTGGAACTACAACTTAGGAGTCTTAGGACATCGTGGATAAGTTCGCATTCCAGTAGTTAACTTAGTTTTAAAAAATCCGGAGGGAGGAAATTGACTTCATATTTAGGGTGAGCATCGACTAGAGATATGCTAAGCTGTACCAGTTTCAATACAGAAAGTATAAGTAATAGTCCTCTCTCTGTCTCCGGTGTTCACATATATTTGACACCTTGAATGCTTGACAGCGAGCTGTGAGTTGGTCGCTGGATGTCACTCTGTCATCTGTCATTGATGTCATTGTGTGTGACACCCAGCGAGCTGTAAGAAGAAATACATACCTAATTATTATTATTCTGGTAGTGGCTTTCGGGTTGTCAAAGCCCTTATATCACTGCGACCATCGCTGATCTATTGTGATCGCCACTTACTACAATTCTTGGTCAAGTCCTGCAAACTCGAAGAATTGCAGGATTTTGTTGAACTCAAGAAGTTTGATCTCCTCCAGGCACATGATGTGTTTGCCCAGGAAGGAGTTACGACTGCGCATGAGGCAAGGGCAATCGGTTAGGATGTGTGTAGGCGTCTCCTCTGCTTCAAAGCAGAATCTGCACTGCCTTGTGTCACACAGTCCTATCGTTTGCATGTGCTTATTAAGGCGGCAGTGCCCAGTAAGCACCCTGACCAGCATGCGTAGACGGTTCCTACTTAGCGCCAAGGCGTCAGAAGACGCCTTTTTGCTAAAGGCCTTGGAATGTTTCAGTCCTGGGTTAGCTCTCCAGGCTTGAATGGTCTTGTAGAAACAATAGGCTTTTAGAGTGAGCTTGGTTAGACTTTTAGGGATACCACAGAACGGCTCTGGTCCGCAGTGTGTTCCCTTCGCCCCCGCTCGTGCAAGCTCATCAGCCTTTTCATTTCCCTCGATGCCTGCATGCCCTGGGAAGAAATACATACCTAATGTATTTCTTCTACTTTTGGGTCTTATTCTTAAATAACATTGAACTAATAATACTAATCATAATACTTAAATATAGAATAGATAGCTTAATAAAGAATAAATAAATAAATTAGATTCTACCAAAATTTCATTTTTGAATAAGTTCTTATTTGTGACTGTACTTTAATTGCACACTCATCACGTACTTGTTGGGGGGTTCCCGTGATTCCAAACACAACGGGTTTATATTGAGCACAGTAGCGGCGCGTGAGAATTTTCACTGGACAACCCGGAGCTAAATTGGGGGCTGTTTTTAGTGATTTATGAGTTTGGTTATTACTATAGCAAGAAATTTTAGGCAAGCCGGTCGGTGGGAATCGGCTTCTTGGGGCGCTCCGCCAGTTTTTTTTCCGCCAAACTTTTCTCGTTTGATGGCGAGTGTTGTACAGTTTAGGAGTTGTTAGGACCTTCTGTCTTCATCAGACCAGCTTGACGGTACCTACCTGATAATCATAAGTATACAAAATTTCGACTCGATCGGACTCCCAGAAAGTTGTTCACGTCAAATCCTGCAAGTAATACGTACTGGGTCTGGGCCTACGTCTCATGACAACACGATAAAATGCATGGCCTGTTGCTATCGCGAAAGTTGTGCTGAGCAAGAGTCAGAAGATTATCGCACCTAAAATTGGCCGAAAGTTTGAAAAACCCTTCACTTCCGGTCAAAATTAGGTATTTTTACGTCATGTGACAAAAGTACGAGACAAGGTGGCTACATTTAGGTAGCCCTTTAATCGTAGAGAGAGTAAACCTTTAGTATGTCAGTCCTCAACTGGCCGGAAGTACTCGGCAGACGGTGCCAAAGTTGCGATAATCTTCTGATTCTTGATCAGCACCACTTTCTCGACCTTCTGCCATGCATTTTATCGTGTTGTCATGAGGCGTATGCGTATTGGGAAAGGGCTTACGGTCTAGTTATCTAGTTAGTAGTAAGATGCACGTTACGAGCAAATGTGTTGAAAAAGAATATACAGTGCAAGTAAAATTAAAACTTGTAATCACACTTCACACTATCACACTATTCACACTTCACACTAATATTATATTATAAATGTGAAAGTTCGTGTATGTTGTCAGAGAGACATTCTTAATAAGAAAATGTTGAAGGAAATTGTATTTATACAACGGATATTAAAAACTTCAATAGCGCGATGCAGAACATCACCATTTTCACGCATATCCTAGCCGTAGTAGCTGATTCTCCAGATTTTTGTCTGCGATTATACTCCGTCAGACCACACGAAACGTATAAATTTTTTTTATAGAGATTAGGTGACCGCAAAGAAAATTAGAGAATAAGACCATGGATAAATTCGTGTAGACGAAGGATATATCTAGGATAGTTTTTATCTCGGAAATCATCCCTTAAGATAGTAGAAGTTTGTTTGGGACAGCGAAAATTAAGCTTGCGCCTAAAATAATATGAATAGCAATTTTTTTTCTAAGATGACAACAAGTTCTACGCTGACGAAGTCGCGGGCAACAGCTAGTAAGTAATATTATCAGTAGTCAACGTATATTTTCCTGCAGTGATCAAAATAATTGAATACCTATTTTACTTGATCTAAATTTACTTCTTTACAGCTCAATTATTAATAGGCACTTTCTCGTCGCTTACCATATTTACAGCATTACGAACGAAAACAGGCAATATATTTCATAAACGGTGCGCCAATTGTAAATAACTTCGCTCCGCGACATTAATACAGAAACAGAGATATTCGCCACGTCGCCGCTTTATATCTTTTGTTTCCGTTTTGTAAAATTTCGCCCCATAACATTATGTTGATGGCGGCAATAACGCTTGAAATATTTACGAATGTAGTAACAAACGAGGCGAGATTTGATAAATAGGCGATACTCGCGCCGGATTGACCGTGGCGGAATAAAGATTAGCTAGCAGACCGCGGCGCCGATCCTTCCATATCGAACCCTCCCCTAATACGACAACACCAAAATGTTTACTTGGAATTTAAACTCTAGCACCGCGTGAAAAGATCTGATTTAAAATTAGCTAGCAAATTAAGATACGAGTTCTTGGAAGTTAATGAGATCTTTATATTTTTCACTCGTCCGCAATTTGTCTGGGGGCTATTCTGAAGTCCTATTCAAACAAACGACTCGGAAATGCGAGTTCTTTTGTTGATAGTCATTGGTTTTTTAGTTTTTATCCGCTGAGGCTCTCGACTAACATTTCCCTAGAAAATCTCGACTATATTCTAGTTTGCACCTGCCCGTCGATCACGTAACGCATTGTACGAACGTCGGGTAGGTCTAAATGTCACTTTTTATATGAAAAATTGACAGTTAAATTGAACCGACGCGCGTTCGGAACGTTACGTGTTTACCCCCCTGGTCTGCATCAATACTACTAGCGCACAATTTTTGAAATAGTTAAAAGGAATAAGAATACAAGTACTTATCATTTGTGTGTGTAATTAGGGTAGGTCTTAGAGCATACATACCTGGAGTAGCCTTTCAGTAACTTACCCCTCTGCCGAAAACCTTGCACAAATGTGCAAAAAATCATACAATACCAATTTCACAATCGATTAATGGGCAGCCACAAAATCGCCTCGCAAGAGAACACTCATCACAAAAATGCCCGCATGTGCTGTAAACACCTGTAATAAACGGTCAACCACTTCAAGCTCAGAAAAAGATGGTATATAATATAACATTCCATTTGTAAGTAATTTTAGTATCTTTGTATTGCTGTAATATTATCTTAACATATTTTTATGAAAATATTTTCATGACACGTCAAATTAAACGATTATGTAATCGATTTACAATTCTTTCTTGGCTACGTCATGTCACTTCCCACGAGACTCGTGCTTGATGCTTTGTAAGAAATAACTTAATGGTATTTGAAAAAGAGTCTATAATAATATTAGCATTGATTAATCAAAATTTCGGAAAACTGTGCACTCTGCACGAGACTAGGTTTTCATGATTTGTAAGAATGAACCTAATTGCAATTAGATTAGCGTTAATAATAATATTGGAAGGATTATCTTAAATTACAGATCAGTGTCCCGAGACTCTGAAGTAGAGATGAGGGTGGTGTCGATGAAATCAATAATTATCGATGATAAGTATGATACACCAAGAACTTGCAAAATTGCCAAGTGAACACATATTATTAGAAATTTTCTTTGCAGTTTTCCGAAAGACCCTGAATTAAAAAATATATGGACCGCCTCATGCAGCAGGCAAGCAAATTGGGTACCTGCGAGAACAAGTTCCATATGTTCGAGACATTTTGATGCATCTCAGTATCGAATTCTTCCAAGCAAAAGCCGAAAATTAATTGATTTTGCCGTACCTACTTTATTTTTATATGAGAAAATTAGTATGTTTAGTATTTAATTAGGTATTGCACTTTTAAATCTTAAATCAGTATATAATGAACAGAACTCGGCAGGGGTGAGCCATTTATACGTCATTAATGTCAAGTGTAGATATTAATATAGATACACCTTAAAAATAAGTATAAAAAGAAAATAAAACTTTATTCATTAAACTAAAATGACAATGCATTATGTACAAATGAGTAGGTACTAAGTTTTGTTATATATTCTACATTTTCTGTGTTACCTATTGCAATAAATAACTACGAGTAAAAGTTTTTCTATAAGTATTTTAAATTTTCAACGCATTTCTTCTTGAGTTTAATATAGTTTATTATCCACTTATAGATGGCAATGTAAACAACACTCTCAGTCTCAATATTCTATTAATAATAATTAAGATGCTCGTACTAAAATTGTATAGGTATGTTTGTGCAAATATCGATAGAATTATCGACCTTAGTTAACGACCCAAACCTCGCACTACTGGTTTAGCCCATCACATTGGCATTTACGTATTCTTAAACCGTGTTTGTACGAAGTCATTCCATGTGTTATATGTTTGTGTGCATCAATATGAGAATGTGTTTTTCTTTTTAAAATGTGCGTGTGAAATGCATTTGTGAGTAATCTTTTGCATGTGTTATTTCGTTAACCCCCACCGCAAAATTCGGCAGACATTTTTGTACGCAAATACGACTTAAGGCCTCCACACACCCGTCGCGGCGGGCCCGCGCAAGTTGTAAAACATTGAAAATAAACTTCAAACAGACATCGAACGCGAGCTCGCGGGCCCGCCGCGGGCCCGCGCACGCGACCGGTGTGTGGAGGCCTTTAAGGCTGCTCCTGTCATATATGCTCTAAGGGGTAGGTAGATATTTCACCAATTCTGATAATACTGTATGTATTTGACTCCTAGCAGTGTATAGTTTGTGGCGAAATAGTGACGTTACAATTCTTGATCCTTACGTATTTAAAAATCTTTTAAATAGCAAAATAAGTTGAAGCTAGTTATTTCCCGAGTAGTTTCGCTGATATTCAGATGCCGAGCAACATCAGACGTAGGTGTTTTTTAACAAGTTCGGAACCACCCCCACGCCAGTTGTCCCAAAAACTGGCTGACTGACGGCAGGCTAGTGATGTTCGACCTATTAATGACCTAATATTAAAATGCCTTTATAAAACTGTTGCAGTTTTGGTCCCTCAGCTCTCCGTCTAATATTTGCTATTTGCAAATTATATTTCGTGAAAATGACAGTTTTCTCAATTTTCTTGTCTGACACATGTTCGTGGGGAATGGATGAAAATTTTAGAAATGCCTGATTATTTTTTTGGTGATAGGAATAACCTTCCTTAGCACCAGCCCCCCTATTCTGTAACTTGTTTTAAGCTCACCTCAACGCTCACCCACAATCATACCTTGACACCGCGATGCGTAGTAATTAAGCGTAGGTAGAGGTCTAGTTTCGTAACGGGTGACCGGCGGGGTGAGCCGCATTAACGCGTAGCGAATAACACCCCTGAAAAAAAGTTGCAGACTTTTCAGATGCGTCAATTATTTTTGAAAAATATATACAGTTTCCTCACTTACGTTTTGGGTTTAGGACGGCAAATAAGACACTTTGCTTGATATCCGTCTCATATTACATAAAAATATCATAAAAATCCGTGGTAAACTGACACTGGCAATGATATTGACAGCTGCAGCAGCTATATTGGTCATTTCCAGGGTCAGATATTTAAAATATTCCTAACCACAAAATGTAAGTGAGGAAACTGTTTATATTTTTCAAAAATAATTGACGCAGCTGACAAGTCTGCAACTTTTTTCTGGTGATAAGGAAGGTTATTCCTATCACTAAAAAATTTTCATCCATTTCCAATTAGAAAACCGTAATGATAGCTTTTTGCAAAGAGGTTATTTCCAATTCAAGGGCTCATTCGATAAGACATTTAATTGTCTTATCTTGACACTTCACCGCTATTATTGAACTGAAATTTTCGACCCTATTGCATAGTGAATGTTCTAACAACATTTGAAGGAAATGGGTCCTAAATTAAAGCTCCTGACTGTACCACCACTTGAGCAGCTTCTTATGCCGTGGTATCCATTTTTCAGGCGTTTCTATCTTGCTGTGTTCAGGAGTGACCTCCCCGTCCAAGGTGGCACAACTAGCGACCGGTCAAACGCGTACCTATACATTTTGGCACTTTTGATTTAAAACGCAATTTTTTAGCGATGGTTGTTTTTACGAAAATAAATAACATGTCATTTTAAATGTCATTAATTGTGCTTTTAAATGATACTCATCTTGATAGGTACAATAAATTAGTTTGCTACGAGTATATTCGCATGAAACGATGCTTTTTTTTTGACGCCTATTGTGTATACACTGACATGTGATGAACTCATATTTTTCATTGGTAATTGAAGATAAATATTGTAAAAAGAAAGATATATTATACGGACGGTCAATCCCGGCGAAATATTTAATAGAAATTAATACAAAAAATATATAGAAAACATCCAAGATTCAGAAACAAATAGTCACGATCATCACAACTTTTTAACCTTACCGGGATTTGTACCCAGGACGGTCAGCTTTGTAGGCAGGGTCCATCCCACTACTATATAACTAAAGCTTCAAGGCTTAAATCGCCGTCCTTTTTGGTTCATCGTAAGACCATTTCTTTGGAACAGCTACTGCGCAAAAGGGTGTACAAAATTCCAACACCGCAGAGTAATATATTTTTCTTTAAACGATTTCCCAGTTATTTTCATCCATACCTATATAACAAAATCAAAAATCAAAATCAAAATCAATTATTTATTCTGCAAATAGGCCACAAGGGCCCTTTTACATGTCAAATGATATTCTACAATATAATATTAATAATCTTACACAATAATCATTTTAAAATTGCAGATTGTAACCAATTAGTACCTAAATGGTTAACAAACTAAATGTCACTAAATGAAAACTAAAAAAATCCAAAATTGTAAAATGTTATCAAATACATTCGATATAAGGTCTGTATCAGAATTAACAATAAGTTTATGATATTAATTTAGTATCCCAGAGATGTATAATGTCTCTGAGCATCCAAATACAATTAATAATTATTCTAATGTTCTTATAGAGATGTATACCGTTTCTAAGCGTTAAAACAGAAAAAAAGGATCATTAATGTAATATTGTCAGAGATGTACAGGGTCAATAACAATAAAACGTGTCAAGAACATAATGATGTCTCTCGTCAAAATAATGATAATAACACTAGTATTTAGGTAGTTACTATGCCCTTGCAAGCATGAACAGACCGGACTCCACAAACAGCACCCGATCACGAGTACACACACACGCTATAGTTTATAAAAAGTTTCTGTCAAAAACTACATTTTGTACAAGTTTTTTTTGCCGACTGTACTTTTCTGTATACCATCATCAACTACTCATTGAGACAAATCTAACGAGCCCAAACTCAAAGGAGTTACGTCGGTTAAGTACTGAATTCCCATGACCACCTTCTGTATCCATCATCAGATCAGCTCGATGGTACCATACTATTGAATTGTCATCCAAACTATACTAGCACCCAAAATTTCAGCTCACTCGAATAACGGCAAGTGACTGAAAAATGGATTGCAAATTTTGACGGACAACTTACATACTTACATAATTATATGTGTAGATCAGCGTATGGCAAAACATGGGGACTGAACCCTAAGGTACTGAAGTGGATCTACACAATGATGGTAAGACCCATAATACTGTACGGTAGCCTGGTATGGTGGCCAAGGACTTTAATGAGCACATGCAGAGAGGCCCTGAGGAAGGTGCAGAGAACGGCATGCATGGCAATAATAGGGGCGTTTCGAACCACGCCTACTGCGGCATAGGCGCTAGAAGTCCTACTGGACCTACCGCCACGGCGCGCAAATCGCTCTACAGATTAAGAACTCTTGGACTGTGGAGCGATAGCAAGCCGAAGACTAAGCACACAAACATGGAGACTGATGGTTTCTTTGACAGAATAACAAACATGGGAAGCGACAAAAAGGTACCCAAGTATGTATTCCATAGGAACTACACAACAAAAGTTCCAACCAGGGCTGAGTGGGCCAAAGGTCTAGAACCACCAAAGTCTGGTATCGAAGACAGTATATGGTACACGGACGGATCAAAAATGGGATCCGGTACAGGAGCAGGCATTTATGCAAATGACTATAGTAGTAGTGTAAGCATGGGTAGTTTGGCAACTGTCTTCCAGGCGGAGACACGCCATAATTGCCTGTGTACAGGAGAATATAGACAGGCAAACCAAAGGGCAGACTATCTATATACTCAGTGACAGTCAAGCGGCCCTTAAAGCGCTTACGGCGCCGAAAGTGGACTCTAGACTAATTTATAATGGCGTCCAAGCACTGAACAGGCTTGGAAGACACAATAAAGTGCAACTAGTTTGGATACCAGGGCACAAGGGCTTCATCGGCAGTGAAAAAGCAGATGAGCTTGCAAGAGGGGGCTCTACAAATCACTTTGTATGTCCAGAACCATTTGTGGGACTCTCGCAGGGAACCATAATATCGGCCTTTAAAGCCTACGCCAAAACCAAACACCAACACGAGTGGAGGAATGAAGAATGAGGCTGGCTTAAGGCACTCTAAGCTCTTCATAGAAGAAGTGGACTCAGGCTGGACCAGAAAACTCTGGAAATCCAGTAGAAAGCAACTCAGAATTATATCTGGGGTGTTCACAGGTCACTGGGTCAAGGATCTCTTGGCCAAGATGGGATAGTTTAGACTGTAGAATGTGTGGCGAGGAGGATGAGACTATGGAACACTTATTGTGTGAATGCCCTTGCCAGACAAAGAATGAACTACTTTGGTAACGGTTACCCGCAATCAAAGGAATTCAAGGTGCGCCCGGCGAACTGCATCATCCGCTTTGTGGAAATGATGGAGCAAGCCTGGTGTAACGATTCAACCTCACCAATTGGCTACCCTTTTATGTTTTCCTATTCTGAACTTAAATTAACCCCTATCTGAAAGCTGAAGCTCCTGAGAAGCTTCTAGTCGTCTGAAAATTGAATCCTACCTGAAGGAAAAGCTATTGAATAAAATTAAACAGATAGTAAGCGAGAAAATAAATCATTTATTTACCATAGAAATATCAAATTAATTTTGTTTGTTTTGAAGCTAAATAACCTTTGACTAATTAATCCAGTAAAATCAAGACTCGATTGTACTAGATATCCACTTTGTTCCTATAAATACTAACTCGTACCAAAGCGAATAGAAAAAACCGAGTTAGTTCCGGCCGATCCTACTAGAAAGGTTGGGTTTTATTCTAGTCTAGGTAAATCTATCCTACAGCTACAGAATCTCTCGTTATTTATGGTAAAGTAATCGAGCTTGAGTACTTTAACAGACCAAATCATCTCCTAGGATATTGCCGGACGGAAAGAGATTCGGTCAAATAAAAAACCGTCCGACTCCAGGCCTACAATGCCGTAATCTAACCTAGAATTTATTATCTCTGGAACCTAACCTCGAAGACCTATTTAGACCTAAGCTATACGTGATTCGCGCTGGTGAAGTGGCTTGGCGTGTGATTTCGTCTAGTGGTTAGGCCCCGCGTTGTGCGAGTAGACCCAGCCCTTTTCGAGAAGTATGAAGTTTGTATTTCTATAAAGAGAAAAAGTTACACGTTAATTGAAGTTGTACAATAACCCCATTTTAGTAGAACCTATAACTTAAGTAAGACAATTATACCAGTTCCTTAGAATTAATTTACAATTCAGTAGTCTCATTGAGTGATGCACAATTATGGAGGCTAAAGTGGGCATAAATTCCTTGTTATACTAAGTTGTGGGAAGTGATAAATTACGCTCTGTGGTAGGTGACGCCCTTTAAACAGACTCGCAATACAATAGTGGTCAACTTGTGTTGGCCATGATGGGATCTCTATTGATGATGATGCGATGATATAATAATGAAAATAATCATGAAGAAGTCAAGATATTGATGATGATGCGATGATATAATAACGAAAATAATCGTAAGTCAAGATATTGATGATGATGCGATGATATAATAACGAAAATAATCGTAAGTCAAGATATTGATGATGATGCGATGATAGTCTATTGAAATAGAATATTAGTACATGTTTTACTTCCAGGTACATGAATGACGCAATGTCTAGTATAATATCGATTCTCCCTAACGATGAATCTTAGAGTTGTTAGCGAACTGTAGCGCTCGCCTCTCGCTCGCTCGCGGCTGCTCGTACTCGCTAGTAATCCCACCTCATCTGCTAATTCCGTCTACCCTATCGTTATTTCTATCAAATCTAATACCAATTAGTACTGACTTTTCCTAAGCAATTTATAATACAATTCATCCCCAAAATATCTCAATGGATGTAACACAGTGTCTTAGCAACCAATCTCACCCAATCAACTCAAAGGCACTTTATAGTCGGAACAATGTTAAATATACGACAATGCACAGTTGAACTGACGAATGATAATTAATTACCAACCCACTGCGATACTTTTGTTGAGATCCCGATAATAACGACCCCACCTAAGAAGAGACCTACTTAAATATTACTGATATTAAGAATGAAAGTGTTGGATTCCCTCGCAAAATCAATATAACAAAGGCCTCTAGATAAGAGGCCTTTGACTAAACCAAATCGATAGCTCAGCTACTGAGAACTCCCAATTTGCAAGATTGGGAACTCTAAATACCTTTGCCTAATCGATGACACATCCATGACGGTGCTTAAGGTGCGGTCACATCTCACTTGACTAAGGAACCTCTTACGAGCGAATCCTCATTGGCCAAGGTCGTCAATGTGCCCTGAGAACAAGAGTCCTGACACCAAGCGACGCGATCACCGGCGTACATGAACTAAATTACCTTGCTACATTAATTCGGCTAAGGAATCCCACACGGTATACCTATAGGTATATTTGATTCCTTCATAGATTAACGCAACGGCACCCCTTATTAAGAGGTTTGTTAAGCCTAAGACGGAAGCTTGACCGGGGAAGATCCCCAATTTGCAAGATTGAGGACCCTCAGCCACTCGCTCCGCCTACACATCCATGAAGAGCGCATAAAGTGCAGTCATACTTCTCTCGACACAGTCGAGGTCTTAAGTATGTCCAAGGGACGATAGTCCATCAACACCGGTGCGAGCACACCTCTTCTTGACGTAATCAAGGTCCTCAATGTGCTCTGGGTGACAAGAGTCAGCGACACCGAGCACTCAATCATAGGTGTACATTATTAAATTACTCAGCTACGTTCACCTATTAAGGAATCCCTCAACCATATCGATAATTAACCACCGGGTCTAAGATGTACTTGTAGTAACATTAGTCGCTTATCCGCGCCTTAACAATTTATTCTCATATTACAACACGTACCACGGACCGAGTCAATTGCTATAGCTAGGTTGTCGTATAATAATTGATCACTTTATCTCGTAAGGGCGCACAGAACCCAATCATATCGCAGTGACAAAACAACTAGTAATATATATGTAGAACAAAACAACATTTCTGTAATATCGTCAGTTATTTGACCAATGACCTAGATCTGTTCATAACCTATACATAAACCGCTCGTACTTTATCTAGCATATTCCCCAAACTATATACAGTAGAACTAGATTTCGATACACAAATACAAGTATGATAACGTTGAAATGGTTAGATAATAGCCCAAAAACAAATTAATAAGTTTCAGAATCATTCAATACAGTGATTATAAAGGTCACTCACCAGATTTTAATTTCTTAATAGTGGGACACGTACCCAACGCCTCTCTGGTTCCCAGGGCTCCTGCCCTTCTGATCTCCCTCGACGCTCGTAACAAGCCAGCTCCTCCGCCATAAATAAATTACAATATAATATTAGCACATATTTTAATAAAGATTTCCCTCATTTGTACCTACAACTAACCACTAGATACTGGTATACAATTAGGAATTATTTACCATTGTAACAGTAACAGCATAACTACAGGCCGCGTCGATTGCAATGACTAGACTATAATAAGGGTTCACTTCATTTCATGGGAGTATACGGAATTCTAATATGATGATGTCTTAAGCGCATTTATTAGGTGATAAACCTATTAGACCGCCACATATTCAAAATACACACGTGATCATATAAGATCATATCAGTTCACGAGCAGAAAGATATTGCCTAAATATTAATCACTCAATTCAAGACAATGTGCGCACAAGATAATTACTCCCTAAGAAATTCCAGAATTCACTATGATTAGTCACACTTTAAAATAAAATATTCAATCTCACCAGACGATCGCAAAGGCATTTGCGACCTTACCAAACTCTAATTCCTCTCAGCAACAGCCGTAATGCAGCCCAGCGGTGACCAGCCTTGCTCCGCCTCGAAGTAGTACGCGCCCAGAGGTCAGCCTAGCCTGGCCGCCCTCGTATTCTACAGCGTGATCTCGCTTCGACGTCCCATAGAAAAGTGAAACGCTCCTCGGCCCGCCGGGGTATTTATAGCCAATACTAACACGATCACGCCACTAATCCGACTCCTCATCTGAAAATATACCTTAACTAAAGGGTATAAGGCCCGTTTTCCAGGGAGCGTTCCTCGCCCCTCCGTGCCGATCGATGTCCACTTTTCTCGACTTCGCGGGTAGAATGTTCCTGCAGGCCGCGCGTCCGTCCACGCGTTTTCTTGCTGGCCAGCGATCCATTCTAAAAAATCTAACCTAACTATTCTAATTTATGAATCTATAAATCTAGATCTAGCACACATTAAATGATACACTAATCCAACAATACTGAATTAGTATGCTGAAGTATGTTTTAAACCAATTATTTTGGACGAAACGCGAGTTTTCTACACTTTTAATTGTAGTCTTGATTTTAGCCTAGAATAGCATCTAACGCAATTTATCTCTAACTTATTTACATACATAATTGACAGGATGATAACGAATGAAAGCTTCAATTCCTTCATATTTGGACCTGAAACCCACAACGCTAACATCTATCAATTTAAAAGAGTAATTCCGCCCTTAGATACTATTGAGTCTGAGAGCGAAGCTCTCGGATCGTCTCATTCTGCCCCATGATCATGCACAGCGAGAAATCTACGATTTTGAGCGAAGCATTATCACAATCTAAAACATACCTAAGCAATAAACAAGGAATTGCGACCTATTAATGGTGAATCTTTAAAATAACTTTGAGTAGATAATTTCGTTAACCTACTGTCTTTATACCAAATTTAAATATAATATTACTCTAACTGAAGGCTAGATTTGTTAGCTGTGTCTATTTACATAACTCTCCCAATTAATTCTGACCAATAATCTATGATTATAATTTGCAAAAAATGCCAACCCCATAACTCGGGAAGTTTCAATTCGTTGATATATCGATCTCTCCAACAAGTGTATTTTAGATGTGTGAATGTTTAACCACTACGTTTGCTTGGTGATGGACGTTGAAGAATAGCCCCTGTATCACCTTGTGCCTCCAGTCACCTTCTGGCTTCCGTCAGCACAAGTTTAGCCACATATCTCGGCTGATGACACACATACCCATCCCTACGGTACCACCTTGAGTCCACAGATGCCCCCTGGCCACCACAAACTCAAGTTTAGCCACATATCTCGGCTGGCAATACAAACCCCTATACTGCATCACCTTGCACCTCCAGTTGCCTTCTGGCTTCCGTCAGTACAAGTTAGGCCACATATCTCGGCCGATGACACAATATAATTATCTTCTAGCTTCACCTTGAGCCCACAGATGCCCCCTGGCCACTACAAACTCAAGTTAGACCACATATCTCGGTCGGCGCCGCTAGAAAACTTCCCCAGAATACTCCCATTCGCACAAAGTACTAGGTTGTGAGCCCAATAGATCCTAATGACCACGATGTTGCACTAACACCCCGAACCCTCAGATACCTTCTGGCTACCAAGGATCCAGGTTCGACCACATATCTCGGTTTATGTTATTACAATAACTCCCCATGCGAACAGCAGAACACTGAGTACACAGATAACCACCAAGCAAACCCAGTGGAGAATGTTTCTTCTTGACTAGGATATCCGACTTCAGACTGTATTCCACACTAGAGGCAAACTGTTCATAGACTACTGGGTTAATTTTGCATTAATCCCTTCAATGTCCTGACAGCACCATCAAACCATTAACGATAGTGATAATACTGACAAAACATCAAACAAACTTTAACTTTAATCGTCGTTCGCGATGATACTCTATCTCTATACCGAACGTGACCCAGTCGCACACAGTAACATTCATCAACCCCGTGGGGTCTCTAGGAAGTGCCTTGACATCCAATAGAGAATCCGACTACATGCGTCCAAGCCCCACCCAGCTTTACTGTAGAAATGTCGTAACTACTATAAAATACGTTTGCATTACTCAAATACAAAATGCAACACTTCACCATCGTGTAAGAATAACAGCCTTACTAAATTTAATTTCAACAAACCATGTTCATTGAACCCTTGCAAGATTGTAATCTTGACATTGCAAATTACTTAACATATAATAGGAAATTCCTGATAAATTCCCAGTAATGGAAGTTAAAATATTATTACTTAAGTTTCAGAATGAATGTTCGTTGACAAATCATCCCGAAGAATATGGTGTCGGAAGTATCCTTGCCACGAAGAGATGTGTAGGACGAAGATAAGACTAGCTTAGCCTTTCAGCTAAGCTTCTGTAGAGTATAGTGTCGCCACAGTTAGTCACACAAGGACCTTGTCATTTTATGACTTTAACCTAACCAAACTATAACTGCGGAAACACCGGTGTAAAATGGTTTGGAGAGATCAATCAGTACCAACAAACCTAGGTTGCACTGCGAACTCCGACCAGTCGGTAAAAGCCCATTGTTACCATACAATCACACTTTCAGCACTACCTCTCACGTGGACTCATACATCTCTTAACTCAACGAACACACACATATACCCTCCCAACCTAATTAATCCCCTTGCCCTAAACACGACTTAGACCAACTAAACGGAATCCGACAGTACAACCACATTAATGATATATAATGTTCTTCCCAAGTTATATGCTATGAGAATCTACATTTACTTTACAAGATGAGAAAATTATGATATGAAGAGTAGAACAAAGTGATAATATAATATTACTACTTTACTTATTTTGCAAAACAAAATTTTACTGCTTTAATTGATCCGCACAGCCCTATTCGCACACAGCCAACTAACCTGCCCTTCATATGTTTGAAGATTATAAAAGACAGCAAGTCAAACTTAATTAACCCTCCTAGAGTAACCCGTAAATATCAAAATTTTAAGCCATATCCCATTTACCATTTACCTATCAGTCATTAATTAAATAAATGCCCCCCATTCTCACAACTTAAATAATTTTATAGTTGGATCTCAAATTTTCGTAATACTATAATTTATGTAGTAAATACCAGATAACTCGCAATACATAATCCATAAGTTTAAAATTAGTCTTACGCCAATACCATATATCGTGCACCCGTAAGTTTCGCCGGTTACTAAATGAAGATTACACCCACGCCCTATTAGGACCCACATAAATTTAACGCCTGATGTCAATATTGTATTGACAAACGCATCATACATCTTAAGATATACCTGTAATAAATGGATTATTTCGTGTAAATATTTAACGTTGTTTATGCACTACCTAGCGCACAACATGTGGACAAAATATATAACCATATTCCATGCTTGAGATAAATTTAAGCCGGAATAATTAAAACTGCGTAAGGTCCTAACCACTAGACGATCACGGCCCCATATCCTTCCCTTTATTATGAACTCCATCTCTTCGTTCTCATAAGATACCTGTAAGTTTCAATAATTAGTATTCAATCGATGCTTGAAATTCCGCTCCCGCAACTGCAACTGCCGTCACGCTGTCATAACATCGTCGCCTTTACCCCCCCGTCGGTATCGTAATTCAAAATATACAATCACAAGCTAATCGAATACGATAGCCGCGACCTCTTCTTCTCCAAAGCCAACCCTGCCCTCTTGAACCCCAAATTTAGCCCCAAAATTTGAAATCTGCATCCGTGCATTACTCGAAAATGATACTCGCGCCGATTTTTTTCTTTCAAAAATTTTATCAGCCATCCTGGATTCCAAACTAATCTTAAATCTAGAACCTGCATTCCCGTATAACTTGAAAATGATACCCGTCAGGAATCCCTTAAAAACAAGATGAGCCGCGATCTAAAATTTCAACTTAAGTATCTAAAATTTGACACGCACGACAATAGGTTATCTGATTCCCCCTTTATACCTATGAGACGTCAATCCGCCGTATACCTACTTTCTCCGAAAGGAAGGGATGACAAGAACAAAATTAAATTTCCCGCCAACTCAAAAAAAAAAAAATGTATACCATCTAGTACTTAATTTATCAGTCATTCCTGTCCCGTTATCCTGTAACTTATTTTACGTCGTCCTAAAAGTCCACGTACAATATCTCTAGACACCGCAATTCGTAACAACTAAATATTGGGATATAACCGCTAGTACTCTTTGGGGGAGTCCTGTCTAACAGTAGCTGTCTACCGGTTGATATGATGACGATGGTAACGATGACTCAGCGCTGCGGTTATAGATCTACTTTCGCTAGTGGTGAAAGGTGAGGTGAGGTGAGGTGCGTCCCTAGTACGCCCAGAATAACAGCCCAGCTGATAGCGAGACAATCCCGCGGTCGTTGCACCAATTTTGATATTCGCCAATGCAGATTGATTCGACTCAAATCGATTTATTGCTTACAGCCAGTATAACTTGGTCTCTAACCTCTCAATATCAATATAAGACCAGGGGTCAGTGCTAATTTTGCCACCCCCAACGCGGCGATCTCGAATCTACCTTAATAGCTACCGGTATAATCTATCGTGAACTACATCTTTGAGAATTTATTGACTAAGGAATATTTCTGACGACAAATATTACGCATTAAAAATACCTAAATTTCCATACTACAACCAACCATTTTGTTAATATTTTATAACAAGTACCTAATTTGTTGTTGAACAACCTATATAGGCGCCTTTAATTAACGCCCCTCCTGATTTAAAGTAGTAAAATACAACCCATCTAAGAGCCCTCCCCTTTTTGAAAGTCGGTTAACCTTAACGACGCACGACCTCCCGTGAGCGCACACTATAGATACGCCTTACGATCTCTACTACATAATACCTTATTTACAAACTTACAAGTTGCCTATTCTATTCTAGTTTTAAGCACGGAATCAAGCATAAAATACCAAATTTCCCCCTCTTTTTTTTTTAATATCTAGTGTGAAACGAACAACGCGAAGTACTTACGGTTTCATTCGCGCGATTTGAACCAGCGGTGAGTTGATCGCGTAACTATTCTTAACACAGACTATAACTTTACTTATTCTACTTTTATTTTTTTGATATTAATCGTCTAAGATGCTAAATATAGCTGAGTGCATAGGAGAAATCGCTGCGATAGTGGAGGAATGTCAGATAGACTACGTATACATACTAGGGGATTTCAATGCGCACCCCGGGCGGAGGTTTGGCAAAGAACTAATTAATTATTGCAGTGATTTAAAGTGGAAGTGTGCGGACATGGAGTGTTTAGGTTATGACTCGGACACATACACATATGTCAGTGACATCAGTGGATCGAGAAGCTGGCTGGATCATTGCCTGGTAACTGAAGTGGCTTGGAAAACAGTCGTAGACGTTAAAGTTCACTGCGATGTGTATTGGTCCGATCATCACCCGCTAGAAATAAAATGTAATTTGGGATTAATGACGGCTAATAATAAGGTTAGTAGTTCAACATTAAATTCAATTATTTGGGGGGAAAGGACATCTGAACAGTTGACATGTTTTAAAAATTTGTGTAATGAAAAGCTTAGATTTATTGATTTTCCGGACGATTTCAGAGAGTGTAGTGACAAGCAATGTAATAATTTAGATCATAGGTTAGTTATTGACAAGCTACATGCAAAAATTATAAATATTTTAAGTGAGGCCGCCACCGTAAGTTACTCAATAAAAAAGCGTTTTAAACATAAAAAACATGTTGTGGGCTGGAACAAGCATGTACGACAGGCCCACTCGGAGGCTCGACTTGCATTTCAAAATTGGATTTTGTGTGGTAAGCCGAATGGAGGATCTTTGCACAATGAAATGTTAGAGTCTAGGAAGATTTTTAAACGTAAGCTTAAGTGGTGCCAAGATAACGCTGAACAAATTAAGATGAACATTATAGCGATGCATCACTCAAAAAAGGACTTTCCTAGTTTCTGGAAAAATACACGCAAATTGAGCCCCAGGTCGAGTCTTCCTGTGAGCGTCGGGGGTATTAGCGAGCCGTACCAAATTGCTGAACAATTCAGGACACACTTTAAAGTCGAGTCTCGAACGGGTACGGGAGGGGAGGTCCCGCAGGTAGAGCGGCAGTCTGGTGGGCCCTATATGCGGGTCACTGCGAAGGACGTGGACACGGTGGTGAAGAGCATGAAGCGCGGAAAATCACCTGGCTACGACTCTCTTAGTATAGAACATCTACAGAACGCCGGAGTGCACTTGCCAAGAGTACTCGCCTTGCTCTTCACCTTCTGTGTCGGCCATTCGTATTTACCAGATGACATGATGAGGACCGTGGTAGTGCCCATTGTTAAGAACAAGACAGGAGACAACGCTGACATAAATAATTATAGACCCATTTCGTTGGCTACTATTGTGGCCAAAGTGCTGGACAGTGTGTTGGACAGAGAACTGGGGAAACACCTGACTCTTAATGATGCACAGTTCGGTTTTAGGTCCGGACTCTCCACGGAGACTGCAGTTCTTTGTCTCAAGCACACTGTCCGGTACTACACAGACAGGGAAACACCTGTGTACGCGTGTTTCCTTGATTTGTCGAAAGCCTTCGACTTGGTGCGTTATGATAAACTGTGGCAGAAACTGTACGAGGATACCAGCTTGCCCAGTGAGTTGACTGAATTGTTCAGGTACTGGTACGGTCACCAGAAAAATGTTGTCAGATGGTCCGACTCGCTTTCTGATTCGTACAGGCTGGAGTGCGGGGTAAGACAGGGGGGTTTGTCATCGCCCAAACTCTTCAGTCTGTATGTGAATCGGTTGATTGATGAGCTCAACAACACTATGACTGGATGCTCAGTGGATGGCACATTTGTGAATAACATTAGTTATGCAGATGACATGGTGTTGTTGGGCCCATCGGTCAATGCCCTTAACAAGCTGCTCAGGGTCTGCGAAGAGTATGCGGTGTCCCATGGGCTCAGGTATAATACTTCCAAGAGTGTGTTGCTGGTATTTAAGGCGGGGTGCAAATGCTATCCACGCGTTCCACCGGCTTATCTATACGGCACACCTCTGCAAATGGTAAAGGAGTTCAAGTACCTGGGTCACTGGGTCACGGAGACCCAGAGTGACAACAAGGACGTGGAGAGGGAGCGTAGGGCACTCTCAGTCAGGAGCAACATGTTGATCCGTAGGTTTGCAAGGTGTACCACCGACGTAAAGATTACCCTTTTTAAGGCGTTCTGCCAATCATTTTACACCTGCAGCCTATGGATCAACTATACGCAAAAGGCTTACAGTGCCCTTCGCGTCCACTATAATAATGGGTTTAGGATGTTGTTGGGGCTGCCGCGCCATTGCAGTGCATCAGGGATGTTTTGCGAAGCGCACACGGATGGGTTTCACGCCATAATGCGTAAGCGGGTTGCATCCCTGATGAGGCGCCTGCGCGGCAGCCCGAACAGCCTCCTGCAGACGGTGGCGGCGCGCTTGGATGGTCCCTTCCTGTTCCATTGGGATAGGTTGCATAGGCCATCCAACTGCTAATTGTAAGTGTGATAAAATACCTACTAACATAGTGTTAAGATCACGGTTACTAACAAATTATGGAAATAATATTTCTGATGTAATTATTAAATAATAAAATTGTGGTAGTACCCTCGCAAAAGCTATCATACCGAATGGATTAAAGACAACCGACTACGCTAATCCTCCCGCGATACAAGCGATAATGGCCCTACAAACGATAATGTACACCCAACATAATGCGCGACTCAATTTCAATGGGATGTCTACAAATTTTGGTATGAATACAAACACTTACTAGGATTTCTCATTTGGATATAATGTAGTATCAGAGTATTTTATATTCACAATGCTAACCCCAATTACAAAAGGCCCCTTATAAATCGACGCGAATTCTGACACTGGTAGGACCTGTTAATCACATTTATAGTTTAATAACTTTAAGCGCAGGGAAATTAATCATTAGATTTATCAACTAGACACAACGTACTGGCAAGGTCTATCTAATAAAAGGTCCTAGTTTAATGTTAGTAGGCAAGGAAAATCCGTCTAAGTTAATATGAACTCTCTTGTCAAAAAAAATTTAACATAATTTCCAATACCTCACTTGCCTGATACACAGTTTATAAATGTAAGATGCTCTTGTAACGCGTAAATGATTTGACTCGAAACCGAATTAACCCCTTCATTCCGCCACCGTAATCCACATGACAAAACCCCATTAGAATTAAATTACCACCTCTAAGTAGGCTCAGGATTTATATATTCACAACTCCTAATTTTTCCTAAACCGTAACAACCGTTTAAACACGCCACTTGGCCGTACATTAAAGCCTCACCACAGATCTTAACCCAAATCAGCAAATGTCAAATTCCCGCGGCCTCGCTAGACAAATTTTGTAAACAACATTCGTCGTAATTAATCAAATAATTTAATAACTAGTGTCTAGATTGCTATTATTTGAAGGAATAAATTGCTCCAGTTACGCCTGACTGGTATAGTGCAACAACGAGTGTTTTGCCTCCTATTTTGGCCTTTTCCAACGTATCATAATACGAGCATTATTCAGTGTTGTGCATTAGAATGTATACTTAGTTAGTTTTAAGGTGAAGCTAGTGAAACCATGAATTCTGCTACTGGGAACTCAACTAGTGGGTGTCATGTCAATCAACCGTAAGTAATTTATACCTTCTTCCTTTAAAATCTTCCCATTTTAAACCATAAGGCCTATTTTAATCCAGCACTGAATTCAGTAAAGGTACTAAACTCTTTTAAACGGTTACGAAAGAACGGAAAGCAACCGCGATCTTACTCATGCGACAGTTAATCCATCGGCCGACTACTTATTTCTTACATGGATGAGAGAAATATCACTTGCGTTCGTCGCTAGTATCAAAATATCCCCGCCACGGGTCGGATTAATTTTCCTACGTGACCAATATCTGACCTATGTTGCGCTAGTTTTGTAACCGAACTTGGAAATATGCCCTAATACGAATATCGTTTATAAACAACCATACGTTCTGTTCAATAAACCTACGCGAGTGCCTCGATGATAATTTTATGCATCCGTAAAATTATACCGCAGACCCTTAAATAATACCTAATTACAACCTCTTACATTAACTGATAAGTCATTTTTGTCATAGGTACTTCATGGAAAAAAAATAGACGGACCCTATGTCGTAGACAAATACACAATTTGATGAATACCTAAATTGCATAATGTTAAAACTATAAACGCCTAAATATATAAGTATCCCCAATTACCCTTAACTTACTCCAAACATTGTAAAATTCGTTCAATTTAATAACCAAAGGTTTAAAAAGTAGTAGCCCACAATATTGTTAGTAAAGCAAAAATAAAAAAACACAAAAAGATTTTTCCGTACCGGGGATCGAACCCGGACGCTCGCGATTCATAGCCCGCCGGACACACCAATCGTCCAGTGCGCTGTTAAGATAACTTGCGAAATTAACGACCTATTTCGAAATTCACATTACCTCAACAATGACTAGAGAGGTGGAACAGTTAGTTTACATACTCCAGTATCACATACTAAGGTAACCAATTTAAAGTGCCATGCGATATATACGACTCCTGCCTTAAGGTACATAATAATAATAACACGTGCACAACTTGGTATTACTAATATAATTTCTCCGAATTGCCCTGTTACCATATAATGTAAACATGGCGAATATCTTTCGTAACCTGACGTGAACCGGTACATATATGGTATTTGTCTGACAAGCTCTAATCTTTCGGTTTCAGACTGGGACAACTATCCATCTTATACTTGACAAATTCTGAAACCATTGTTTAAAATACGTAAGTAATAAATTTTACTATCAACGTAACTATCAATTAATTTATCCGTACTATATTTACTTACTATGCCTACCTACATTTAAATTGCATTCAGCCCTTTTGATAGAACCCATGACTTTAACACTACCTTATTAATAATTAAGTGCGTTGCGGTTAATCAATTTCATGCCCTACACACATTGTCTTACGATTCTAAGCCTTCTGCCCCCCTTTCTTAGAGCTGAATCTCCCGTGAGATTCGGAAATCCCTATCAGCGAAGTCTTTCGCCTCAGAACCTGAGTATCAAAGTTATTCGCTAACTAATAATGTCGTACCGTAGATCACGCGTGCTTGGTTTTGCATATATATATGAAAACCTAACTTGACTGGAATTATAATTAATTATTTAAATTATTCTGAAACTTCACAAACCCCGCTCTATAATTATGACTCATGAAGTAACTAAACCAGACAGACGGATTTCGGAATATCCTTATTCAATGAATTCGTTTTATTTCATTCGCTTGCCAACACGTGTTATTTTTTTTTTTATTTATTTTTTTTTTTTTTTATTTTTTTTTTTCAGTACAGCAACTATTTTTACAGGTTGACCTAATACAATAGCGCCTTAATCTTATATCTATATATATATATCTATTATTACTTACTTACTTATTTTCTAATTCGAACGTTCGTAAGTACGTTAGCGTTAATTAAGCTACTGATTACAATGAAATTCGCTATACCTACAGTGTGTGATGGGTCTAAAACTTTATTTCGCTAAGTTTTGTAAGGCGCAATCTATCTATTATCATTTTCATTACATTGTACCTACGTAAACCCGCGTGACGCTTTAAGGTACTTAACATACCTATTAGAATTGACCAATATAAAATATGTAGGCTCTAACTAGCTTATACTTAGCCCACAACCTCCACACAAAGCTAATTTTGTCGCATACTAATTCCATATTTTTACTTCGTTGATATGAGTTCCGGCCCGTGAGAGAAACCAGACCGCGCCGAGGACACAACCGTTTATCAAGCCCAAGTAGACACTTCCTTGTTGTCTATGTTCCTTTAATACATCCGACACGAAACCCCTAAATTCTGTATAAGTACATGTAAATCACATATTTATGTGGCAACATGGCTAACATACCTCACCCGACTTGCGATACATTTAGGAATGGTGGTCGTTTAAGCTTTATTTCCATGTCCGACATATAAACTAAATAACATTTTGCGACTAATATTTAGTGGCCAATACATCTTGAACTGTACCCCTATACAAAACGTGAGCAAAGAAGTATCCACCTCAAAAGTAAAGCAACTATATTATTACCTAGTTATTAGAAATAATTTACACTATGCTATTATCATAAAGTTACTATCAATATTAACGCATCTAATTGGCTACATAATTTTCCGTGTCAAAATATTTTACGTGCGACGCTCTTTATTTAAGACCGACCTTAATGCATTACATAAATATTTATCCTATGATCCTAAAATTGTTCACCCATTCCACCAAATTATTAGTGAACGCGATATATAGTTAATTAATATTACTCCTCTATCATCAAATTAAACAATAATTTCCCGCCAAAAATCTTTACGATTACCTACCGACGGCGCGGCGCCAAATGTCTGCAGAATTTCAAGATGTCGGCCCGAACAACCACAAGTTCGATGTTTAAAATTGTTTTTAGTTTGCGCGCGGGCTTCAACAAGCCGAATTCTCACATATTCAGGTCTATTATTTAATCAGTTTAAGGTGTTTTACTGTGGTTTAGTGTGTATTCAAACATAAATCAATGTAGTGATAATTGAACTAGTGCACATTATAAAGTGAATGTGATAGAGTGGCCGCGTATTTATGTGGAAATGTGCGAGTCCTACCATGTCAGGAACGTACCTCTATGGAGCTAGGCAGGTATTTAAGTGCCCTTTACTTGTTGCTTATCTTCAAACCTGTCACTATTTTAACCCTGCCAAAGTGGTTTTATGTACCACCGAATTTAAAATTTGAAATCTCACGCGTACATACAACCGGTTCACTGACTCACGATGACAACCATTTAAATACCTACACACAGCTTACCTTTTGACCTTAATGACCTAACAACAAAGTCCATTATAGTGTACCTTTGATCTTAGGTATTTGAATTTCTAGCCGGAACTAATCCGATTCGAATGCGCATTTTCTTGTAACAGATAACCGCTCCAGTTTCCTATCATTTTAACTGGTTAATGAATATAACTCGCGCGAATTACCTACTTATCTATTCTTACAATTACTTTCTTTACAAAGACGATTACGTAGAAAATATCCGCAAGGTTATAGGTACTTAAGATTTCGGACAATACTTAGTAGCGATCGATTTAACGTAAACGCCGAGAATTGGATTCAATTTGACTAGGTCAACTAACTAGGTATAAACGCATCTAAATGTACCTACTTTTCTCCCATAGCTTACGAAAGTTACCTATAACTATGTGATGAGTTCTTTAGTATGTTCCTAAGTCCTTGGTACTATAATCATCCACCGGTACTTTCCTAACCGCTGTTTAACGAATAATTGCCTAAAATGTGGGACAGAATGTCAATGACCTCAACACTATTCTTGCGAACTCGAATGCAACAATTGAATATGAAGGATGAAATAATCGTAGTTAAATACATAAGATGCTAATATAACAAAATACTATCTTTGAGGTAACCTTATTCCGTTTTATTTTATTTTTATTTTATTTTGGAATAAAACCATTATACCTAAACTTTATTATAACTACTACCGCAACCGCCTGATGTATATGGAACCTACTTAATTGTGCTATGGCATTGGCAGATTGTAAGGCCATTCCGCATAACATTCCTGCCCCCCTTTTATACAAATTACGCGTAGGCACTACTTTGACACGACTGTCCGATGAAAAGAGTGTTTAGGTACTGTTACGTTTTTACTTAATTCTTAGATTAGACTCACTTCCTGACTTCCGTTCGGCCTAAAATTTCGCACGAATGTATAAATCACATGACAAATTAAAGTTATGATGACAAGGAACTAATCTGATGCTGGGGTTTGAAGATGGGCCTAGGAACTTCGTGATACAATGACACAAACCCATCGAGTTTGGGCTCGTTAGAATCGTCTCAATGAGCAGTTGGTAAACATATGTAGAAAAGTACAGTCGGGAATAAAAATGTGTACCCCCAAATGAATTTCTGTCAAAATAATATTAGCCCTTCGTCTACAACAAAATTATTTCTATGCATATTTTTCATAGTTTAGTGTGATATAACTTATTGATTAGTAATTCACCTACGTACCGCGCGTGAAAATCCCTTTGAAATTAAATAAAAGAAAGAAAGTCCTGAAAATAATACACAACACAACATTAAAAAATACAAACTCCATCTCTCTATCTACTCCACGGCAACAAAATGTGGGTTATTTGTATAACCCACACACAGAAAAATCTGTAAATAAATTTAATTAGCCCTTTCACCAAGCGAATCACGTAATAAAAAAATATTTTTCCTTTTATTATAATTTTTTTCTTTTTTTTTTTTTTTTTAAACGAAAATACTCTATTCTGTAGTAACCCGGGATACTAAAAAGTGAATTTAAAACCCTATTTTCATCCTGGGCACGGCCTCACCAAAATGTAACGATTCAACCTCACCAATTGGCTACCCTTTTATGTTTTCCTATTCTGAACTTAAATTAACCCCTATCTGAAAGCTGAAGCTCCTGAGAAGCTTCTAGTCGTCTGAAAATTGAATCCTACCTGAAGGAAAAGCTATTGAATAAAATTAAACAGATAGTAAGCGAGAAAATAAATCATTTATTTACCATAGAAATATCAAATTAATTTTGTTTGTTTTGAAGCTAAATAACCTTTGACTAATTAATCCAGTAAAATCAAGACTCGATTGTACTAGATATCCACTTTGTTCCTATAAATACTAACTCGTACCAAAGCGAATAGAAAAAACCGAGTTAGTTCCGGCCGATCCTACTAGAAAGGTTGGGTTTTATTCTAGTCTAGGTAAATCTATCCTACAGCTACAGAATCTCTCGTTATTTATGGTAAAGTAATCGAGCTTGAGTACTTTAACAGACCAAATCATCTCCTAGGATATTGCCGGACGGAAAGAGATTCGGTCAAATAAAAAACCGTCCGACTCCAGGCCTACAATGCCGTAATCTAACCTAGAATTTATTATCTCTGGAACCTAACCTCGAAGACCTATTTAGACCTAAGCTATACGTGATTCGCGCTGGTGAAGTGGCTTGGCGTGTGATTTCGTCTAGTGGTTAGGCCCCGCGTTGTGCGAGTAGACCCAGCCCTTTTCGAGAAGTATGAAGTTTGTATTTCTATAAAGAGAAAAAGTTACACGTTAATTGAAGTTGTACAATAACCCCATTTTAGTAGAACCTATAACTTAAGTAAGACAATTATACCAGTTCCTTAGAATTAATTTACAATTCAGTAGTCTCATTGAGTGATGCACAATTATGGAGGCTAAAGTGGGCATAAATTCCTTGTTATACTAAGTTGTGGGAAGTGATAAATTACGCTCTGTGGTAGGTGACGCCCTTTAAACAGACTCGCAATACAATAGTGGTCAACTTGTGTTGGCCATGATGGGATCTCTATTGATGATGATGCGATGATATAATAATGAAAATAATCATGAAGAAGTCAAGATATTGATGATGATGCGATGATATAATAACGAAAATAATCGTAAGTCAAGATATTGATGATGATGCGATGATATAATAACGAAAATAATCGTAAGTCAAGATATTGATGATGATGCGATGATAGTCTATTGAAATAGAATATTAGTACATGTTTTACTTCCAGGTACATGAATGACGCAATGTCTAGTATAATATCGATTCTCCCTAACGATGAATCTTAGAGTTGTTAGCGAACTGTAGCGCTCGCCTCTCGCTCGCTCGCGGCTGCTCGTACTCGCTAGTAATCCCACCTCATCTGCTGATTCCGTCTACCCTATCGTTATTTCTATCAAATCTAATACCAATTAGTACTGACTTTTCCTAAGCAATTTATAATACAATTCATCCCCAAAATATCTCAATGGATGTAACACAGTGTCTTAGCAACCAATCTCACCCAATCAACTCAAAGGCACTTTATAGTCGGAACAATGTTAAATATACGACAATGCACAGTTGAACTGACGAATGATAATTAATTACCAACCCACTGCGATACTTTTGTTGAGATCCCGATAATAACGACCCCACCTAAGAAGAGACCTACTTAAATATTACTGATATTAAGAATGAAAGTGTTGGATTCCCTCGCAAAATCAATATAACAAAGGCCTCTAGATAAGAGGCCTTTGACTAAACCAAATCGATAGCTCAGCTACTGAGAACTCCCAATTTGCAAGATTGGGAACTCTAAATACCTTTGCCTAATCGATGACACATCCATGACGGTGCTTAAGGTGCGGTCACATCTCACTTGACTAAGGAACCTCTTACGAGCGAATCCTCATTGGCCAAGGTCGTCAATGTGCCCTGAGAACAAGAGTCCTGACACCAAGCGACGCGATCACCGGCGTACATGAACTAAATTACCTTGCTACATTAATTCGGCTAAGGAATCCCACACGGTATACCTATAGGTATATTTGATTCCTTCATAGATTAACGCAACCGCACCCCTTATTAAGAGGTTTGTTAAGCCTAAGACGGAAGCTTGACCGGGAAAGATCCCCAATTTGCAAGATTGAGGACCCTCAGCCACTCGCTCCGCCTACACATCCATGAAGAGCGCATAAAGTGCAGTCATACTTCTCTCGACACAGTCGAGGTCTTAAGTATGTCCAAGGGACGATAGTCCATCAACACCGGTGCGAGCACACCTCTTCTTGACGTAATCAAGGTCCTCAATGTGCTCTGGGTGACAAGAGTCAGCGACACCGAGCACTCAATCATAGGTGTACATTATTAAATTACTCAGCTACGTTCACCTATTAAGGAATCCCTCAACCATATCGATAATTAACCACCGGGTCTAAGATGTATTTGTAGTAACATTAGTCGCTTATCCGCGCCTTAACAATTTATTCTCATATTACAACACGTACCACGGACCGAGTCAATTGCTATAGCTAGGTTGTCGTATAATAATTGATCACTTTATCTCGTAAGGGCGCACAGAACCCAATCATATCGCAGTGACAAAACAACTAGTAATATATATGTAGAACAAAACAACATTTCTGTAATATCGTCAGTTATTTGACCAATGACCTAGATCTGTTCATAACCTATACATAAACCGCTCGTACTTTATCTAGCATATTCCCCAAACTATATACAGTAGAACTAGATTTCGATACACAAATACAAGTATGATAACGTTGAAATGGTTAGATAATAGCCCAAAAACAAATTAATAAGTTTCAGAATCATTCAATACAGTGATTATAAAGGTCACTCACCAGATTTTAATTTCTTAATAGTGGGACACGTACCCAACGCCTCTCTGGTTCCCAGGGCTCCTGCCCTTCTGATCTCCCTCGACGCTCGTAACAAGCCAGCTCCTCCGCCATAAATAAATTACAATATAATATTAGCACATATTTTAATAAAGATTTCCCTCATTTGTACCTACAACTAACCACTAGATACTGGTATACAATTAGGAATTATTTACCATTGTAACAGTAACAGCATAACTACAGGCCGCGTCGATTGCAATGACTAGACTATAATAAGGGTTCACTTCATTTCATGGGAGTATACGGAATTCTAATATGATGATGTCTTAAGCGCATTTATTAGGTGATAAACCTATTAGACCGCCACATATTCAAAATACACACGTGATCATATAAGATCATATCAGTTCACGAGCAGAAAGATATTGCCTAAATATTAATCACTCAATTCAAGACAATGTGCGCACAAGATAATTACTCCCTAAGAAATTCCAGAATTCACTATGATTAGTCACACTTTAAAATAAAATATTCAATCTCACCAGACGATCGCAAAGGCATTTGCGACCTTACCAAACTCTAATTCCTCTCAGCAACAGCCGTAATGCAGCCCAGCGGTGACCAGCCTTGCTCCGCCTCGAAGTAGTACGCGCCCAGAGGTCAGCCTAGCCTGGCCGCCCTCGTATTCTGCAGCGTGATCTCGCTTCGACGTCCCATAGAAAAGTGAAACGCTCCTCGGCCCGCCGGGGTATTTATAGCCAATACTAACACGATCACGCCACTAATCCGACTCCTCATCTGAAAATATACCTTAACTAAAGGGTATAAGGCCCGTTTTCCAGGGAGCGTTCCTCGCCCCTCCGTGCCGATCGATGTCCACTTTTCTCGACTTCGCGGGTAGAATGTTCCTGCAGGCCGCGCGTCCGTCCACGCGTTTTCTTGCTGGCCAGCGATCCATTCTAAAAAATCTAACCTAACTATTCTAATTTATGAATCTATAAATCTAGATCTAGCACACATTAAATGATACACTAATCCAACAATACTGAATTAGTATGCTGAAGTATGTTTTAAACCAATTATTTTGGACGAAACGCGAGTTTTCTACACTTTTAATTGTAGTCTTGATTTTAGCCTAGAATAGCATCTAACGCAATTTATCTCTAACTTATTTACATACATAATTGACAGGATGATAACGAATGAAAGCTTCAATTCCTTCATATTTGGACCTGAAACCCACAACGCTAACATCTATCAATTTAAAAGAGTAATTCCGCCCTTAGATACTATTGAGTCTGAGAGCGAAGCTCTCGGATCGTCTCACTGGGAGCAGGTATAAAGGAGAGGGCAAATGCACAAAAGATCCTACTGGGTCGAAGTGCATCCGAAAGGGCCCTCACCTAGATAGATAAGATAATATAAGATACATAATTATATATTTACATACATACTATATAACAGGTCAAGTTAATATAAAGCTTATAATAATAAATAGAGAATACCTACCCGAACAAACTTGTAAGTACTTACTGTTAATATTTTTCTAACGGTCACCACGATACAGGCTAAGCACACATACACACACGCACATACTTACACACATTTCCATTTGTTTTATAAAAAGTTTCTGTCAAAAATTTAATTTTTGGTACAAGCTTTTATTGGCGACTGTACTTTTCTGTATACCATTGAGACGATTCTAACGAGCCCAAACTCAACGGGGTTACGTCGGTCAAATACTGAATTCCCATGGCCACCAGTGGCGGAGCGCCCATACAAGCCGATTCCCACCGGCTTGCCTAAAATGTCTTGCTATATATTACAAAACTCGTAAATCATCAAAAAACAGCCCTTTTTTTGCTCTGGGTTGTCCTGTGAAAATTCGCACGCGCCGCCACTGATGACCACCTTCTGTCTCCATTATCAGATCAGCTCGATGGTACTATAATATTAAATTGTCATCCAAACTATACTAATACCCAAAATTTCAGCTCAATCGGATAACGGCAAGTGACTAAAAAATGGATTGCAAGTTTTGACGGACAACTTACATACTTATATACGAACAGGTCAAGTTAATTCAAAGCTTGTAATAATAAATAGAGAACACCTACCCGAACAAACTTGCCATGAAAGACTGGCCATTGTGGCACTCTTTGGGGGAGGCATATGTCCAGCAGTGGACGTCTTTCGGCTGATATGATGATGATGACCTACCCGAACAAACTTGTACCTACTGTTAATGTGTTTCTAACGGTCACCACGATACAGGCTAAGCCGAGTGTGGGAGCATGGGCTAACTTATGTTGTGTGCTGTTTCTTTAAATAAACGAATTTTATTTTATTTATGAATAGCAGCTCATACTCGTATATTATGGTTTTATTCTTTACACCTTATGAATATTTTAGATAAATGAAAAAAGAATCTGTTTGAGCTGTATTTATCTATCGTATGAATTACCGAGAAGAACCGAGTACTTGTCCCTCTTCCGCATTGCCGCCAACTCAGCCGTGGCTCCAGGCGCCCGCATGGTGCGACTAATGTGCGAAGCAGCAAAAGTACTAACACATGTGGCGTCCCAGAGCAAACACTTGCCTTTTTGCTAGGGCACCAAAATCAAACCGTCCGGCCGTTTGCCATCAAATCTGTTAAGACCTGGAGGCTCCAGCACACACGGCACATTCGCCGACACAAGGGCTCTCCGAACAATGTCATTTAGGGCATGGTGACGTTACGTACATTAAACTTAGTTGATAAAGTTAAATTTATTCATGTCAACGATTATCATTTGATGTCATATACAATGGAAACTACTGGGATGGAATGTAGCACTAGGCAAAACCTGTGTCTTCCGGGGCAACATTCTTATTTCTGAATTTTCTAACTACAAATTGACTCTAATCGAATAAAAACATTCGCAATAAAGAGTTATTCAACAACTGTTTGCTTTATGTAATTTGATTATTTGACGTGGTCAGGGCGCATGTTGGCAGTTCCGGTTGGCTGTGTGTCCCGGTCAGTTTGGTTCGCCACTGGTCGTCTCAATACGGGGCCCCTAATTAGTCCGCTGTAACATCGGCCCAATTAAAACTAATTTTGCATAGTTACGCTAATAAATACACTTGCTCTTTTGAGCACGCTTCGATGGACATGCTAATTTTATTTAAAGAGGATCATGTTAGTTCGGCGAAATAAGCACTGGGGTTAAATATGCTCGCGTTAACTTTTTGGAACCTTTTTAAATACATGGCTAAAAGGGATCTCCAGTTTTTCGCTGAAGTGATGGGTAATTGGGTACTAAATAGTAAACTGAAGAAGAACATATGTAGGTACATGGTACATATGAAACAGGTCCCGTCAGCAAAGAGATGAATAGGTAGATACCTAAGCTAAATAGTTGTTTGATGAACAATACGCTATGATGCAATTTTAGACTAGGTGGGAAATTACGAGTAGCAAGTAGCAAGAATGGAAACTATTTACCAGCTCATACATAAGTAAGTACAGTTGCGAAAAACGAAGGGTTGTCTTTTGTATCTTCGCGTAGGGTCTTGAAATAATTACAGTCAACAAATTACAAATATTTCGTCCTTAACGGTACATTTAGATATTGCTAACCGAAAATAATTATGTTTTCCCTAATTGAACATACCTACCTATAGTTCGATCAAAATCTTCCAACGTACGGTATTAATCTATGTCCGTTATTTCTTAATTAAGCAGCGAAATCCTGTAAATGTAAATTTTCAGCTATATACGAGTATTAAGGGTTTGGTTCCCAGACTCATAGTTTACGTACTACTTCAATTTTAAAGTTAGAGCGACCCCAGCTACTCTCGAAGTTTGTACATAAATTTTCAGCGCCTGGATACAATGTCTTAGCAAATATCGTCAACAATCGCTCTCCTATAATGGATGCGGGGGCACGACGTCAATCGACTCGACGCGATTTCCCAAAGGACGCGACCGACTGTATAATTACTAATTACCTATTCGATGCCTATAAATATTACAATGATTTCTGATTTACATGAACTTGCCCGCAACAATAATTGTAGGAATGTATAGTTTTATTCGTAGGGGGCGGATACAAGGTGTCTGGTAAATATTTACTTGTTACAAGGTAAATTGTGTTTATCTCGATTATAAATTGCGTTTCATCTCCCTATCCTAACTAATCAGAAATATTTATAATTATATATAGGCAAGTTGTATTATACCATGCGAGCATTAATTTTAATTAGGTACTTATACGCATATTGACGTTTAATATAGTTATTGTAGTTTGATGTTTACATACTTATTTCCTAGTTCGAATAGCCATACCTCTCATCACTGCAGCTTTTTTATGCAACACACTTAGGTATAAGTATATTATATATTTAAAAGTATTTACTTTATGGTTAAGGCGCTCTTATTAGACGATATTTAGGTATTTGCGGAGGTGAGGCAGACGGAGCGGGAGACGCGCGTCCCGCGCACCCCGCTAACGGCCTTATTCTGTTGGCATCCGTATTCGGCTCGTTTTTGCGGATCATACGATCAAATGTTTGTCTTCTTGAATAATTGTTTTATTTTTCAAATCTTGGTTGATTTGTGTAAGATTGTCCCCAAATATTTATTGTTTATTTATTTATTTAAATCTATTTTTTTTAAGAAAATAAGGAATAATAGGTAGTTACAGTTCTTAAGTACATCGTAGTATGATGACATCAATTATGGACACTTACTTTCCAAAGATATGTTAGTACAGATTTCTTCATCATCAATCCACCTATCGTTTTCCCAGTTCCTATGTGGGTGCTTCCGTTTTCCAAATACGTAGAACTGATAAAATAATAGTACATCTTCACTTCCTAAGGGTGAACGTCACCAATTATGGATTGTACTAATATATTACAGGTTTTTTAAACCGAAATAAAATCGATTACTTCTATAGGTAAAGTTATAGCGCCGGTTAACACCCGCTTAAGAAACCATCAAAAATAATAAACAAATAGCTATGTTCATCTATTTATCTCCTGGCAAATTATATTATTACCATGTATGTCTTTCCCGCTCACGGGACAATGATGTCCCGGACCTTTGGGAGGCATGCGTGGGGCTAGGTACCTACAAAGTACCAACGGAGCCAACATGTAGAGGCCCTTTTGACAATTTAATGAAATGCAAGGAGTATTATTACCATAATTATTACCTTTGTTACATAAGTATGACTGACTGATCAAAAACTGGATAATTAGACCACTGTTAGTCAGAAGAGCATTTTATTATACAGGGTGGTTATTTTAAGACCAGCAAGTTCTTCAGTACATGACTATGTCTATTAAAAAATGTAATTTGACCAAACATCATATAAAAATAACAAATTCAATTTGTCTCTTAAATACCTAAAAGTGTTATGTCACTGCGCTCGCGCGGCGCGTGCTGCCTACCATGCTACCTCGACCAGCGGCCACACCGCGATGGACCTTGATACTCTCAACAAGCCAACAAGATTGGACTTATACTTGGCTCTATACTCCAGGCAAAATACGGTTTCGAAAATCATTAATTTATAATAGCGTTTTTTTGTATATTTCATTTTTAATCGTTATTCTAAGATGCTTTACACAAGAATCCAACAAATTTTCCAACCGGAAGTAATTATATAAATATAAATTAAGCTTTAATTGTCTTTTTTTGTTTGATTTATATTGAATTTTTTAAAGCAAATGTAAATTTAGGTAAAAGCCTCCTCGATCTCATGCCATTTTTTTCGGTCTTTAGCCAACTGCATCCAGCTAGGTCCGGCGACCTCAGTTATGTCAGTGGTCCAACGTCTTCGTCATCTACCTTTCCTTGTTTTGCCTTTCGGCCCTGACCAGTTTGTTGCTTCCAGTGCCCTTCTTTTCTCCTAATATCTGGCGATATATGGCTTTTACCCGAATGGGGTCCATATAAGAAAGAAAAAATGGCATAAATCTTTTAGATTTAGTAAATATGTACTAACACAAACAATATGGAATAAATAAAGCTTAAATAAATATATATATATAAACTAGCTGTTGCCCGTGACTTCGTCCACGTATAACATGTTATCGTCTAAATGTTTGTTTAAGAAATTTAAATGTTTGTTTAATAAAAAAAAACATTGAAATTAGTTTTGTACAGTCAGCATCAGATAGTTAGTAGCAGCCTAGGTAACCAAATATATCGCAACACGTCTTTGTTACTATAGGTGTAAGGATGTGTTACGATATATTTGACCTACTTTGGCTGCTACTAACTATATGACGCTGACTGTACCTAGTCTTTAAGTAAACAGTCTAAAACCGAAGTTACAAATCCCTTACTTTAAAAATGTCTTGCTCTCCATACAAACTAGAAGAACTGTATATCCTAGAAGTAGGTATTTTTGTCAAGACCAATCCAAGCATGTTCAGTAACGTTTCAGAAGGCCGCAGATTTCCGACACGTAAACAATACAAACAAAAATTGAAAACTTTGCAGGGTAGCAACAACACAGCGCTAATCAGAGGCGGAATCTTGGGAATGGCACCATACATTTTCAATAAAATTCCAGACCGAATTAAACACTGGATATTAATAAATTTAAAAGACAATTGACTTCAGATTCAGATTCAGATTTGTTTATTATCATAATTTTATAATTGAAATCATAGTACAATGAATATACAGATAAAAATGTGTTAAAATTATAACTTGTCAGTTACAATAAAATACAATAGATGTGTACAGTTGTGTACAGAATTGTTATTATTTGTAAATAGTTTAATAATACTCATACTCATAGCATAATGCTATTACACAAAATAGAGAAAGAAAACATAATACAAATATTAACGTCAAGCTTTTAAGATCTTGTTATTTAGTCATTTGAAAGAAATTCTTGTAAACTATACAGTGTTTTTTCAAGCGATAGTTGTTTTACATGGAAGCGAAAAGAGTTGTCGTTCGTTATGGTTTTAAGGTTTGAAGGTAGCCGGTTAAAAAGTATTTGTCCTATTAACTTCGGAAGTTTTGTGCCTATTCTAAGTCTGGGCGAGGTTGTTTTGAAGTGGATATTTCTTTGCTCGCGTTCTTGTATAGGGGTACAGTTCAAAATGTATCACGTAACTTCCGGATTAACTTTTTGTAGAGAAGCCTAATCTGATTTCAAATAATTATTTGTTACATGTTTTAATCCTTATTTATTTGCTATTAGTTGTTAATCACAAAATGTTATTTAGTTTATGTGACGGGCATGAAAACTATGCTGAAATGACCGCCATTTTCAATGCCTCGCGAGTCAAACGAGCTACGTCAGTCAATGTTGCTATATATACCGATTTATCTGTGCTTATACAGATTTTAGTGAATTAATGCAGATATATATTTTACGGGGACAACCAACAAATAAGTATCCACTTAAACTTAATTAACGGTTGTATCTCGGACACAACCCGCTTCTTTTAAAGTTATTCGCATTTCTCATTGATCTCGAACTATTTTCACCTCTCCTTTGAAATTCATTTGGATAACGTTTAACATACATCAAAACTTCCAATATATAAGTTGAAACTGATGTTAAGATACTAAGTTTTCTTAAATGTTCGCGACACGTGTATCTGTCCTTTGCATAGGGAAGTACTCTAATTGCACGTTTCTGGATCTTTAGGATGCGCTCATAATCCGTACTGTTGCCCCAAAGCATTATCCCGTATGAAAGTTGAGAGTATATGTACGCATAATACAGCTCTTTTAAGCAACTTTCTGACACAAGTGGTCTTAACTGTCTTAGAGCATAGATCCCTCTTGCTAACTTACTGTATAATGTATCTATGTGATCTTTCCATGACATTATTGGATCAATCATTTCAATCAATAGATCAATATTTGATTGAAAAGTGTTATTATACCATTAAAGATTACTTAAACGACCCTACGACATAACATGATTCCATTCCAGACAATCCTTAGTTATAATATTCTTTAGTTATAGTATTTTTTGAGAGTTTTTGACATGTATTTGAAGTATTTAACACCAATCACTGTATTGACATTTTTTTTTTTAATTTTTATAAATATATTAGCTGGCTGAAATATTTTGTAAACCTACATTGTGGGTAATGCACAGAAGTCTTATATTTTGTATACCAACAATACTTGTAAAAGTTGTAACCTATGTTTAACAAAATAAATGTAATTGAATTGAACGTACTTAATTTGTATTCTAATAAGTAATTTTTATGCAAAAATTTAAGTCTCTAGCTCTAAAAATAAAATTTCCCCCATACAAACTTTGCACCCCTATTTACCCCCTTTAGGGGTGGAATTTCCAAAAATCCTTCTTAGCGTTGCCTACGTTGTAAAAGGTAGTTCTGGTGTAAATTTCAACTCTCTAGTCTTAGTAGTTTCGGCTGTGCGTTGATGAGTGAGTGAGTGAGTGAGTCATATCAATAACTCCATACCGACAAAAGGTATGTTCACTTAAATAACGTCACATTTATTTGCTTTAGTGGGCTTATTTTTAAAGGGGCGTGGCGGGGGAGGCTTTCTTGGTAGTTATTTGGAGAAACAGCGGTGGCAGAGTGAGTTCGAGATGTGAAACGGCATACTTTAGTGTTTGGGTATCATGTGCACAAACAGCTGGCAAAGTTTTGCAGCTGTATAGGGGAACACCCTGTAGTACTTTGTACCCGACTGCCTCAGAAGGAAGTTTATGTTTTTCGAGCGTATGTATCATCATATCAGCCGAAAGACGTCCACTGCTGGACATAGGCCTCCCCCAAAGAGTGCCACAATAGCCGGTCCTGCGCCACCCGCATCCAGCGGACTCCCGCGACCTTTACCAGGTCATTAGTCCACCTTGTGGGGGGCCTAACCACGCCGCGCCTTCCGGTACGTGGTTGCCACTCGAGAACCTTTCCGCCCCAACGGCCATCGGTTCTACGTGCAATGTACCCCGCCCACTGATACTTAAGTTTAGCGATTCGGAGGGCTATATCAGTTACCGTGATTCTGCTGCGGATAGCCTCATTTCTGATGCGATCGCGCAGAGAAACTCCCAGCATAGCCATCTCCATCGCCCTTTGAGTGACTTTGAGCCTTCTTATGACGCCTATAGTAAGCGACCACGTTTCCGTTCCATATGTCATCACTGGCAACACACACTGGTCAAAGACTCTCGTCTTGAGACACTGCGGAATATTGGACGAAAAGATGTGCCGTAGCGTATGTATGCATGTATGTCTATGACGAAGATGAGGAAGGGCCGTGGCCTGCTGCTGGTGGAGTGGCAGGGTCTTTTTCCGCACTCGTTTTTAATATAATCTACTAAACAGCAAGTAAATATACTTCAGTTCACCAACTCGTTTAGGACTTTAGTCTAGGTAGTCGCTATCCGGCGCAATAGCCCTAAATGCTTTTGATATATTTCTGTATGAATAAATAAATCTATTATTCGTACAGTCCATAATTGGTACCATTTTACCCCCCCAACCATGTGCTCGTGTCCGAATCCGATTTACACCCGACTACTTACTACCTAACAGTTCTAAATACGTATTCAGGATAACTGAAGATTTTTATTGACATCTTGTCAATATGCTCCAGCTACCTATTAATACGTTTTAGGTGCGGATGTAGAAACGCTTTAATGTAGTAAATATCGCATACCTTATATTTGTTATTCTATCATTTCGAATGTGTTCTCCAGGCATGTATTAGCGTTTCCTATTCCTTTATATATTTTTATTTACCTTGATAACTCGAAATAATTGCTGCAAAAAGGCGTATTTGCGTGCCAGGTAAACATTCACAGGTCCGTCGTCGGCAGTGGCCACGGGCGTACTAAATTGTACTCGCCACCGCGCATGCATGACGCGGACACCCGGTTTTTCAGACAAATGACCAAATGTATTGAATGATCAAACATATTGAAATTCTAAGAAGCCGGTAGATAGATCTACCAAAAAGCTACCTATCATAACAAATTTCATTGTAATATTCCAAATAACTTTTGAGATATTTCGAGTTTGGTGGTAAAAAAGCACTGTTTTGAAAGGCAAAATCTATCGAGGTTTTTGTAAGCAATCGTAATTTTACGAAGTACGAACATAGCCAATGAACTGAAGATATACATATCAAAAATTTGGATCTCTAGCAATAGTACAAGTATACTAATAATCGGTTTGGAAAAGGCACTTTTTCGATGCGCAGCTGCATACAGCGCCTTAAATACGCAAGAAAAAACGTAAAGACATTGTAATCTCTATCAAATTCTTGAGTTTACCCAAACAAACCAGTGTACGTCACGTTAAACAAAACCTCGTTTTCAGAGCAAACAAAGCAGAACTATATCAAACGTCAATATGCAGACGACATCAAACAACTACAAAGACTCAATTACGTATCGTTCTTATAGTTACCGTCCCTTATTACGACCGCGAAATGAGGCAATTTTGCGGACAAAAGGAGGCCCCTCGAACGCAGGCGATTCAAAAGTTTCCATTTGACGGGCTGACGTGGACACCCCAGCTGTCCGAGTTTATTGAATTTAGTCCTGTCTGTAGGATGACCACACGTTTATTGTTCTGTCCGAACTGATTAGGGTGCGCATTGTTACAGGTATGCATCCAAATATTTCGGGTATAATTTAATTATCTCAGAAGTTTATGATTGAAATAGTTTGTGTGATATTGAGATGAGAGAGCGTTGATGGAGTTGATTAAGTCGTTTCATCAAAAGCCGCGAAATAATAATATGTAACGTAAATAGCTATTTTATATTCATCCCGTTCAGTTTCGCCCCAGCACAAATTTTGTTTTAAGTATTTAATCGAGATTTACGTTGTAGTAAGTTATTTTTTAGGGTTCCGTACTCAAAGAGTAAAACGGGTCTGTCTGTCTGTCTGTCTGTCCTTCTGTCACCAGGCTGTATCTCACTAACCGTGATAGTTAGACAGCGAGAAATCTTCACCGATGATGTATTTCTGTTGCCGCTATAACAAAAAATACTAAAAACAGAATAAAATGAATATTTTTATGGATAATGGTACGGAAACGGAACCCTTCGTGCGCAAGTCTGAGTCGCACTTGGCCGGTTTTTTACAAGATAACCTATTAACATTTTGTTTCAAAACTATATGTTTTCAGACCTTACAAGCGATGGGTTGATGACATCATCCAGCCAGCTGGCAAACATTGAGCGGAGATAGGACGACAAAGAGAAGAGTAGAAGAGATTGAAGAGCTAGCAACCAAAGAGGGCTCTATTTCATATTCAGTACAAATAAAACTATAAAACACTATATCAAATTCAAGTGCAATATGGAATAAAAAGGCTTAATAATAACCTATTAACACTCGAGTAGTATTGCTACTATATTATAGTGTTTCCTACTCAAGTGTTAATTCATGATGGTGATGATGATACAAGATATTTATTCATAAAAGTCAATGTTTTACAAGTCAGGTATGTACATAATAAGTAGTATTATTTATTAATTACATCGGATGTCAAATAAGGTCGCATATAGCTTTATATGTCTGAGTGATACAGGAAGTTTAACAGTTTAAGTGATACAGAATGATAATGAATTACCACAATTATCCATTGCATACTGCAGTCCTGAAACAAAACATATAAAGATAGTCATCCACCTATCATTTGCTCAAGAGGGTCCATTATCCTAATATACTTATATAGTTGCTGGTGTTGGCTTCATTATACGGCGATTTGTGCTTAAGAGATTTTCTTTTGCTGAGTTGGTCCTTGCGACTCAAAGATGGATGGAGCGTGTTAACGCCCTTTATAGTAAAGTTATATTGTTAAAAATAATTTTGCTGCTGAGTGACACTTGTAACTTTTTACACCGACTATGAGAAAAAAAATTGCAAAAAAAAAAAAAAAATTAACAAAAAAACAACAAAAACCAACAAAAACAAACAACAAAAAGAACAAACAAAAAAGCAAAACAAAAACAACAAAAAAATACAAAAACAAAAGAAAACAAAAAAAACAAACAAAAAACAACTACAAAAAAAGCAGAAAAAAAACGAAAAACCAAAACAAACAACAAAAAAAGTACAAAACGTAGGATCCTGAGCGTAGTGAGGGATTCAAGTGTAAACGGCCAAGACGAAAATATTTTATCTCTTGAGTGACACATGTAACTTTTCACACCGACTATGAGGAAAAAAATTGAAAAAAAAGAACCAAAAAACAACAATAAAAAACAAAAAAAAAACAAAAGCAAACGAAAAACAACAAAACAAAAAACAAACAAATCTAAAACAAACGAAACAAAATACACGAAAAAAAAACGAACAAAAAAAAAACAAACGTAACAAAAAAAAACGAACAAAATACAAAAAAAAACCAAACAAAAAAACAAAAAACCAAAACAAAACAATAACAAACAAAAACAAAAAACAAAACAAAAATACCAAAACAAAAAAAACCATATTCAATAAATAAAAAAATAAATAAAAAAAAACAAAAAAAAAACGAACAAAAATACAAAAAATCAAAACAAGAAAAAAAAACAAATAAAAAAAACAAAAAAAACGAACAAAAATACAAAAAATCAAAACGAAAAAAAAACAAAAACAAAAAAAAACAAACGAACACAAATACAAAAAATCAAAACAAAAAAAAAAACAAACAGAATTACAAAAAAATACAAAAAACCAAACAAAATACAAAAAAAAACAAAACAAAAACCAAAAAATACAAAAAAAGAACAAACACCAAAAACAAACAAGACAAAAAAATAACTAATAAAAAAACTTTTAAAAAAAAACTGGAACAAACAAAAAAACAAACAAAACAACAACAAAAAACAAAAAAACAAGAACACAAATAAAAAAGAACAAACAAAACAAAAAAAAACAAAAATATATATACTTTTTATACGTTTGTCGTAATCGACAAACGTATAAAAAGACGATGAAATTACAATCGATTATTTTATTAAGATTATATTGGCACATTGCTTAAATGCTACAAGCCAATGAATAAATTAATAAAATAAAATTTAAAAAATAATACCCGACTCCGGACATGCGATCTGAAAAGTATTAAATAAGAAAACAATTTACTTCTGAAATCAAAACCTGACATTCAACTCTCTCATATTTGGATGAAGCCGTGGTCGCATGCCTTTGGAGCCTGAGTTGATGCATGCGACCACGGCTTCATCCAAATATGAGAGAGTTGAATGTCAGGTTTTGATTTCAGAAGTAAATTGTTTTCTTATTTAATACTTTTCAGATCGCATGTCCGGAGTCGGGTATTATTTTTTAAATTTTATTTTATTTTATACTTTTTAGATGTGTTCTGTAGTCGGGTATTATTTGAAATCCTATTTTATTTAAAAAATATTGGTGATATGACTGATATGTGAGGGTAACAATGGGGTAATTTAAATAAATATTAAACTTAATTGACTATTTATTTCATATTTTTCCTTTTTTTAATCATGTTACAATCTTGATATGTATATATTATAAAACTGTTTACATACAATCTTGATATTTATATTACAAAATTACTATCAAATGTATAGAGGACAATTAGGTATCACTGTTCCTTCTGAACCTCGCAGCGCACACAAGAACTCTATCAGCGAGTTGGAACTCAATTCGCCAGCAAAAGTCTTCTATATCACACCCTAAGATGGGATCGGCTGATGGGGTTTTCAGCATTGAACCGGAACATGAATTGCCGCGATAAAGTAACACGATACGACTCCACTAACTGTACTTTTTCATCAAAACTGAGATCTTCCACACGAACATAAGGTCTTCCATCCGCCACTAATAGCGCGTGTAGCTTATCTGGCCAATTCAGGTCATTGCATGACAGAGTAACGTACCAGTGTGCTGGTCCAAGGTTACGCACCATGTCCATTAGCTCAGAATATGCCCTGTGACAGTATGAGGAAGTGCCTCGAATATTTCTCATGCATAGGTGTATGTTTTGGAATAAATCACTAAGTTGGACGCCATCTTGCCGCAATCTTCCGCAAACGGAAACATTTTGTCTCGCTTTCAGAAGCTCTACCACTGAGAGAGCGTAAAATATATATTCTGTGCTCTGAAATTGTTTGTTACTTCCCATCACACGTGATTGAAAATAGTCTAATGGACAGGTCTAATTTCATTTAGCCCATATTTCCCATCCGGAAATAGTTGAACCCTGGCTAGCTCTTCGGCCCTCCGCTCTATGAGAACACTGACTGGTGCGGTTTTGCGCTGTATTTCACGGATCGGTAAGACGGTGTCATTATCATAAATGTTTTGACATATTAGCAGGTTTGCTGGATGCTCGAGACAGGTCAAGGTAACCCTTTTCAGGGCCTACTGCACGTCCTTATATACCAGCGGCCTGTGGGCGAACTATACTCAGACACAATACAGTGCTCTTCGTGTTCAATTTAATAACGCATATTCAGGATGCTGATGGGGCTGCCCCGATATTGCAGCGCGTCAGGGATGTTCGCAGAGGCGAGGGTGGACTTTTTCCACACTACTATTCGCAAGCGATGTACATCCCTGGTGCGTAGGGTACGGGCCAGTGCCAACAGCATCCTGAAAATGATCGCTGAACGGATGGACTGCGGGTATCTAAACCACTGCTGTATGATGCACACAAACACACATGTTAACTACGAGGTCGCGTAACATTTGACATTTTGTGATTTAAATGAGTAATTAATTATTTAACTTGACATCCTGTACATTTTTAATTTGAATTTCTCATATACATATTATTTTAATTGACTGTACTTAGCTACTTACCTTTAATGTAAATTTTATTCTGACCTAAATTGTATTATTATTGCTTTAAATTGACTATGTGTGCTATTCTATTATTTTTATAGTTACTAATATTAAGCTAAGTATTATTTTATTACTAACAATAATGATCCATGTTGGTCCCTGAATAAATGAATTGATTGATTGATATTACCTCCGCGATGTTCGGTACTGGAATCTCATTTGGCATTAACAGAGTAAGTAGTGCTTATTATTCCGTCATGAAGTTCGTTCGAACTGGCTTCATTTACTTGGTTCCCTTCAATAAATGCTGTCTTCTTCTGTTAAATGTGACTTCACTATTGTGAGAGAAAATTGAATATCTATACTCGACCCCACTGCCAGAACGAAATGTAGGTGTTTTGATAAGGTATGTAGTATTGGAAAAATCTTAACCATTGCACGACCAGCGCTAGGTGCGACGCGGCCTTTTGGACCCCGAGAGTGAGAGTCAAATAAAGTATAATTTTTGATTTTGTGTAATTACTGCCACGGAAATATCATTGCAAGTAACAATGCAAGATGTGACATCGTGACAGCTCTTCCAGTCCTGCTTTAATACTAGTGTCATAGCCACCAAGTACAGTCGCTGTAGGATTCACTAAGCCTACTGCGGCGTCGCTTCCAATATCCAGTGTATAACTTTTAGATTTTGGTAGCAATGGTAATATAATACAAGGCAACAACTTATCGATAACGAGATGGTCAGGCTGTATATCTAGATTTTCGAGGCAAACCTTATGATATTTGTCACCAAACATCAACACACGGTCAATATCTGAAGATTTCTAGCCCTGTAGGGGATTTGAGGATGAATGTGCGATTTCGGATGTTGCATTGGCTGTGCATTGCTTGCCTCTGGTAGTCGAACTGAAAATATCACTGCCTTGACAGAAAGAACCTGTGAGAATGAAGAGGATTGGAGATGAGTTCGATATTTCATGGTAATGAGTCTCAGTATTTACTTCTTCCTCAGCGATTTCGATAATATTCAAACAAAACGCCTGTCAAACAAAGTGATTTGCAGAATTGCCGATAGATAGCGCTAGTAGTATTCTTTCAGGCTAATATAAACTTTAATCGTCTTCCTATCGCTTTTTATACTTAAGTTCAATAATGTTTTAATATAATTTGAACTCGAAATTTTCTCTTCTTTCATCTGATTCCCCACACGCTGTGATAGCAAAATATTTTTTTCAAAGTCAGTCACTTATTTGTATGTGACAGCCATCATATTTCTCTTTTTCATACAAAAGGTAGCCTTTGTTACCCGGAGCATAATTTCGAATCGATTGACACCCCATTTATCAAAATCAGTTCAGTATTTAAAACGCTACAGTGGAACATACAAACATACAAACATAGACTGCTAAAAACATATCCCTTCCGTTCGGCTCTGCCGTCGTCGGGCAAAAAAGTAGCTTGTACAGAAAAGTAGCATTTTGCTCCCTCTCGTCAGGGACCAAAACTTACTTTTCTGAAATGAGAGGTGTGAATAGTAGATAGAATGTATTACTAGGGAGCAAAATTATATATTGTAACGAGGGTGACTGATTGGATCCAGAACGAAGGGAAGGATTCCAGAATAGAATTCCGAGCGTAGCGAGGGATTCTAACGTGGAATCCTGAGCTTAGTGAAGGATTCAACCAACGTCGCCCGAGATATAAATAACTATGCGCCAGCGTAATACACTCTTTTTTTCACTCCTTCCATGATAATTAAAAACACGATATTTTTTACCTAAAAACAACGTGTAATATAAGAAGGTATTTCAAAAGAATATGGCTTTGTTATTTACGTTTTTTTGACGTTTGTTGCTTTCATTTTAAAAAATTCCGGTGTTAACGTATAATTTTCAGTTGAACTGGATGAATTCATCATCTTAAATTGAAAATATTAATATAGGCAATGCTTTTACGTGCTAGTCATTAGTCACGACGGTTTTTTTTTATAAAAAAATACGGACTTCTTGTTACGGCTTTTTGTCCCATGGTCTTAAACTTTTTATACTTCATATATTTATATTTATTAGTAATCATATTATACCTATCAAATAAACATTGTTTGAATTAACAACACGTAGTTCTGCTATTAGAAAGTAGTAGGTATTTATAAATCCATATTTTTATTTATTAAGCATATTAATATTCTAAAGTGTTCAAGGAAAACAATATAGGAGACCCTAAACTCTCCAAGAACAAAACAGAGCGGTATTTAAAAAGCTAGCTCTACACAATAGGCGGTGGAATGAGATGAAAGTACATATGTATTTCTCCCTTTAACGCCTAGTTGCGTCCTGTCCTGTATGATGGGCCATCGTATTTCGCGGTAATAACCGCCCAACATTTTTGGTACATAGTTAAGCTTTAATTGCCGACTGTACTTTTCTGCATACCATCATCAACTACTCATTGAGACGATTCTAACGAAAATAACGAACTCGATGGGGTTGTGACGTTTTATTGTGGAGTTCCTATGGCCACCTTCCAGCTCCAGCATCAAATCAGCTCCGTGTTATCATAATATTGCATTGTCATGCGATACCTATACGTATGCATGCAAAATTTCAGCTCAATCGGAAACCGGCAAGTGGGTCAAATTTAACTTGCAAGATTTGATTACAAACAGACAACGGGACAGGTGAAAGTAAATAAAAGCTTGTAATAAAATCTTTTAATTGTAAAAATACACGATATCTTCGTATCAAGTCCTGTCCCGTAAAATATAAGCCAGAATAAAAACGACCTATACGAAAACATTGCGTTATCCTAGTGCCCATTACTGGGGTATCCATTACTGGGGTATCCATTACTGGGGTCTATCCTTTACTGGGCCTCGAGAAGTATCCATTACTGCACCCATGGATTCTTGGATGGCACCCATCACGTTATATAAGTATGTAAGTTGTCCGTCAAAATTTGCAATCGATTTTTCTGTCACTTGCCGTTATCCGATTGCGCTGAAATTTTGGGTGTTAGTATAGTCTGGATGACAATTCAATATTATCGTACCATCAAGCTGATCTGATGATGGAGACAGGAGTTTTTTTTTTATTTTGGGCTCGTTAGAATCGTCTCAATGAGTAGTTGATGATGTTATACAGAAAAGTACAGTCGTCAATAAAAGCTTGTACCAAAAAAAGTTTTTGACAGAAACTTATTACTTTTGTCTCAAGTTTTTAATATGAAATGGTGTAAATATTATTCCATAAATGAATTTGACATCTTTCGTTTATTCGAAACCGACACCAAGTTTAATGCAATAGCCAAAACACATCAAGCTGTTATAAAATTAACACATTATTGATAACGGACCACTTGCACTTTTATGTCGTGTACAGACGCCACTAATATTGAATATAATTATGGTGTTTTTTTATTGGTCTGAAAGCGTAATCAATCATAATAATTATTCGTATGGGTTTATTAGTTCACTGAAGTAACATATTTGATAGGCGTAGGTACATACCTATTTATTAAACAAGCGCGCGAAGCTAACGAAATTCTCCGTTTCAGCTTGAGCAAAAATGGCACCGACTGTTCTTCTTTAAAGGTCCCATTTTTTAAATGATTTTTGTGAAATTTTGTGGGCATTTTCAATAAATATAATGGAACTTTTTGTCGATTCAGTTATTGGCTTTTTTAAACAGACTCGTGTGGTCTACATGACACATTAGTCACATTACATTAGTATATTTTCATGCATCTCACAAAACAAAAAACACACATCCATGACCATCATCGTCCATAACATTGTGTAATGAATAACTCAATTTGTGATTTTTTTATACTCGTACAAAGAACATTGTTCATGCAAGTATTTTCGTCGACTAATATTAATAAAGATTTCCAGCGTTCTATTAGGAAACACAATTTTACTGCATTACCTGTAAGTAGTTGGTCATCTGAAAATGTTATTTACTTTTAAAAAATAACCCTTAAAAAATGATGTACTAAAACATTATGACCGTATTGTCGCTTAAAGCACATTTTCGTTGCTTTAAGCGACAATACGGTTTTAATGTTTTTGTTCATAGTTTTTCAAATCTACTAAGTTTTGTTTTATCGAAAGGGGAGAGGTCTTAAATAAGTGCTCGCCAAATTTCACCGTTGACCGCATCTCACAGGAATAGTTGACCGTTTAATTATTACATAGCGTTTTTGACAGCATTCTCCGAATAGTTGCTTTACGGAACCTCCCCTGCGGTTGAGTTGTTATTTATGGCCGGTGATTTGAGTTGAACGCATACCACAATTCGTTGTTGCTCGATTAGATTTTGTCTTATCTGTATTTTACGGGTAAAAAAGAATGGGCCTTTCAATAATGGAAACATAATTTTCTCAAAAATGCTCGGAAATGTATGCGTTAAAGTCACGAAATGAAGACATGGAGTTTCTTGTTTATGGCTCCCTACATTACTTCTTGGCCTTAGATTGCTGGACTCGTTGTATCCGGCCTCGTTCAGCAATCCCTCACTTCACGGCCTCTGCAGTAATGTACTATTAAGATATTCCGTTTTAATAATATTTCCATCATTAAAGAAATTTCGTATTATTTTTCTAGAATTTACTATTATTTCGTTTCGCGTCCTAGAAATGAAGATTATGCCGGACGCCCTATTTGTAATCATTTGATTGTGATAATTTCAGAAGGCTTGTTTGTTTTAATTCTGAAGACTTATAAACAAATTTTCTAGAATATTGTCCATGAAAAGTATCATGTAAAATAATTCGATATCATAAACACACTATACCTGTACACACACATATTCTTCGTCTTCGTCGTTCCCTCATGACTGAAGACCGAGACACTTTCCATACGACGCGGTCAAGGGCCATATGACTGAAGCCTCACGATCACGTAACGCATTGTACGAACGTCGGGTAGGTCTAAATGTCACTTTTTTATATGGAAAATTGACAGTTAAGACATCTTTGCCCTCTCTCTACTTGTAAAAAAGATGTTTTTGCGGCACCACCCCTAACCACAATGCAATATGTCATCACTGATTGCGCAAGAGTCTTGTACAATTGATTTAACAATGGTTTGCTGGCAATGTGTCTGAGAGTTTTAAAAATCCAGATTAATTTTCTGATACGGCTGTTGATGTGTACAATGTGCGGATTCCAACACAACCGTTGGTCCAAAATAACCCCAAGATATTTTATTGTCACCACTTTTTTGAGCGATGTACAGCTGCAAGATGATAGGTCACTTTCATTACAGCTATGCATTTTAAGTTTCAAGTTTGTTGTAGGTTGTGTGTTATTATATTTTGTGAAGCACATGTAATTAGTCTTCTCTAGGTTAAGTGTGAGAAGGTTCGACCTGCGCCAGGATGAAATTAGTTGTAGGCCCTTCTCAGCATTGTCATGGACGTTCTGCCAAGTGTCAGAGTTGAAAACTACAGGTGTATTGTCAGCGTCATATAGTAGACCTATATTTCAGCTATGTATGCCTAAAGTATCCCCAATGCCCTATTACAGTGTATGAATTTATTCCTATGCCTATCCTGAAGTCCCTATTCTGATTATTCCTTGAACCATACCTTAGTTCAAGAAATAAGAATGTATCCCTATTCTGTCTGTAAAAGTTCAGTCGGCGAAACTGAAATAGCAACTTAACAGCCTGTGGAAGGTGTCCCCCCCCCCCCCCTTGCGACCGCAGTCTAGAGGGAATACAAGGAGAAGGACGGCCCTATTATGTATATAAATGTTACAAATAAACATATTTAATAAAGCCCGCTATACTACAGGACTTCGGCGAGCGGAGTATCCTCCTGTGCCAACCTGTGGCCACGCCTTTGAACGTAGAGGAGTCTCGATCCACGTGAGAGAGTGGTGGCTGCCTTTTGGTCGATATAAAAGAGACATCAGATCCTCTCGTATAATCTGATTACGCACACGTATCGTTCCTTTTATTTAGCTCCTTATAAGGTTGAAATTAGTATGTTTTACGCTTCCAGACACGATAGTTTGCGAGAATAAAATATTACTTCATTGGATTATAATAATTCTAGATTTCTGTTGCACACTTATGAACCGCTATTATTGTGTTGATTTAACTGATACATTAATGTTTTTAAATGTTATCAGTTTCTGATTTTGTCTATTTACACTATTGAATGTTAGCTTAGTTGAATTTAAAGACTGTTTTCCAATTTTGGGTATGAAAAATAAAAGTTTTCTTCCTCTTTCCGTATTTTAATAATTATAATTACAAATTCAGAAATCCGCTAGCGAGTATGCCCGTTCGGTTACAAAAGGACTTTAACTGCATTTTTAAGGATGAATGTCAGATGACTGCGTTTTAATAAATTCGGCACTGGTAAGAATGCACTTGACTGTCTTTTATTGAAAATTTATCTCAAAAACTATATGTGATAGAGAAAAACGGGTAAGATAGGTCAAAGTGTCTTTTTTTCCTGATCACAGCACAAATATATGACTCAAAATTGGTAAATTGTCAGATGACTGCATTTTTAAGAATCACGGCAGAGTATTAGAATCGACAAACAGTATTGTTAAGGTAGTGTGCACAACATGCTACCTAACGAGTAAGATGTCAACGACACTTTTTCTGTAATTGGAAATTAATTTAAATTTTATTTTAATTGCATCCTAATTGTATATTTTTAATTTTTAATGTAACCAATGTAATTTTATGGGTTAATACCTAAATAAATAACTAATTTATTTATTATTTATTTATTATTTATTTATTATTATGTATGAATGTGGATGGATGTAACAGACGAGGTAGGCCAAGGAAAAGGTGGATGGACTGTGTGAGAGACGATATGAAGAGAAAAGAAGTGAGTGATGAGATGACGGCTGACAAAAATGTATGGAAGAATAAGTTTCTGTCAAAAATTTAATTTTTGGTACAAGCTTTTATTGCCGACCGTACTTTTCTGCATACCATCATCAACTACTCATTGAGACGATTCTAACAAGCCCAAACTAGATGGGGTTGTGTCGTTTTATTGCGGGGTTCCTATGGCCACCTTCCAGCTCCAAGTCATCATAATATTGCATTGTCATGCGATATACATATGCTTGCAAAATTTCAGCTCGATTGGATAACGGGAAGTGACTGAAAAATGGATTGCAAATTTTGACGGACAACTTACATACATACGAACAGTGCAAGTTAATATAAAGCTTGTAAAAAAAAGACATACTGTGCCGACCCCAAGTAAATGGGATAAGGGAAAGGAAATGATGACTCTCATGTAAACCCATCAAATTACGTTCAGATCAATTCAAGAGCAGTTGACGAGCCTTTACACGAATGCACAAGGAAAACGGAAATCATGAAGAGTGGCGCTGCGTTGTCAAACGCGTCGCCAACCACGACGTGACGACCACGAACACTCTGCCAAGAGTGTAACGCCAAAGAAGAATGATTTTAGAACTTGGTAGTTTTCATATACACAACAGCAATACCAATTAAATAGGTACCCAAGCTGTATATATACAATACATGTTTAATACACTTAAAGTTACCTCTATAATTGTACCACAAACTAAGGGAACAAGCTGAAACGACGCGCGTATCTCATACGCGGAAATGAAGATTACATAAAATAAAGATGGAGCATGTGTGCCAAAAACGCTAGAGTATTTTTTAAATGTTCTCATGGCTGCGTTTTAATCAGGTATGAACAATCGGCATTAGGGATTTGATTTTTTTCGGCACGTTAGTAACGAGGTGAAAATTATATGTCTGTATTAAATTGTTTTGTGCGTGACAGTTGTGTGCGTGACACTGGAAAAATAATCTGTGAGTTATTATATTATCAACGAGAGTGTAATATAATCCGCGCAATTTTGCGGCATCATGATTATGTAGCATCAAACGGTATATTTTGCTTAAAATAACCAATGCATAACGTAAATGGTTTTCTGTTCTTACATGATAATACCTCACTTCCTTAAATTTCGTGAAAAGGACCATGGGCAACTTTGTATGGAGCTTGGCCCCAAAACCAACACAGCTGAGAGTTATGTCATTAAATAGGTCTTAACAAGTACTTAATTTTATTCCCTGTGCTCCAAGTCCAATTGCATTGTAGAACTGAGATACTCATATTTATAGAACGGGTTTATCTTAGAGAATACACATCATTAATACAATACGTCAATATTTTTTTTGTATTTTGGTTTTTCACTATTAAAGTTTTTTTTTAAACAGAATAACAATAATCGCTTTGATTACCTGCGGGATCATTAAATGCAGAATTCGGTGTATTCTCCAAATTAAACCCATTTTCTCACAGATCAATTAGACCATAATCACTCTGAATAAAATATGAATATCTCAACATATTAAAGTTCTGCAATGGAATTCCAATGTATGCCGTTAAAACGAAATGAACTAAATAAGCAGACCTTTTTAATGACCTAACTCTCAGATATATTGGTTTTAGGGCCATTTTGACGCATGTACCTTTGTTAAAAATATCGCATATATGTATATACTCGTATATAATAAGTGAATTCGCCGTACATGAGAGCTGCCTCGCAGATAGGACGTTATTAAATTTTAAAGGGCGACCATTATTCATGAAGTCGGGATGGTCGCGGTTGATTCCCCACATGTAATAGACGCAATAAATTTGGACTATTTTATTGGCTATTAAAATACTTAATGGAACTGTTTCGTGTCCTGCCTGAAACTATACTGCCTTGTAAGTTAATACGAGCAGGTATTTTATCCTTCAATGTTAGTGATCGTGCATTTATTTTTTTGAACCTGTTTGTGTACCCACGATATGGTAGGTAGGTACGTTCTTTTTAGGGTTCCGTACTCAAAGAGTAAAATGGGACCCTATTACTAAGACTCCGCTGTCCATCTGTCTGTCTGTCTGTATGTCTGTCTGTCTGTCATCAGGCTGTATCTCAACAACAGTGATAGTTTGACAGCTGAAATTTCCACAGATGATGTATTTCTGTTGCCGCTATAATAACAAATACTAAAAACCAGAATAAATATATAATTTTTCTATATATATTTTTTCTTTTTAGGGTTCCGTACTCAAAGAGTAAAACGGGACCCTATTCAGTCTGTCTGTCTGTCTGTCTGTCACCAGGCTGTATCTCACTGATACCGAGATAGTTCCAGTTGAAATTTTCACAGATGATGAATTTCTGTTGCCGCTATAACAACAAATACTAAAAACAGTGGTGGCGCAGTAAGCACAAAACCCTAAGCGCTGAAAGCGCAAGATGATCGGATTGCTGTCGATGCGCCGCTCCCGCGCCCCGCCCGCACCCGCGAGGAACACTCACTCATCCACCGCGATATAGGACGGATCGCGACTCGCGTCCGCTTCACTCGCGATATATTTTGTACGCGTTCGCGCATCACACAATTCCACCTTTGTAACGATCGGTCTATTTATTATACAGTATTCTTATTATACAGTCCACTCTTATTTCTCTCCAAGTAGCTAGACCAACATATGGTCCTTAAACGCCGTAGTTTATGAACGCGGATCGTTACAAGCGCGAATTAAAAAAAAGTACTACGTATCGCAAGCTTGGACTGCACCTCATCACGACGGGTCAACCAGTTTCAAGCAGTGAAAGTCGCAACGCATCGCATCAAAACCATCTTCACCTGCCTATCTTCAGTTTTCTTCGAGGTTGCTGCCATATCTGAGATCTTCGTCAAAATCATCACAATTTCATCGGATCCTACAGAACAGCAGTATCAACGAACAGAAACAAAAGACAGTGGAAGGTGAACTTATCGATACCAAACATTAGGTATTAGTGCACGGAGTTCGGCTTATCAAGAATCCGACAGAAATTCATCAGAATGAGACCTCGCTACCTACCGGTCATAATATTACGGATAGCATAACGGTGAGATCTCCCCAATTAGCCTCTTATTTTAACGTGCATTCCTTTCTTATTTAACTTAATTTTGGTACATGATATCAGTCTTCAAAACAAAGGATTTAAAATCGTTTCAATCTTAGTTCATGCTAAAAACATTTTGCTGTGACGCTTAAAAGCCTCATTCCAAACTTTAATCGTAATAAACATCATTATTACAAGTCATTTCATTGTTAGGTTTGGTTAACATAACATTTATTTTTATATTGTATAATGTGGGTGAGTCGACAAATGCATTATTATAACTTTTATTTTTGAATAGCAAAATATTCTTAGTCAATAACACTTAATAAAGTCGCCTACAAAAAGATTCATAGCAAAGTTCATACTCTCATCGGGACAGATTGGTTAAAGCCCCTACAAAATAGCTTATAGCAAAGTTGAAAAATCGCATTGCTATTTTTTTTTGCAGTCAGATAATCTAAGCGCTTCGTTTCATAAAGCTTATTTTTTTTATATTGTCGTATAATGGCTACCGAAGCACGTGCCAAAGAATTAATTAAAAAACGTGGCACGACTAAAGCTAAACTTACTCAATTCACAGCTTACTTGTCTACGGTTAAGTCTTGTGGTCAGTTGAGCGACTTACAATTGGTCGAACTGAGCTTACGCATTAATAAACTAGATATTGTATACGATTCCTACGACACGTTCCAGAGCGAGTTGGAGCAGCTGGTGGAGGACCCGAGTGAGCTATATTCGGATCGGGAGCTGTTTGAAGGAGCGTATTACAAGGAGCTCGCGACCGCTCGCGAATTGCTAGAACGCCATCGTAGTCAGCGTGCAAAGGAGAACGCCGGCGCCAAGTCCGAGGTAGGCTCCGATGAGTGCCAAACGGCTATATCACATAGACAAAGTAACGTTAGGTTGCCAAAGATAAACTTACCACACTTTAGCGGCGGCTATCAAAACTGGTTAGAATTTAAAGATATTTATGTGTCATTAATCCACTCAGAAAAGAGCATAGACGACATCAACAAGTTTCACTACCTTCGTGCTTCTCTTCATGGAAGTGCGGCCTTAGTAATCCGAAGCTTAGATTTTAGAGGAGAAAATTATAATTCTGCATGGAAGTTGCTCTGTGATAGGTTCGATAACAACCAGCTGCTTGTTAATAACCATGTTCAAGCTCTCTTCAACATAGAACCTATTCACAGGGAATCTAGCGATGGTCTTCGGCAAATTGTAGACAGTGCAAATAAAAATCTTAGAGCACTAGCTACTCTTGATCAGCCAGTTGATCACTGGGATACGTTAGTAATTCACATTATGTCCTCCAAATTAGACAACATTACCAGCAGACAGTGGGAAGAGCATAGGAACTCCTTGTCAGAACCACCATCGCTCGATCAATATCTTACATTCTTGAGTAACAGATGTAATCTCCTTGAAACGATTGAAGAATCGAAAAATAACAAGTTTAAGGCAGAGTCGTCAGCCACGAAGTCAAACAGTTTCGTAGTGTCTTCAGGCGATCATAATACTGACAAATCTTACATTAAACCCTGTCCAATGTGTAAAAAAGTGCATTATATATTCTACTGTGAGGTCTTTAGAGCCTTGCCGATTGAGCAGCGTTGGAGTAAGGCCAAGGAATTTAAAGTGTGCCTCAATTGCTTGCGTCCCGGACATCATGAATCAAAGTGCAGACTCAGTCACTGCAAGTACTGCAAAGTTAGGCACAATACTTTATTACACACACATAACGACACGAATACACCTCCAGAGCATGTGGCATTGTCAGTAAATAACCAAAGAAATGCAGATGAATTGTCGCCACATATATTACTTTCTACAGCTCTGGTGAAAGTCAGTGACAGCAAGGGACAAGTTCACACTGCTAGAATATTGCTCGACAATGGGAGCACAGCCAATTTTATAACGCAGGACATGCATGGTAAGTTAACATTACCAACACGTTCTGTGTCTTCAAAGGTTAGTGGCATAAACAATCAAGAGTCCAAAAGTACGCAGTCTTGCTCTCTTCATATGGAGTCTTTCGATGGTACCTTTAAAACCGATATTGATTGTTTCATATTGCCCCAAATCACATCAACCATACCCAACAAATTTTTAAACATTCATGACATACCAATACCTTCAGGCATCTGCTTAGCTGATCCGTCATACTATTCTCCGTCTTCAATTGACATCCTCGTTGGTGCTCAAGTCTTTTGGAGTGTCATAGGTTCAAAGCGGATAGACTTAGGAAAGCAAAATCCAACCCTTTTTGAAACAAAGCTTGGGTGGTTGTTGTCAGGTATTTTATACCAGCCAAGTCTTAACAAACCTGTTTGTTTCTTCTTGAATGACCAGGAAACTGGCATAGATCCTACACCATTTTGAGAGCTAGACACAATACCCTCGAAACATAATTTAACTGTAGATGAGAACACATGTTACACGTCGACTCTTACACGTCGACTCTTACACGTTGACTCTTACACGTCGACTCTTACACGTCGACTCTTACACGTCGACTCTTACACGTCGACTCTTACTCGTCGACTCTTACACGTCGACTCTTACACGTTGACTCTTACACCTCGACTCTTACACGTCGACTCTTACACGTCGACTCTTACACGTCGACTCTTACACCGCGACTCTTACACGTCGACTCTTACACCTCGACTCTTACACGTTGACTCTTACACGTTGACTCTTACACGTCGACTCTTACACGTCGACTCTACATATGATTATTATCACTGAATAATACAAAAATCCGTGAGTCACTCACTTTGAACCCAGAAAGTTGTGTGTTTCGGTGCGACTCCATGATTGTTATTGGGTGGCTCAAATCTTCTCCGGCTCTTCTACGGCCGTTCGTCAAAAACCGCGTCTCCGAGATTCAGGAAAGCTTTCCACAGGAATCTTGGCGTTACATCCCTTCCAAGGAAAATCCAGCTGATCTGGTATCTCGCGGGTTAGACGAGGATCTTATACAAACTTCCTCCTTGTGGTGGTCAGGACCATCGTTTTTAGCGTCAGACTCTTCTTATAGGCCAATTGCACCTAATTCTGAAAAGGAGGCCTCATTACCAGATACGGTGGCAAATAAGGCTTTAGTTACTTGCCCAAACTCCCCATACTCAGACGACGTCAATGCTATCCAAACCTTGATTGATAATTGTTCAGATTATTCCAAAATACAACGGTTAATAGCATACGTGAAAAGGTTTAGTTACAACTGTAAAAACGCCAATAATAAAATAGATGGTTTCCTTACCTCTTCCGAATTGTCTTCGGCGTCAACTCTGCTTTTTCTTACGTCGCAGCAAAACGCCTTTCCTGAAGAGTACGAATTGCTGAAGGTAGGCAAAGAATTGCCAAAACAAAGTCGTCTCACCTCTTTGTGTCCGTTTTACGATTCTGGTCTTATTAGGGTTGGTGGACGACTTTCTAATTCATTTTACGATTATGGTGTTAAGCACCCTATAATTTTCTGTTGTAAGCAACCAATAATCAGGCTTTTCATTAAAATGCTACATCTACGTGCCCTCCATGCGGGTCCTCAGTTACTTATGTCAATCATACGTCAAAATTACTGGCCACTTGGGGGAAGAAACTTAGCGAAACATACGGTTCGAAAATGCATCCGTTGTACTAGGCTTAAGGCAGAAACGGTGCAACCTAAAATGGGTAACTTACCGAAAGAGCGCCTACATCTTGAATACCCATTCCTTGAGACAGGCACAGATTATGCAGGACCAATTTTGATAGCCGACCGCAGGGGTAGGGGCTGTAGGCTCCTAAAAGCTTACATTTGCATTTTTGTTTGTTTGGCAACGCGGGCACTTCATCTGGAGCTTGTCTCGGACCTTACGAAGGAAGCTTTTATTGCAGCTCTTGATCGTTTTATAGCTCGCCGGGGGAAACCGAGAACCATTTTCTCGGACAATGGTACTAGTTTCGTCGGTGCCGCCAACGAGCTCGCTAACGTTCTGAAACAAGATGCTGCTAAAGACAAGGCAGCTGAAGGTATTAACTTTTCATTTACTCCCGCGTATACACCTCACTTTGGCGGCTTATGGGAGTCTTCTGTTAAATCTGTAAAGCACCACTTACGTCGAGTGTTGGGTCTTACACACCTTACTTTTGAAGAGATGGCTACATGTCTAACTCAGATTGAAGCGATTTTAAATTCACGGCCTCTTACCCCTCTATCCGACGATCCGTTGGACCTTACTGCCCTTACTCCTGCACACTTCCTAATTGGGAGATCTCTAACGTCGGTGCCGCATCGTCAAGTCTCAGACCAAAGAATCTCCTGTCTTCAAAGGTTCCACCGCATAGAAGTTCTGAAAATGCACTTTTGGAATCGCTTCTCTAAAGAATACATCTTCGGACTCCAAAAGAGAACAAAATGGTGCAGTTCACGAGGAAAACTTGATGTCGGAACTATGGTTATCATCAAGGAGAATAACCTCCCTCCTCTCATGTGGTCGATGGGCCGCATCGTAAACGTAGTACCTGGCAGAGATGGAATCGCCAGAGTGGCCGACATAAAAACTAAGAAGGGGATCATACGTCGAGCCTTCAACACAATATGCCCTCTTCCTGTACACAGTTTTGAAGACACAAGGTCTTCAACGCCGGGAGTATATGGTGGCGCAGTAAGCACAAAACCCTAAGCGCTGAAAGCGCAAGATGATCGGATTGCTGTCGATGCGCCGCTCCCGCGCCCCGCCCGCACCCGCGAGGAACACTCACTCATCCACCGCGATATAGGACGGATCGCGACTCGCGTCCGCTTCACTCGCGATATATTTTGTACGCGTTCGCGCATCACACAATTCCACCTTTGTAACGATCGGTCTATTTATTATACAGTATTCTTATTATACAGTCCACTCTTATTTCTCTCCAAGTAGCTAGACCAACAACAGAATAAAATAAATATTTTATAGATAATGGTACGGAACCCTTCGTGCGCGAGTCCAACTCGCACTTGGCCGGTTTTTTTTTTCTTTTACAATCTTACACAAATCGGCTTAGTCCTAAGCTAAGCAAACCTTGTACCTACTATGGGTACTAAATAGACGACGATAAACATCCTTACATAGATAAATAAATACTTAAATACATAGAAATCATCCATGACTCAGGAACAAATATTTGTGCTCATCACACAAATAAATGCCCTTACCAGGATCCAAACCCGGGACCTCCGGCTTCGTAGGCAGGGTCACTACACTACCAACTAGGCTACAGGAGGCTCCCATACAACAAACGTGATTTTTTTGCCGTTTTTATAGATAATGGTACGGAACCCTTCGTGCGCGAGTCCGACTCGCACTTGGCCGGCTTTTTTTTTAATTTAACAACCTCTACGATTATTTTCCAGTCAGTCTTTACATTGTTAACAAAAATGTACCTAAGTAAACGGAAGGGCATGTCTCTATTTATTGAAAAAAGTAGTTTTTGATTGATACGAGGTATTTTTATTACCGTCCGTGTTATCGGTTACACTTACCAACGACTCATCAAACCTTAAGTCAGTCCGACTTCTAATACAAATAGGCGTTATTATTTCATAAGAAAGTGTGTAAGTTGACCGCTCTAGTCGGAATGAATTTACTCTTGTAAAGTCTGGAAGCCTCTAAAATACCAAAAATAAAATGAATTTAGCTTTTATTTATTTATTTAATCTTTATTATTATGCAACTAGAACTAGAACTTATTACGTAACCAAACTAGGCTTGATTTAGCTTTAAGTAAGCTATTTAGTATTAAATGTAACCTGTATGTACTTTAGGTAAGTAGCTTATTCGAATTACATTTAGTAAATATTATTATTTACCCCTACTTATTTATATGAACTGCTTCTCGTTGAAATTTTTTTGCAACTGTTAATAAGTACATACCTAAGTGATTTTGATTCTTGAATTATTTTATTATAACTTATTCCTTTTTTATAATAATCATCGAAATCAGTTATGTAGTGTGTGTGTTATTTGTGTAGTACTATCAACAATGGCATTAGGGATTCATTTGTTAAATTTTCTTTTTAATTAATTGCAATAGACTATCATATCATATCGCCTATGCGCATACCTGCTGAAATTAATAAGCGCTTTTCTAGCATATTAGTAGAGGTGAACAAAATATAATATTCCATTGAAAACAAATCACCCATGGGAACCAGTATAATGGACTTAATTAAATCCATCGTCAGCAATAGGATCACAATCCGTTGAGTTCCTGGCACGCGTGGCTTTGCAAGGATTTCCATCAAATTAAACACCGTCTTTGCCCAACTATTTATAAAGATTCCGCGGGGGTGCCATTCACGGGGAATTGACGTGTGGACTCCCGGACAGGGCTCCCGACTTACATTTTAATGGTTGCCTATATTAAATCGGCTTAGGTATTCAAATTTTGTGACCGAGGTACGGTTGTGTCTGATTACCACAACCATTTATGAACATTTTTACGTCCCACTGCTGCGCACAGACCTACTCTCATGAAAGGGAACGGGTAGTATCATCAGTATCAAATCCATACTAACATCCATACTATTATATACGTCGCACTGCTGCGCACAGGCCTCCTCTCATGAATGAGAGGGAACGGGCAGTATCATCAGTATCAAATTCATACTAACATTCATACTATTATATACGTCCCACTGCTGCGCACAGGCCTCCTCTCATGAATAAGAGGGAACGGGCAGTATCATCAGTATCAAATCCATACTAACATCCATACTATTATTATATACGTCCCATTGCTGCGCACAGACCTCCTCTCATGAAAGGGAACGGGCAGTATCATCAGTATCAAAGTCATACTAACATCCATACTATTATATACGTCCCACTGCTGCGCACAGGCCTCCTCTCATGAATGAAAGGGAACGGGCAGTATCATCAGTATCAAATCCATACTAACATCCATACTATTATATACGTCCCACTGCTGCGCACAGGCCTCCTCTCATGAATGAGAGGGAACGGGCAGTATCATCAGTATCAAATTCATACTAACATCCATACTATTATATACGTCTCACTGCTGCGCACAGGCCTCCTCTCATGAATGAGAGGGAACGGGCAGTATTATCAGTATCAAATCCATACGAACATTCATACTATTATATTCATCCCACTACTGCGCACAGGCTTCATCTCATGAATGAGAGGGAATGGGCAATATCATCAGTATCAAATTCATACTAACATCCATACTTTTATATACGTCTCACTGCTGCGCACAGGCCTCCTCTCATGAATGAGATGAAACGGGCAGTATCATCAGTATCAAATCCATACTATAATATACGTCCCACTGCTGCGCACAGGCCTCCTCTCATGAATGAGAGGGAACGGGCAGTATCATCAGTATCAAATACATACTAACATAAAATCCATACATGTATATATTTAGTAATAGCTCATGCCCGCGACTTAGTCCGCGCGGAACTCGTTTAAATCGTAACTTTCTCCCCCCTTTTCCCCTATTATGGCTGAGTTACATGATTTTATAGATTTTTTTCTTATTTATTTTTTTGCTGCGTCAATTATTTATTTTAAATATAAAGAATTTCCTTACTACGTTTTGGGTTTAGGACGGCAAATAAGACAATTTGCTTAATCCGTCCCATTAAAGTAATTTTTTTTTTTTTTTACTTTATAGATTAGCTTAAATAGCTTACCTACTCCGAACGCCTTTTTAACCGACTTCAAAAAAGGAGGAGGTTATATGTTCCACTGTATGTATTATTTTTTTATGTATGTTCGCCGATTTCTCCGTTAATTGTAGACCGATATCCAAAATTCTTTTTTATTCGAAGAAGTATCCTCCCGAGGTGGTCCCATTGTCACCAATTTAGGATCTGAGCATGGGATCCTAGGGTAATTGTGGGCAACCCTCAAATTTTATAGGCACGCCTGTAGTGATTTCATTATTTTCTATTATTACTCGTGTATTTACCCTCTGAAATCGTAATTTTGGTGAAGTGGAACTGATGATGAAGACCACAGATGACTTATGGAAATCCTCAAAGATGTAAAGTACGTAAGATTCTGACATGGTTCCGTTGAAGTAGCAACTAATGAAGTGTTAGTTCTGAGATCCTTGAGAAATCGACGGAACTCCTCAAATATTATCAGCCCACATACAGCGACTTGGGTTTTTTCTGTAATAATCAACGCATTTGCTCTCGGAAAGCAGTTCATGTTGTAAATGGAAAGGAATTGTGGAAATTTTCATGTACCATGAAGCTTGGCGAAGTACTGAATTGAGGTCGGTTTAAACTTTGTTTTTAAAGTACTCAAATTATGTTATTTTACAAAATAGACTCGGCCTTAAACATGGTTACTATGACCCACCTCACCATAATTTGTATATTTCTTCAGTATTATTTTGCATATTTTCTTATCACACGGCCGTAAGGTACTTTTTGTACTAAACCGTACGTTTCTAGTAACTCGAGCTAGACCGATCCTCTATTTGGCATAAGCGTTCATTAAAAAAGCCTTTTTTAAAGCTTTTCACTTATTCTTCTTATTTAATTACTTATAATATTCATACAATGTTTAGCAATCCTTTTTTCCCGCCCTGCGTGGCAACCCTACCGAATAAAGCGCCTGCCTCAGCCCCCATTGTACCGATCGAGAGGTACACATCTACCTCATAACCTTCGCCCCGTCCTATTATTCTTTCTGACGTCTTCATTTCGCAGGGAAATCTCATATCCACATAGAGCTGTACTGTACCATACATCTTGGACTACAAGTGGTATACCTACTTTGAAAGAATGTGTGGTAAGTATATCAAGAACTAGCTGTTGCCCGCGACTTCGTCCGCGTAGAACTTTTTATCGTCTTAGAAAATGATTTCTCTCAATACAAAATTTGAACCCTCTTTTAGGGGATAATTAAAAAAAAAGTTGATGTTCATTTTCTAGTTTGTGAACAAACAGTCTAAAACCAAAGTTAAAAATCTCATACTTTAAAAATGCCTTGAAATACTCAAACTTTGAACCAATTTTAACACTCTTAGGGGATGAATTTGGAAAAACTCTGAAATCAGTTTTGTAGTCTTTTAACGTACAGAATAAGACCGAAGTTAAAAACCTCTTACTCACACTTTAAAATTTTATTGCTCGCCATTTAAAATTTGAACCCCCTTTTAAACCCCCTTAGAGGTTGAATTTTTCTAATCGCTGAAAGAACTTTTTTCGTAAACTTTTAAGTCTCTAGCTCAAAAAAAGTGTTGCCCATACAAAGCTTTCTTAACCCCCTTAGAGGTGGAATTTTCTAAAACTCTGAAAGTACTTTATTATTAATTTTAATAAGTAACATTTTGAATAGTTTTAAGTCTAGTAAAAAAAAAAGTTTTTCCCACACAACACTGGCTACCCTTCTTAAGGATCTTAAGGATCCCCTTAGGGATGGAGTTTTCTAAAACGCTGAAAGTTCTTTTTTAGTATTCTAATAAGTAATCTTTTTGCAAAGTTTTAAGTCTAACTCAAAAAAAAGTGTTGCCCATGCAAAGCTTGCTCTCCTTTTTAACCCTATTAGGGGTGGAATTTTCTAAAACGATTTGTGTTCTTTTTTTGTATTTTAATAAGTAATCTTTCTACAAAGTTTCAAGTCTCTAACTCAAAAACATAAACTTTCCCTGATAAAAACTTTGCACCCCTTTTTATCCCCCTTAGGGATAGATTTTTTCAAAACGCTGAAAGTCTTTTTTTTTGTATTTTTATAAGTAATCTTTCTACAAAGTTTTAAGTGTCTAGCTCAGAAAAAGTGTTCCCCATACAAACCTTGCACCCTTTTTTAACCCCCTTAGGGAATGATTTTTGTAAAACGCCGAATGTAGTATTTTTCATGTTCTAATAAGTCATTTTTCGTCATAATTTTAAGTCTCTATTAAAAAAAATATGTTTTTCCCATACAAACTTTGCACCCTATTTTACCCCCTTAGGGGTGAAATTTTCCAAAACGCTGAAAGTACTTTCTTTGTATTTAAATAATCTTTCTACAAAGTTTTAGGACTCTAGCTAAAAAAATAGTTTCCCACATACAAACTTTGCACCCCTATTTTAGCCCCCTATTTTTAGGGGTAGAATTTTCTAAAACGCTGAAAGTACTTAATTTGTATTCTGATGACTAATCTTTCTACAAAGTTTTAAGTCTCTATTTAAAAAAAATATTGTTACCCCCATACAAAATTTGCACCCCTATTTTACCCCCTTAGGGGTAGATTTTTTTAAAACACTGAATCTAGGTACTTTATTTGTATTCTAATGAATAATTTCTCTACAAAGTTTTAAGTCTCTATTTAAAAAAAAAAGTAGTTTTTCCCATACAAACTTTGCACTCTATTTTACCCCTTTAGGGGTAGAATTTTCTAAAACCCTGAAAGTTCTTTATTTGTATTCTAATGACTGATCTTTCTACAAAGTTGTAAGTCTCTATTTAAAAAAAAAATGTTTCCCCCATACAAACCTTGCACCCCTATTTTACCCCCGTAGGGGTGGAATTGTCCAAAACGCTGAAAGTGTTTCATTTGTATTCTAATAACTAATTTTTCTACAAAGTTTAAGTCTATAGCTCAAAAAAAAAAGGTTCTCCCATACAAAATTTGCACCCCCATTTTACCCCCTTAGGGGTAGAATTTTCAAAAATCCCTTTTTATCCCTAGCCCACGTTATAAAAGCAACATACTGTGCAAAAATCAACTCTCTAAGATTAGTAGTTTCGGCTGTGCGTTGATGAGTGAGTGAGTGATTGAGTGAATAAGTCAGTCAGGACATAGGCATTTATTATGTATAAATAGATAGAAGATAATGAAACTCCCATTCAAATATCTCAAAAAATTATGAAGCTACATCCGTTTTAATGTCGCTTGTTAGAGTGAGAAAACGATGAGGGACTGTGACGTCAATATACTCGAGCGTCATAGTAAAAAACAATCGTTTCATATGAAGGTGCGTTTTGCGGAAAAGGGACAGAACATACCCCCTCATAAAACTTTGGACTCTTATAACTTAATCATTACTACCTCTTGCTTTGTTTTTTTCTCCATTTGACTATATTTATTTTAAATTCTTTTTCGAGAAAATACATTATGATTATTTACCATATTTTCGATTCCTGAGCTATAACCACGAACTTCGGAATTCGAAAATATTCGGGTATCTCTATCTCTATCGCACTAACCATACTCGAGTGACAGGGATGCAAATATATGAACATTGAGTATCGGTTTTCGTGGTAGCGCCGCAGGTACTTTGGCTGAATGCGCCGAGCGCGTGCCATTGTCATTCAAAAAAAACAAATTCGTGTTAATTATATTGTTCAAATTTGTTGATTTCATTTATTGAAATTACGACATAAAACGACATTTGCGCATATAAGTTCTCATATCAGAATCGAATATTTTTTTATGGTTTATATTTTAGCATTTGTCTCGTAAAGGTCTATCGTAGACGGGATTTAAATTATTAATAAGTGAAAGGCAAAGCAATTCCGCCATTTTGACGAAAATTTGACGGTTCTTATAGCTGACAGTTGGAGCAGCGTTTGATTTCAATAAAAATAAATGAAAAATTAAATGAAGTCGTATATTTCGGAAAATTAATTAACTGTCGCAGTCGGATAAAAACTATCCTAAGTTGCAGCTAGAATAATAATGTACCTGTCTATATAAAATGTTTCATATTTTTCCGTTCATGGGATGCTGAGAACATTCGAACCGCGCAAAGCTTAGTTTCAAACTGGCTGATTCTTTTTTTAATTTAGAGATTTATTATAAGTGGAGATAACTGTCGAAATGCTTGACACCTTATTTGAAAAGGTCGACTATTTTGGGGAAGTGTTAAGAACTAGAAGGTCCCAAATGTATTGTAATAAAAATAGTTTATTAGGTACTACAATTATTACTGTGCCCTATCTCTCTCTCCAACCTGGCTTTTAATTTTACCTGCTTTAAAAATACATAACTTCGCACATATGAAATTATGAGAAAACCAAAACCAATAGTTTTGCACGAATAGCAGTAGTGCCAAAACCCCTACACTAAATGTGTAGGGGTTTTGGCATTTATGACGTCGAGTTGCGGAAACCCAGCCCGCGTACAACCTATAACCTATGAGAAAACCAATTCAAATTATGAGAAAACAAATCTACCGCTATATTCTGGGACGAGTCGCGGCTCGTGTACTGCTGGGCCCTGTTTCACCCTGGTGGCAATTTGATACGAACTAAAAACCATATTAATTTCTTGGATTTTACGATCCAGGCCGAACGTCATATAAGAAACGAAATCGTGCAATCCGGATAGCATTACTCGGGTCGTCCTTCTGATCGAAGACCTGTTGGGTGTCTTGGGTACCTACCGGTATGGTGACGAGGTCCAAAAAGACCTGAACTAACTCCGGGCCATCGAATGATAGAATATAATTTTGGGTAAAATCCACTCCATAAAGTTTTATTTTAATACACAAACGTATTCTATTGCGTGTGAATAAGAATACACATAAAGGTCTCGAACATGACCCGTGCGTCATGCTTCCAATTTAAGTAGACCCTTTTCAGATCAATGCATCTATCTAAGTTTCTTGTTACACTTAAGGGTGAATAGTATAACTGCACGGTTCTCCGCATTTTGGTCCTGATTTCACAACAATCGAGCACGTAAAGACGTATTTTATATGGATTCCAAACGCATTCCGCAAATGAACACAATTTGAAGATAAATGTGGTTTGGTTCTCAATTTCAATGAGACGTACATTTCTGATGCCCTAATACTTTGAGATACAAAGAAAAGGGAGATCTTTTTGATAAGGATGGTGTTGTTTCCATAATGCAACCACGGAGCCACGCTGTTTCGTCGCCTAAATAATAATTGGTTTTTAATTTTATAATTTTACTAGCTTCTGCCCGCGACTTCGTACGCGTTTAAATTATAGCTTACATGTTATTTTCATGTCTAAAGCCATACTACTGGATAATTTGTAATTAACGATTTATATATATTTTTTACACCGCATCGGTGGCAAATAACTTATAATAAGTGGTTACCGTGGCCTATGGACGCTTGCAACTCCATAGTTTATGCGTGTATCGGTTCAAATTCTCTTTCAATGGAAACATCCTCACAAACGTCGTCATCGTCAATAATATTTAATTTTAGTTATTATTTTAATCTTTATTGCAAAAGCTGGACTTAATGCCACAAAGCATTATCTGTCAGTCAACCTTAAGTCAAAGCAGATAATATTTGGTGGGAAGTATTATTTTACTATAGACCCATTCATAAAAATATCTTGCAATTCGGTAGATACCTGTGGCATTGCGCCCCCTATAACTTCAGTTGTGTGAGTATTATCTGTAAAAACCCAAGCATTTGCTTTCGGAAAGAGTCTGTGAGGTAAAGTTAACACGAAGTGCATGCATGTGGTACAACAAAGTATTGATTTGAAGTCGTTTTTTAGTTACAAATTATGAAACATATTAAGTCTGTCCGAATGCAGAGCAGCAAACCAAGCAGTTCTATTTTATCTTCAGAAAATTTAATAGCTAGCTAGTAACAATTTTAAGTCTCCCTCTTCAAAAAATACTTATTTTCTTATCACATTTTTAACTTCCTTATAACCCCTCCTTCTCTTAATTTTTTAAAAACCCTGAAATAAGTCTACTTGTCCTGACATGGAATATAGACGATTCATGACTCTCATCTCAGTTTTGAAATCGCTGAAAATAGTTTCCTTGTATGAGTATATTAACGAAGTTTTAAGGCTGAGAGTTTGAGTTGCATCCCAACTGCAAACGAAGTATAATATTCCAGGTAAAGATAGAGCATCCAGGTAAACTTAAATATTATTCGTCCACGAGCACCGACTATCATCCCCGGGTGTCTTGCAAGCGAAACCTGAAGATCGAAGTCGAGAAGGTGAGCGGCCAGGCAAGCTTGGTTTTGGTGGCATTCGTATATCAAGCTAGATGTGATGTTATCACTGCTCAGTGCTTGTAGTACGGATTTACTGTCTGAGTGTACCCGTATGTTTGTGTTTTCGACTTGTCGTCTCTTTATGTACTATTCTTGTCAACACCCTGGCATTACGTTATTGTATATTATACCAATAAAGGCGCATGAAATCACGTACAGCCAAATTAATGCATTGACTTGAGTAATCTTCAAATAAGTCAGTAAACAAAACCCGAGTGCCAATATTTCGTTCACCCACAGCAAATAACCAAAGGGAATGGCAAAGCCCCACAAAAGCCTACGTGCATTAGCATGAAGTGGATGACATACTCTCCACGGATTAATCCCATATTAGTCATGCATCAAAGGACTCCCGATGCGAACGGCATTGTGAAGCGCCTCCGATTTAGCGGTGAACAATACGCCAAATTATAAAGCAATCGCTACGTTTGAGTGCTTCTTGACCCATTTCTGTCCATATTAAATTACTAAGTACTAATCTGCTTGTCTGGAGTAAAGCTAACGGGGGTGGAATAAGAGATAGGTTCGATATCAGTAGATATGAGACTGAATCAGGTTTAAGTATAGGCTATGTGACATTGATCGACAAAGTTGATTTAACAGATAGGTAGATGTTGAAAAACTAGACTAGAGTTGAGAAACGCGCTACGCCCACTGCAAGCCCCCTGCAAGCCCCCTGCTGGAAATACACCTCCCGAAATTTAGATGCGAAATTTGGATGGCTCCCCTTCGTAAATCTATCTTTGAGTCGCAAGGACCAACTCAGCAAAAGGAAATCTCCTAATCACAAATCGCCGTATATTGAAACCAAAATCAGCAACTATGGTGGTAACTATTAGGAACTACGCGTTGCCATACAAATTTAAACTAAAAGCAAACGCGTTCGAAAACGTTTAAGTATCGATAAAATTTAGTGAATAGTGAAAAGTTTTTTTCACCTCACTAGCTCGGAAAGCCCATTTTTATTCTTTAAAAACAGATAGCAAAACTGCATTTTATCCACAAGAGTGCAAAGAATATTTGAAATCCGAACGTGTTATTAGTTACTTTCTTAAACATAATAACATGTAAATGCCAGTCCAGACAGGACATTTTTCGCCCATCAGATTTATTTTATTTAGGTACCTTTTTTTGAATGTTTTATTCTTTATTTTAATGTTTTTAATTCTTTTTTTCTTTTTTAAATGTTTTTTTGTTTTAATAAATCTTTTTTCTTTTTCTCCTTTTTAAAAATGTTGTTTCTCTTTTTAAATGTTTTGTTTCTTTTTGAATGTTTTTCTGTATTTTTTTTCTCTTTTTAATGTTTTTTTGGTCTTTTTATACGTTTTTTTTCCTTTTTTTTAAATTCTTTTCTTCTTTTTTTAATGTTTTTTGAAATTCTATTTATTTTTTTGATGTTTTCGTCTACATTTTAATGTTTTTTTTTTATATTTTATTGATTTAAATGTGTTTATTCAGTTTTTTTTATTTTAATTTAAGTTTTTTTTTTTTTTTATCTTTTTTTTACGTTTTTTCTCTTATTTTAATGTTTTTTGTAACTTTTTTCTTTTATTATGTTTTTGTCTCTATTTTATTGCTTTGTTTTTCTTTTTTCAATGATTTTTTGGTCTTTTTTCTCTTTTTTATACGTGTTTTCCTTTTTTTTAATGTTTATTTTTTATTTTTTCAAGGTTTTTTGAAATTTTCTTATATTTTTTTGATGTTTTTGCCATATTTTAATGTTTTTTTTTTATTTTTTATTGATTTTTATGTGTTTTTCAAGGTTTTTTTTCTTTTTCCATTATTTTAATTTTTTTTTCCACTCTTTTTACATGTTTTTTTTTTGTCTTTTTTTACGTTTTTTCTCTTAATATAATGTTTTTTGTAACTTTTTTCTTTTTACATGTTTTTTTTTGTTTTTTGTCTTTTTTACGTTTTTTTTTTTATGTCATGTTTTTTGTAACTTTTTTCTTTTTTATGTTTTTGTCTCTATTTTATTGTTTCGTTTTTCATTTATCAGTCTTTTTTAATGTTTTTTGAAATTATTTTTGCCTTTTTTAAGTTTTTCTTTATTTTAATGTTATTTTTTTTGTTTCTCAATGTTTTTTCTCTTTTCCTCTTTATTAATTTTTTTTTTTAATTTTGTAATATTTTGTTTCTTTTTTCATGTTTTTAATTTTTTTTCTCATTTTTAATGTTATTTCCCCCTTTTTAATATTTTTTTTTTAATTTTTTCGTTACTTTACTTTTTTGTTTTTTTTTGTTTTTTTTCCTCGCTTTAGTGAGGTGAAAAGATTTGTGTTACACACGGGTGCAAGTTATTTTGACGTCTCGTGTGTTGCAACACTCGCTACGCTCAGGATTCTATTTTTGAACCACTCGCTTCGCTCAGGATTCTATTTTTGAACCACTCGCTTCGCTCGTGGTTCAACCATAGAGTCCATTCGCTAGCTCGTGGTTCAACCCTAGAATCCATTCGCTAGCTCGTGTTTCAATTCCACACTCGCGGTTAAAATACAACTTTGCACCCTTGTTGTATAACAAATAACTATTGTAATCAGATAGTTTCTTCCGGAGATTACATCCTACATACAAACTTACACACTACACAGCCACAATCTCACAGAGTTTTCCCCTGTATTATACTAGTAAGTACTTAAAGATTAGTATACACTAAATCATTCAATTGAGCAGGTCAAACTGCCTTGCATTATCTGGTACTTAAGTAATTTCTGGTGAGTAATTATGTACATTGAATCGCCTTTGATCATTTACCTAAGCCTGCTATTTACAGTGACCATAATCGAGACACAGGATTCTTTATACCATACGATAAAACCAAGGGTTTGTCCATTGAAATAGAAATAGAAAAAGAAAAAACTTTATTGTTTAACCGTGTTACATAGATGGTATTTTATACAAGTGTTAGGTCCCAACGGTTACCCATTTCGGGTGTACAATATTAACTTAAAACTAAGGAAAACAAAACGAATATATAACACAATCTTTTTCTTTAAGATGAAAATTCAAAAAAATATTTTAATGAATAGAAACCTTTCTTATTTAACCATGTTTTTACATTACGTTTAAATTTTACGTCATCCCACATTTTTATTTCGTTAGGAAGCTGATTAAAAACTCGAATGCAATGTTAAATTGTACCTATATTGATTACGTATATTATTGCGTTGGGAGGCTAGTGTTGTGAAGTAATCTTTGTTACTTTTTACAAAGTTACAGAGCTCATAAATATAAATGCTAGTTAATGTTAGAAAACCTTGCCCTTTAAAAATATTTCGGAGTGATTGCCTGTTGTTCATGCGAAAGATAATTCTCAAGCACCTTTTTTGCAAAACAAAGGTGGACTGTACGTATGTCGAGTTACCCCAGTATATTACACCATAAGTCAATAAGGAGTATATGTTAGCATAGTACGCAGTAATAACGGCTTCTTGGGAACACGTATCGGCTAATATAGATATTGCGTAACATTGACTTGGAATTTTATTGTAAATTTTTTGTATGTGGTGTTTCCAGGTTAAATGAGGATCTGTTATTATACCTAAGAAACTAATTGTTTCTATTTCTTCAATTGAAATACCAGATTCCATAACATTTAATTTTGCTGGAATTTGTTTGTGGTTACGAAATTGCATAAGCTTAGGCTTGATGACTTCCAGCCTCCCGAACAAGCCGGTTTCCGAAGAGGCTTTAGTACCGTAGACCACATCCACACGCTCCGCCAGTTTATACAGAAGACTGTGGAGTATAACCTGCCCCTCTGTTTAGCGTTCGTGGACGACGAGAAAGCCTTCGATTCGGTCGAAACCTGGGCTATATACAGTCTCTCCAGCAGTGCCAAGTAGACTGCCGCTATATCGAAGTACTGAAGTGTTTGTACGAGAACGCCACTATGTCAGTCCGACTTCAGGATCAGAGCTCGAAGCCTATTCCGCTGCAGCGGGGTGTCAGACAAGGGGATGTCATTTCCCCAAAACTGTTCAGCGCTGCACTGGAAGACGTTTTCAAGACTCTGGACTGGAGAAGTACAGAAGACCACAGCCATAATAGCACCACTGCTTTGTAGTGTTGCTATATTATTGCATGCTATGAAGTATGTGGTGTTGTGTTCCTGGTGGTGAGTAAGGTCGCCAGAGCTCCCTAGGGTGCGCTGTGTTGGGAGTGAGGGACCTGCATGTCTCTATCTGCCAACACAGCGAATCCTCAAGTGAATAAAGGATCGGCAACGCGCTTGTGATTCTTCTAGAGTAACAAGTGTCCATAGGCGACGGTACCAGCATCAGGCAGGCCGTAAGCTTGTTTGCCACCATCATAGTATAAAAAAAAAAAAAAAAAAACACGAGTGTCGTAATGTTATAAAACACGCGTGTTTAATACCCAGGATTATGAGCCTAAAGGCACGTTACGAGCAAATGTGTTGAAATAGTTATTTACAATGCACTTGCTCTGAATGTGCCCCTTTACATATATGGTTCAACATAAACACGGGAAGTGCTCGATGCCAGCAAGGCGGGAAGGGGAGCAGCCCGTGCGGGAATGGATTTCAGGCCAATATTCCCGCATACTGTGCGATGATGAGATTTCGTGACCATTAAAAGTCACCTTTTATGCATATTTTTTTATTTCCTCGCATGATGAATTGTAAAATGTTGTATGATACACGTGCGGATAGGTCATTCCCAACTCGTGTCGATCAAAAACTCTTCCTAACGGTCGTGTTTTTGGTCATCGCCAGTCGCCACTCGTTGTATCATAAATCATAATAGTAGTAGTAGTAGTTTATTTATGATACAAGTGCGGAAAGTAGGTAATTCCCAACGAGTGGCGACTGGCGATGACCAAAAACACGACCGTCAGGGAGTGTTTTTGATCGACACGAGGTGGGAATTACCTATCCGCACGTGTATCATACAACATTTTACAATGCATCATGCGAGTAAATAAAAAAAATATGCATAAAAGGTGAAATTTTAATTGTCACGAACTCACGAAATCTCATTCCCGCATAGTGTGCGGGAATTTTGTTGGCCTGAAATCCATTGCGCACGGGCGCGGTCCACCCGGCGCCCGCCGTGCTGGCATCGAGCCCTACCCGAGTTTATGCTGAACCCTATAAAGGAGCACATTCAGAGCAAGTGCATTGTAATAGTACATTGTGATACAAGTGAGCTATGTTGATTATTACACCAGAGGCGGAATTGTCACGCGAACCGCAGGTGAGCGTGATAATAGAGCCGAGGATGTAATTATCAAAGCTCACGCGTGTCATACGACGTTTTGCAACATATTTGCGAGGAAAAAATCCTTTTCATAAAATGAAAAGGTTACAGGCTCCTAAGTTGTTTCCTTTAGTTATTGATGACAACAGGTTTTTACTCACATACATTTGTACATCTCCAAGAATGTACAGTGGCGTCAATTCTATTTATCACTTTTCTATTCACCACGAGTCAACATTTTTAATAATAACCAAACAAGAATCATCAATATTTACAAATATTTGTGAAATTACTTATAATGGCGCGCAACTATTTTTTTTTCGTGAAGTTCACGCAGTGCGCCCGCAGCGAGGCTTAGATGAAATATCTAAACAGCAAATACAAAAAAAAAATATTTTCGTATTCAATATAAATTTATGTAAAATGTTATAAATGAAACATTTCTATATCATATCCAAGGAGAAATAATCAATTAATTCATTAGAAGGATTTAATTTGATTAGTCGAGTAAGAATCTATTTGCCGAAAATTAAAAAGAAACCTGTATAACCCAGTCAATTTAAGAATGCGCCGAGTCCATACATACACCTTGCTGCAAGGTGCCAACGTGTCTTAATCGGGATTTAACCATAATTACACGAGTGCCGCAATTTTATAAAACACGCGTGTTTAATACCCAGGATTATGAGCCTAAAAGCGGCACAATAAGAGGCACGTTACGAGCAAATGTGTTGAAAAAAATATAACGGCGCGTATTCGGATCGTAGTCTATGATAAGTCATCAAGTTAATACCACAAAACTGACATGCACTCAGTTCTACGTATAATTATTTGAGTTAAAGGGAAAATCGTTAGTCTGAGTTCCTTGTCTATACGGGCACCATGTCTTTAAAGGCGAAGGAGGAATTTCTAGCCGGAATGGATTATTTGAGTGTTATTTCGTCAAGAATATTTTTATATCCCTTCCTGAGTAGATCGAAGACAAAGCTCTTTTATTATCATTTAATTTGTTTTCTGATCATTTTTGCGTCCATCCAGCAATTTATTTTCCTCTGCGTTTCCAAGTTAAATAGTTTCCTTGATATCGTCAATATCGCACCGAACATCGGAGTTTGTGTGATGTCCGTTACCAAATACATCAAAGTGAACAACAACAAGCAGTTATACGATCAGATTTTTGTTCATTTTCGTAAAAATATGTGGGAGGTTGTCTCCGAAAAATCTGCAGAAAGAGTGGAAATATTGAAAAGATACCAGAGAATCATACGTTTTATTACTATTTGGTTTGTATACTACGTAGTGCCGCTGATAATGGTCGTCACGTCGTTCCCGATTCTCATCATGTACTACGATAATATGGTCCTTGGAAAGGTACTCGAGCACCGTTATCCTTTCGAAGCCTGGTACCCTTTCGACAAAGTAAAGTGGTATTACGCTGCTTACGCATGGGAAAGCTTTATTACAGCGCTCGTTGTTTGTATTTACACGTTTTCAGACTTAATAAATGTCTCGTACATAGCTTACATTTGCTTGGAGTTAAAACTTCTTGGCAATCACCTGAAGGAACTAATTGACGTTGAGGATATTAGAAAATTAAGAAGATCACAAAACGTTACAGCCGTTCATTTCAAAATCAGACAGAAATTGAGAAACATTATTATAAAACACAATTTCTTAGCAAAGTAATTTTTACCTTTTGATATTATTTTGTGTTATCCATAAAGTTCATGTATAAAAACATTTGTTACTCTAAAGTGTTTTGGTGCTTTCAGCATTTCATCTCAATTAGACGAGGTTTTTGGGGACATAATGCTTGTTAATTATACTTTTGGTTCCGTTTTTATGTGTCTGACTGCTTTTACGTTTACGGTAAGAAATATCACTGCCTTCACAGTTTTCACATTTCATTTTGATGACATGTAAATGTTCAAGATGTTACTTGCTCCCATTTTCAGGTTGTGGACGAACTCTACAGTACCTTGCGTTGTTTTTTCTTCCTAATTTCATTGCTTGTTTCAATGCTTAACCAATGTATCATAGGGCAATGTATAAGTAATCATGTAAGTATTTATTTCGTGTTTGTGCCTTTAATTGTCTAAGATTGCCGAATATCCTAAATTCGAATATTTACGTACGTCGCAAGCATGCATCCTTCCTCTAAGCATGACCTATGTTCTGATCTAGAAATATAAATGAAAACCGGTACATCCTAATAGCGGCGCCTAGCGGTGACGCACTAACTTTTACTGTAAGAAGAAATAAATAAATAATTCATTTATTCAAGTACGATTAATTGAACCACTTTTGCATCGTCATCAGCTACAACATTTTTAATAGGTACATTCAGGTTCTATAAAGTATGAAACTTAAATGATAACAATTACTTAATAGGTATGTGACAAATGCATTTGACTTTAAAATAAGCGCCTTACTAATTAAATGGTGAATTAATTATACGTATAAAGCTTCGTGTAGCTGGGCGTTTTCACTAAAATGTGCGACTTGTACATACATTTTTTCTCAGAATTTAGATTTTTTTGGTTTTTCCGGTTCAGAATCATGAGCACTCTTGATCCCGATAAAGAAAAAAAGTGTTCCCAATTTTCCATATTTTTTTTTAGGATTCCACTGTGACGGGTAACGGTCCATACAGAATGTATGTAAAAACGTCACATAGTGGAATAAAAAACTGGGTCAATTTTTTTATTTATCGGAATTAAGAGTGCCCATGATTCTGAACAGAAAAAACCAAGAAAATCCAAATTCTGAGAATAGTACATTATGATACAAGTGAGGTATGTTGATCATTACATCAGAGGCGGAATTGTCACGCGAACCGCAGGTGAGCGTGATAATAGAGCCGAGGATGTAATTATCAAAGCTCACGCGTGTCATACGACGTTTTTCAACACATTTGCGAGGAAAAAATCCTTTTCATAAAATGAACATGTTACAGGCTCCTAAGTTGTTTCTTTTAGTTATTGATGACAACAGGTTTTTACTCACATATTTGTACATCTCCAAGAATGTACAGTGGCGTCAATTATATTTATCACTTTTCTATTCACTACGAGTCAACATTTTTAACAATAACCAAACACGCATCATCAATGTTTACAAATATTTGTGAAATTACCTATAATGGCGCACACACAATTTTTTTTCGTGAAGTTCGCGCAGTGCGCCCGCAGCGAGGCTTAGATGAAATCTCTAAACAGCCAATACAAAATAAAATAAATATTTTATCAAAAGTAAATAGTTTTACTAAATGAAACGTTTCTATATCATATCCAACAAGAAATAATCAATTAATCCACAAGAAGGATTTAATTTGTTTAGTCGAGTAAGAATCCATTTGCCGAGAATTAAAAACAAACCTGTATAACCCGGTCAATTTAAGAATGCGCCGAGTCCATTGTTGCAAGGTGCACGTTGTCACACGTTGGCACCTTGCTGCAAGGTGCCAACGTGTCTTAATCGGGATATAAACATAACTACACGAGTGTCGTAATGTTATTAAACACGCGTGTTTAATACCCAGGATTATGAGCCCAAAAGCGGCACAATAAGAGGCACGTTACGAGCAAATGTGTTGAAAAATAACTAAAAGTCGCGCATTTGAGTGAAAACGCCCAGGTATATGCATCATCAAAGAAATAGTCAATAGTCAAATGTCAAACCTAAGTGCACGCACATTCAAATTTTCTGATAAGAGTGACACGAGGAATTTGCTAACTTGATTCATATATGTAACTATTTCAGAGTGAGCAACTAGTCCAGGCTCTGTACGAATCCAAGTGGACGTCCGGCGACAAACCAACGAGGCAGTTGGTCCTCATGCTAATCATGCGCATGCAGAAACCCTTTCAGCTTACTGCGAAAGGTTACATTGCCATGAATCTTGATACATTTACCACGGTGAGTTTCAGGTGAAACACTGCCTGCCTGCACCCAACAAAAATATTTCTTTTTCAGAAACGATAAGAAAGTAATTTTGTACCAGAAATATTTAAAATTAAATAACTAACTTAAGGCTAACTTAAAATATGGTTCGGCGGATTTCGTTCCTCGAATATTATCTATAAATGGTCCCAGCATTCGAGTTCCATTCGTAACCAGGGCCTTGACAAAATTAGGCAACACTATGTCCGACGGAAGACCATCCGGATAGCTTGACAGTCCATAATGGCTCCTCTACACTATCGGCGATTACAGACAATTACGGGCGAGCACGATCGTGTAGAGGGCGTTCTCGGCTGTACTCAGCTGTTTTCGCCGATCATCGTCTATGATCGCCTGCAACCCGTTTTTCGGGCACGCATCAAAGGGAATCGCGGCGTGGTGCGTTGAGCTGCCCACACGATCGCCGATCATTCATTCGACGTCTGATCGGATAGTGGAGTTTTCACGGCATAGATAAATAATATGATTCAAAAAAATAAGCTCTGTTAGCAGATCAGTTTCGGATATCCATTTATTTGACCTAAGCCACCCTAAGCTTACTTGACTTAAATTGAACAAGCCCGCCTAAAAGTTAAATTATTTGATATATTTATTCCTCTCTCCCACCCCTCCTACCTCACCGAACTTTTAATAATAAGGGTGCATGTTCCGATATTTTTGAACACCCTGTAGTGTACCAATGTATAAGATGGCGACTGTACTCGGCACACATCTCAAGAACGATTCCCTGAGCTTTCATTTCCATTGAACATGTATTTGCTGCGTAATTTAGGCATATTATTTAACTCTATATTCAACATTTGTCCGCAAGTAATACCGGGATGACAGGTACTCTGATGCGGGACCAGAAGCAACGGGAACGAAATGATTGTTATAGATTTAAATAAATAAATAAATATTTGCGGACAATCTTACACACTTTCCAAACTATTTCACGGACCTACTGGTTAATGGCGACGGAAGCCCGTTCGCATCCAAGTAGTTGCTGGTGGACGCGGTGAACGAGGAGTTCATAACAGCAGGCGCCGCGTGCGGTGCACCGCCCGCTGACCGCTCGCAATGCCTCTCTTCACTGACCGACCAAACCCCACATAGCGAATGCTCAATTAGATTGAGTCGTTTTACACCGGCCGAAATAAATGGTGAAATTTCAATTGTCACGAAATCTTATTAATCTCATTTTAATTCATTAAGCCCTTTAGGCCCCATGTATAGTGTATATGTGTAGTGTAAAATATGTATGAAGTAACTAAAGTATATTTGTGTTATAATAAATATTATGGTTTCTTATGATTTCTATTTCATTATCGCACAGTATGCGGGAATTTTGGCCTGAAATCCATTCACGCACGGGCAGGTCCTGCCTTGCGCCCCCATGCCGGCATAGACCACTTCTCGTGTTTATGTTGAACCATATAAAGGCGCAGTTTCAGAGCAAGTGCATTGTAAAGTTCATTTTCTTGTTACCTTTCGGCATCTTTCGGGCGTGCCGGGAGATAAGGTAAAAATGCGTGATTCTAATTTTTGTTATTGTTCGTGCAACCCGCTGCAATACAATATTTTTTAGATTTCTTTTTATTAATTTCAACAGTAATTCAACAACACACAAACAGACGAATGCGGTGGCACTTCCGATATAATATTTACGTATGCTTGTGCGCGCTAAGTAGCGAGCATGCGCGTCCGATCCCATGCACGGCGTGGCAGCCGTGGGGCCCCCGGCCCCGGGCCACCGGCATGTACTTGTAGCGATAATCGCGAGTGAGCCGCGCCTGACAATAGTGTGACAATGAGTGTGACTGTGACAACGCTCTACAAAGCCGAAATACCCGATGTGCAATCTTTATCGCCGGGTACAGTATATGGTTTCCGTACAAGTTAGGGACCATCGATACTCATCGTATGGAATTTATAAGAGTGCCATCTACAATTAGCTTTCACCGGCCAACCCCATTGTTATGAATAAAATTGTCATTTCATTTCATTAAGCAGCTTGTACTACGGGTACTAGACGACGTTAAACATACTCATCTCATCACACAAATAATTGCCCTTACCGGGATTCGAACCCAAGTCCTCTAGCTTCGTAGTCAGGGTCACTATCACTACCGACTAGGCTAAACCGGTCTTTGATCGACTTTAAAGAAAAGAACACCGAAATAAATAATAATAATATCGGTACTTCTAACTCAACCAACAATAGAGTACAAGCCAGTTACATACATATGTAGTTTATTAGAGAACGCGCTTTCAATGATTTCACGTATAGTTCGTGTTTTTTAGGATTAGAAATAAGGTAAACAAAGAAGCAGTCATCGTCAACCTTTTCTGCTTTATTATATTAGATGTCACGAAGTCCATAACAGAACGAGAACTTAACAGGCATATTATATTAGTTATTTTGTATTTCTTCTATGTAATAAATAAAAAGAACGTATTTCCACATCAATGTATTATGTACTTAAATAAAACTATGTAAGTAGGTACTATAAAATTCATCCTTGCTGCAAAGTTCACACACCAACTTTTTAATGTTGACCACAATACGTTTCTCATTTGTTGTTCTCTGTTTCTGTCACTTTGCTTTTGGTGAAGGCAAAACGTTCGGGGTAGAACGAGTCGGTCTTTTTTGCAAGCCACTTGGGCCTAACAAATAGATACTCGTATAATAATCTCGTAATCTGAAATCAACAAGTTGTTGGTTACCAAGAAAAAGAACGTTATACGATTGACAATATTGACAATGTCGTCAGCGAAAAAACGAACCGATCGTTTCAGACCTCTTCTTCTTTAGGTTTTTTATTATGCAACCTTTCCAGAACTGAATAACAAAATTTAAAATAACAGAGTAAAAAAATAAATACTTTCAAAATAAATATATCGTTGAAAGTATTATTTAGATATAAATAATGAAAACACTTCTATCATTTTAGGGTCGACAACAATAATGTAAGGCTTTTTTAATGGCTGTTTGAGATACTTTGACAGTTGTGTAGCATAAAGTGTCTTAGGGTAAGTGTACCAGTCCCAAACCATTTAAGAGACATTTTGAAGTAATATTCGATATTACACCTTATCGCACCAATGTAGATGAAAAAAATATACAACACTCCTCATTTATCGCTGAACCAATTAGTGAATATAGACTTACTGAATATCCATACACTTTTTTTAAATAAAATAATTAAGATTGCAAAATGGAATATGCCTATGTTCGACCAGCTTGCACCAGTATTCGACCGATTGTTGCACCAGTAATGGACCAGTAATAAAAATGACGCTTTTATTAAAGAAAATCTTTATTAACTTGTATTAACCTGTATGTGGGGTCAAAATAGTGGGAGGTCCCATTTTCCTTTGTACTAGATGTCTCAATTTCATCTTATTAACAATCGTTGAGTGTGAAAGATTATATTTTCGGCATGTCTCCCTTATCTTTGTACCTTAGCTGATTTCGTCAATGGACTTTATGACGTAGTCTTCTTTATTCTTGAAAAATACTCTTTTTGATTTGACTGAATCTGTATTTGGAGGCATGATGTCTGGGAAGGATAGTGTAGATGGTCATGACCATCTACACTATCCTTCTACTCTATCTGTAAAATGTGTTCCAGTAATTACTGGAACACATTTTTTGGTATAGATGTCACCAGTAATAAACCACTGGTCCACTACTGGACCACATTACATTTTTAAAGCGTTTTGTATAAGAAGTCAATAAGTGAACATGCCTGTTTGTTAAAAATTAATAATAAACCAAGAATCTCACAAAAAGCAATATCACCAGTAGCAAACTAAATGGTCAACTACTGAGACAACGCGAACTTTAATGTACCAGTAGTTGTTCAGTGGAAATTAACTATTAAAACTAACAATATTTAAGGAAATAATATACAAAGCTCATAGAGCACAAGTAACAGTAATCCATAAACACAAAAGTGAGATGAAATCCGAAGAAAAATCAAAGATTCCGAACGATTGAAAAAACTTACCTCGTCACACGTGCTAACTACAATGGCCGCCCGGGACGAAATGAACGACCCCCTCGCAAATAAGCGTTGTAAAGGATACATATGGCGTCTAAGTCGTATTTTGCCGTGATTTTCCGATTGATCGATAGCCTTCGCGGCTGACAGCCAATATCAAACAGGCGGGAAATTTAAACAAGTCTTAATACTCTCGGTGGAAGTTAGAAATGGTCAACTACTGGTGCCTGGTTTGGGACTGGTACACCCACCCTATATAAAAGACCTCGTGCTTTGTGCTTTATCCTTCTTTCTAATGCTAAAAAAAACGCACTGTAGATTCAGATCTTCCTACCTAAGATTTATTGAATAGCGAGAATACCCTACTTATTTTGTTACAGATTTGCAGTACATCATACCAATTCTTCAACTTACTGCGCACTATGTACGTTCCAAAAGCAAATTAAATGTACTTATTAAACTTGGCCATATCCGTATTGGTACCTGTAGCTTTCAGTATAATAAACAATTCGTATTCAATTAGCAAGCGTTTTAATGAAAAGTTACAAACAGCCTTCTATGTACCTTTTGCAATTCATTAACCCAAAAGGCCCAAAGGGCTACCTACGTGTTGGCTATGTGGTACCTACTTATTTGGTACTGCGGTACTTCAGCACAACGCGTGCCTCCCAAAGCTCCAGGAAACGGCTTTTTAAAAAACCATTTGCGTCAATAAGGGCTGATGCTGAGCAAAATATACACAAGTAACATAAGGCCAATGAATACGGGTGCTGATATGCCGGCGGATAGTTTCCAAAATTCCGAAGCTTTCACAAAGAAAAAATCTCGATTTATTTAATCGTATGGCATACATTATTTGGCCTTAGAGTTTGTCACTTTTTAGTACCACCCAGGGGACACGTGCAGGGTTGTGGTAGGTAGCTCCTGCGGACGCAAGTGACAGTTGTCCCCCCTCTGTCAAGTGACCCCCTTTGTCATTTATAGTAACCACTCAAACAGCACATCCAAAGACTGACCGCTGCCATATTTGCTTAAACTGCGTTATCGTTTCCGACTCGCAGGCGCCGCTGGGCTATGAACGCTTCGTAAAAAAATCTCGGTAATTTCTCTAAATTACCCATAGGGAATTTCCTAAAGTTACACTTGCTTGGCGAAAGCTCGACTTGCAGCCAGCGGACATCAGCGTGCAGCGGGGACGGGCTGGGGATTACGCGCGCCCAATTTGAACGTAGTTTTGTATAAATTTTACGGAATCATGTTTATTGGCTGTTGCAACACGACTACAGTGAGACTGAACTGCTTTTAACTGTTCGCTGTTAGCAACAACAATTTTAAACTGTATTATATTATTAATCTCACCAGTATTCAATGGTTAATTTACTTAGGTATTTATTTAATTCACTTAATTTACTATACCTTCACTTCAAAATACTCATGCTCACACATGCACTCTCACACACACTCACGCTCACACATTACACTGACAGAACTAAAATTATTGTAAACATCTATTGTATACTTGTTTGTTTACCCTGTACGAAGACATGTTATTTAATATCGTATGCTTGCTGTTCTACTGGGTCCCGTAGCACAGGGAATCCTAGCTCGGGACCCAATGACTTGTATCCTGTGTACCATGTTTTTGCCGAATAAATATTTCTATTTATATTAAAAAAAACAGCCCAATTGTTTTCACACATACTTTTATAATAAAGAATACAAAAATAAATATTGAAAATTTTATAGCAATAACATGGTGGTGTTTTGGGCCCCATAGAAGCAAATATCTTAAAATAACATTTAAAAAGGAAAACTAAATACGAGTACGTCTCATTTATAGATATATGAATATATGCAGAGTGTAGTACATAATACTATGCAGAGTGTAGTACATAATACTATGCAGAGTGTACCCGTTTTCTGTGGTCAGAGTCCTTCACGTCGCGTTGTGTCGTTGTCCTGGTATGGCTGCACCTAAAGGAGTCCGGGGTCCAACTGACCTATAAGGGAGTTATTGTAAATAAATAAATAAATATGTGGGCACAATCTTACACAAATCGACCTTGTCCCAAACTTAGCAAAACTTGTACTATGGGTACTAGGCGACGATAAACATACTTATATATAGACTAGCTGTTGCCCGCGACTTCATCCGCGTAGAACTTAATACTTAGAAAATATAATGCAAACAAACTTCTACCATCTCAAGGGATGATTTCCGAGGCAAAAACTATTCTGTATCCTTTGAAGGGTCTCAAATTATCTCTATACCAAATTTCATCTAGGTACATGGATTTTATCCAAACTCTCACCCCCTATTTCATACCCTTACGGAATGATTTTCGGGATAAAAACTATCTAATGTCATTCTTCGGGACTCAAACGACCTTTATACCAAATTTCATCTAAACGGGATTCATCCAAATTTTCACCCCCCATTTCACCCCCTTAGGGAGTGATTTCCGGAATTACAACTATCCTATGTCCTTTCCCAGGACTCAAGCTATCTCTATACCAAATTGTATTAAAATGGGTTCCATCCGAATTTTCACCCCTAATTTAACCCCCTTAGGGGATGATTTCTGGGGTAAAAACTATCCCATGTCCTTTCCCAGGACTTAACCTATATCTACACCAAATTTCATCAAAATAGAATTGCGTTGTTTTTTTTTCGAGATAAAACAACATTATGATTATTTTGTTTAATGTCTACATCCCTATTTTCGATAAGATAAGATAAAAGAGGATTTCTTTATTGTCAGAACTGTGTACATTTAGTTGTTTTGGGTAAAATAAAGTCCAACAGCTTGCCCATTTCGGACGTACAATATTAAACTTAAAGCTAGTCAAATATACTAAAACAATAACAACAATAGTATTTCCAAATAATTTTAACCATATTCACACATAAAATATTAATTTAGATCTATCCGACATCCGTATTTTCTTTTAAACCACGAACTTCGGAATTCGAAAATATTCGGGTATCTCTATCTCTATCGCACTAACAAATGACAGGAATGCAGAGGGCCTACCGCGAAAGGCATTCGAAGTTTCCCCTCTATTTCATACTTACAAGTTCGTACATAAGTGCGACAGAGAGGGAAAACTTCGAATGCCGTTCGCGGTAGGCCCTCAGATATACGAACTTCGAGTTTCAGTTTTCGTGGTTTGGCTGAATACGCAAAGAGCGCGCGCGCGTGCCATTAAAAAAAACCAAGTTTATATTGTTCGAATTTGTTGTTACATTTGTACAAATTACGCCTTTATTCGACATTTGCGCATATAAGTTCGCATATCAAAATCGATTAATTTTATATTTGCTTTTGGTACCTATGTGTCTCGTCAATGTATATCGTAGACGGGATTAAAATTATTAATAGGCGAAAGAAAGGCAAAGCAATTCCGCCATTTTGTCCGTAGTATTTCTTATTACTGTGATTTTGACGTTTCTTTTAGCTGACAGATGTGGCGGCGATATACTTTAAGAATAATAAATGAAAAATTAAATGAAGTCGTATATTACGGAAAATAAATTAATTGTCGCAGTCGGATAAAAACTATCCTAAGTTGCAGCTGGAATAATAATGTACAGTCAACCAATTTGATTCCTAGGCCACCGTAGAACCCTGTCATTGTAACTGCTACATAGCGACGCAATAATCCTAGTAACCCGTATTGACATAGCATTTACAGCGGCAAGGTTCTATTATGGCCTAGGAATCAAATTGGTTGACCGTACCTATATAAAATGTTTCATATTTTTCCGTCCATGGGATGCTGAGAACATTCGTACCACAGAAAGCTTAGTTTCAAACTGGCTGATTCTTTTTTTAATTTATAGATTTATTATAAGTGGAGATAAATAAATACTTATATAACTACATAGAAAACATGGATGGATAGTCACAAAAATTGAGAAGGGTATGTTAAGGTGGTTTGGGCATGTAGAGAGAATGTATGAAAGAAGATTACCGAAGAGAGTGTATATAAAAAGAGTGGAAGGGCAAATTGGAAGGGGAATACCTAGGCGAACTTTCTCCGAACAAATTGGTGAAATCTTACAAAAATACCAGGTCACAAGTACCCTAAACCGACGAGCATGTATGAGAAATGTTATGAAAGTGAGTGAAGCGAAAGTGGTTTGTCAGGATCGTAGCAAATGGAGATCCGTGATCTCTGCCTACCCCTCTGGGAAAGAGGCGTTCTGTCGAAAAGCAATGGAATGGTGTAACGAATTAGTATTGTCCCCAGTTATAGTCTCTAACTAACATCATTTATTTTAAAAACAAAATTTAAACCGACTTCAATTCAGTAATTCACCAAACCACATAGTACATGAAAATTTTCTTTTCTTTTCTAATTTACCACATGAACTGCTCTCCGAGAGTAAATGCGTTGATTATTACAGAAAAAACCCAAGTGGCCCTATGTGGGCTGATAATATTTGAAAAGTTCCGTCGATTCCTCAAGGATCTCAGTATTAACACTTCATTAGTTGCTACTTCAACGGAATCATGTCAGAATCTTTGATGTACTTTACATCTTTGAGGAGTTCCATAAGTCATCTGCGGTCTTCATCATCAGTTCCACTTCACCAAAATTACGATTTCCGAGGGTAAATACACGAATTATAATACAAAATACCAAAATCACTACACGCGTGCCTATTCAATTTGAGGGTTGCCCTCAATTTCCCTGGGATCCCATCATCAGATCCTGACTTGGTAACCATCTCAGGAGTATATTCTTTAGAATAAAAAAGAGATTTTGGAAATCGGTCTACAATTGACGGGGAAATCGGCGAACATACATTACATCTTTGAGGACTTCTATAAGTTATCTGTGGTCTTCATCATCAGTTCCACTTAACCAAAATTGCGATTTCTGAGGGTAAAATACACGCGTGCCTATTAGATTTGAGGGTTGCCCTCAATTTCCCTGGGATCCCATCATCAGATCCTAAATTGGTGACAATATGACGACCTAGGGAGTACTTATACACTTTCTATAAACATTTTTTTTTGGAAATCGGTCCATAATTGACGGAGAAATCGGCGAATTAGAAAAAAAAACATGCAGTGGAACATATAACCTCCTCCTTTTTTGAAGTCGGTTAAAAACTAGGTACCTACTTAATGGTTACAAGATAACTTAATCGAAAATCGGACCGATATTATATCATGTTTGTCGACTGTATTACACGTGTCATTAAATCGTGACATTTCAAAGTGCGCAAAATTCAAATTGGTAATAAACGTTGACATAAAGACACATTATCATCCTTATCAATTTAGTTACTGTTTCACGACTGTAATTATATGTAAGTACTAGCTGTTGGCCGCGATTTCGTCCGCGTAGATCATTTTATCGTCTTTGATAAATTATTGCTCTCCATACTAACTTTGAACCCTTTATTAACCCCCTTAGGGGATAAATAAAAAAAAACGTTGATATTTATTTTCTAGTTTTTAAACAATCAGTCTAAAACCCAAGTTACACATCTCATACTTTAAAAATCTCTTGCTCTCTACACAAAATTCAAACCCCCTTTTAACACTCTTAGGGGCTGAATTTGAAAAAACTCTCAAATTCGTTATAAAGTATTGTTAGGCATTTTAGGTTAGGTTGTAGGGTATGACAGTTCACAGTAAAAAAGTGTGGCGGGAGGTGTCCTGACCTGATCCCTTTTGATTTGACTGTCATCCGTCGTAAGAGGTAGGCGTAAGATTGTGTGCTCTCTGTGTTTATCGCTGTAACTTAGTCTTTCGTTTTATTGATTGCTTTTCTGATAATTGATTAGTCATTTCTATTTTGTTCAATTATTAATAAATTTCCTTTTAAAAATCAAATCCGTTTCTGATCCTTAATAGTATTTTAACACACAGGATAAGACCAAAGTAAAAAATCTCTTACTTTAAAAATGTTATGCTCTCCATATAAACTTTGAGCCCTCTTTGAACCCCTTAAGGGGTTGAATTTTTCTAAACGCTGAAAGCACCTTTTTCGTATATTAATAAGTAATCTTTCTAATAATTTCCAGTCTCTGGCTCAAACCAAGTGTTGCCCATACAAAGCTTGCCCCCCTTTTAATCCCCTTTGGGGTGGAATGCTCTAAACCGCCGAAAGCACTTTTTTGTATTTTAATAAGTAATCTTTTATAAAGTTTCAAGTCTCTAGCTCAAAAAGATGTGTTTCCCATACAAATCTTGCACCTATTGTTAACCCTCTTAGGAGTCAAATTTTCCAAAACACTGAAAGTACATTGCATTTTTTTGTATTTAAATAAGTAATCTTTCTAAATGTCTATTACTCAAAAAAATTGTTTCCCTCATACAAACGTGGCACCCCTTTTTAGGGTTCCGTAACCAAATGGCAAAAAACAGAACCCTTATAGATTCGTCATGTCTGTCTGTCTATCTGTCTGTTTGTCTGTCTGTCTGTCTGTCCGTCCGTATGTCACAGCCACTTTTTTCCGAAACTATAAGAGCTATACTGTTGAAACTGGGTAAGTAGAGGTATTCTGTAAACCGCATTAAGATTTTCACACAAAAGTCAAAAAATAACATTAAGTTTTAGGGGTTCCCCATACTCAGAATTGAAACTTAAAAAAAAATTTTCAACAAACCCATACGTGTGGGAAATTTATGGATAGGTCTTCAAAAATGATATTGAGGTTTCTAATATTTTTTTTTCTAAACTGAATAGTTTGCGCGAGAGACACTTCCAAAGTGGTAAAATGTGTGTCCCCCCCCCCCCCCCCCTGTAACTTCTAAAATAAGAGAATGATAAAACTTTAAAAAAAATATATATATATATATATATAGTCCTCCTTGTCGTATCCGACGACGGCGACCCTTACAATTTCCTCTGGTGAGCACGAATATGGCTCGCAAAGCCGAACTTAGTTTTAAATGTCCGGTCATATTGTATGCAGTATAGCTGGCCCTGGCTATTGTAAGTATATGCATAGGATGGTCTAGGTCGAGTCTTCCGTAAATGGCGCTCTTGGTCCAGGTGTTCAAGTCGAGCTACTTCAAAAGAAGCTACACCTTTTCTGACTTTATTACGCCATTCCGGTCTCATGGACGCGACCTCCTCCCAGCCCTCAGCAGGTATATCGCAGGCTTTGAGATGACGTTTTAATACGTCCTTGTAGCGCAGAAACTGCCCCCCACGATTACGCTTTCCATCCGCAAGCTCGGAGTAGAATACAGATTTTGGGAGTCTGCAGTCTGTCATGCGACTAACGTGGCCACTCCATCTCAACTGGCTTTTCATCAGTATGGCCTCCATGCCGAGCATGTTAGATCTTCGTAAAACGTCCATGTTGGTCACACGATCCTGCCACCGAATGCGGAGAATGCATCGTAAACAACGCATGTGGAAGGTGTCAAGCTTTCTAATATCTCCCTTGTACAAGCACCAGCACTCAGCAGCATATGTGAGTATTGGGAGCACCATAGCCTTGTAGACAGAAAGCTTGGTTTGGAGTTTCAGATCGTGCGATTTCCAAACACGTTGGTTCAACTTGCCAAAGGTGGCGGCAGCTTTGGCTATGCGTAGTGGGGTCTCTGAGGCAAGGCGATTGTCACTTCCTTCAGCACTGAACTGCCCAAAGTAATTTGAGCTGTATCAGCACTGCAACCTCGGGGTGGTTGCTTAAGTACCTGAGTTTTGGCGACACTTATAACTAGGCCAAATCTGTCACACGAGTCACTCAAAGACACCATGGAGCCCTGGAGTGCGTCTAAGCTGCTAGCCATCATGCATACGTCATCGGCATACAGGACTTCAAGCATCGATACCTGGCGAATTTCCCCTTTTGCCCTAAAACGCGAAAGATCAAAAACTCCCTTGTCTGATCGCACGTGGAGCTGAATCGGTTCGCTGTTTCGGCCAAGCGCGTCTCTCATTACAGCGGAGAAATACAGAGCGAATAAAGACGGAGCCATCACGCATCCTTGCTTGACACCACTAGTTACCTGAAATGATTCCGAAAATTCACTGTTGTGCTGAACCTTGGCTGTCATATTGACGTGGAATTTAGTAACTATCATAGTTTATTTTACGGAACCCTTCATGTGCGAGTCCGACTCGCACTTGGCCGCTTTTTTATTTTTATTTCAGCTTAACTGCTAAATATAAAAATAAAATTGGCGGACTAAATGCCTTCAGGCATTCTCTACCAGTCAATTGACCATTGGGCTAAACAGAATCATTAGTTCGGTCCTTTAGGGATGTTTTTTTCCAAAACGCTGAAAGTGCTTTATTTGTATTTTGATAAGTAATCTTTCCACAAAGTTTTAAGTCTCTAGTTAAAAAAATAAGGTTCCCCCATACAAACTTTGCACCCCTATTTTACCCCTTTAGGGCTGGAATTTCCAAAAATCCCTTTTTATCCCTAGCCCACGTTATAAAAGTAACCTACTGTGCAAAAATCAACTCTCTAACATTATTTAATAGTTTCGGCTGTGCGTTGATGAGTCAGTCGGTCAGTCAGGACTTTTTCTTTTATAGTTAAAGATTAGAAATCTCTCACGAATCATTTATTGCTGCAATGAAATAGTAATGGAGTTTTCTTGTATAAATACTGCGGGTGTTTGACAATCAATCACATCGATTTGAGTTGGTTGAGGAAGAAACCAACTGAAGAAACATGGCTCCCAACGTGAAGCATCTTGTTATACTCATCTTACTGGTGTCGCCTTTGTTGGCCAAACCAGGTTAGTATCAAATACTTTACGTATATTCTGACGGTGGATATTTTTTTCTCCTTTTATTGTTTACAATCTACTTCATATAATTTTGTCACTCCGGCCGTCTCTCTTTACTTTACAGTTACAGCACAATTTACTTGGATCATACATTAAAGTCACCGACAATAATATTACCGATTACACACAACACTGTACCCCGCATCCAAATCAGTCCAGTATTTTTACTAAACGGGACTTAATCGCGTTTAATTAACTAATTTTTTTACCTCTTTGAGGCTTCCCGACATTTCGGATGTGTGACAACATCCATGGTCGTGGGAGGACCTGGTTTAAGGCGCCGTAGGTTCATGGTCTTCTCTTCCTCTCACTGCGCATAAAATGTTGTTCGGAAGCGCGGATATCATGTTTTTTTAATTTAAATTTTTTATGCGTTTTAATAAATAAAAAAGTAATCACTAAGTTCCCTCAAACATGATATTGCCGATTTTTAGAACCAATTTTAATGTGTTTAGCTTTTGTGTATAATTTGTTACGAATGTTTTAAGTGTATTTTAGACCTATGTTCGTGATTTTTTCTATAGAGCGAAAATTACTTAATCATGTTTCGAATCACTGATCTCCCCGCAGAAAAGCTTCAAGATTACTATTCGTATTTTTTTGAAACCATATTATTATAAACAGACGCATTATATTGTTTCAAAAACTCTGTTCGCTTAACTTCGCTGAACCTACGGCGCCTTAAGCGGGTATCAAAATCTTCTTGCTTTTCTTCGATGAAATCCCGTTACGTAAAAATAATGTGTGAAAATCGTAAAACATTAAATCAATATAATCGGTCCGGGGACCGATTTTTGACTTTCGAGCGCTCGAGATCAAAAGTGAGTGGTAGAAAATAATCGCATACGAAAATTTGTCACGATTATTTTCGCATGAACCCAATAATAGGTATTTTTTAAAGTCATCCCACTCGAAAGCTAGTGATTTGATTTTGCAATACTTTTGCGCTTCGTTGTACGCAGAAAGTCGATAAGTACTGGTTATTTAAAATTGTATTCTATGTACACATGGAATAATAATAAAACATCATTAGAAGTTGTATTTATAGCTATAATGTTTTTTTTTGTTTTGTGCGTTATATTACAGAAAAAACTAAGAGCGTGGCCATACAAACTAATTACAGACCTAGGTCTTTAGATATACATTGTACGAGGGCTGATTGAAAAGTTCGCGGCCTGACCATAAAGTTTTTTTCTGCCGCCATTTTGAACTGTCTTTATTCAGTAGTCATCCCGCGAAATTTCAATTGTAAGACAATATTTACTTAAAATAAATTTTACGTCTGATTTAAAAATACGAGTCAAAAGATTTTTCATAATGGACAATTTTGAGCAACGTGCTGTAATTAAATATCTTCATAAAAAAGGATTGACACCGAAACAAAATATTGAAGATCTGCAGTGTACATTGGGGCAATCCTGTCCATCATATACGACGGTAAAAAAGTGGGCGGCTGAATTTAAGCGGGGACGAGTCAGTATCGCAGATGACCTTCGCCCCGGGAGACCAATCACAGCGACCAATCCACATAATGTGGCAATTATATGCGAGATGATAATGAAAGACCGACGGTTAAAAGTATGTAATATAGCTGACATCGTAGGCATCTCCTATGAAAGAACTCAAAATATTATAACCAACGAATTAGGTTTTTCAAAGGTGTCGGCCAGTTGGGTTCCGAAGCTCCTTTCAGTGGAACAAAACATCACTCGTCTGCCTCGACCTGTATGAAGCTGACCCTCAAGACTTTGTGAACAGATACCTAACTATGGATGAGAGATGGGTCCACCACTACACGCCCGAGACTAAACAGCAATCAAAGCAGTGGGTTCGTGCTGGATCTTCGCCTCCCAAAAAGGCAAAGGCGATTTCTGGGACGCAAAGGGAGTAATAATGGTTAACTATCTCCAGAAAGGTACCACTATTAACTCGGATTACTATTGCGACCTTTTACGCCTTGAAAGTAACGATTACGTTAGTTACGATTACTTAGTTGCGATTTGAAAGTAAAAAAAAAAGACCTAGATTGTTGACAAAAAAAGTAATCTTTCACTATGACAATGCACGTGTGCACACGGCAATTAAATCGATGGCAGATATTCACAACTGTGGGTTTGAATTATCGCCCCACCCGCCCCATTCGCTTGATTTGGCACCATCGGACTTTCATCTATTTCCAAACTAAACAAGTCTCTGTCAAAAATTTAATTTTTGGTACAAGCTTTTATTGCCGACTGTACTTTTCTGCATAGGTACCATCATCAAATACTAATTGAGACGATTCTAACGAGCCCAAACTCGATGGGGTTGTGTCGTTTTATTGCGGAGTTCCTATGGCCACCTTCCAGCTCCAGCATCAGATCAGCTCCATGTCATCATAATATTGCATTGTCATGCGATATACATATGCATGCAAAATTTCAGCTCAATCGGAAACCGGGAAGTGGGTCAAATTTCAATTAAGTACTAAATTTGACCCAAGAAAGAATAAAGAAAAATGAAACAAACGAGGTGAGCTAAATAAAAGCTTGTAAAAAAACACATGGGCGGTAAGATTTTTTTTACCAACGACGAGGTCCGAGCTGAAGCGACTAGAAGGTACCTACTAGAAGCACGCGAGAGCGCGGGGCGAGACAAGGCGCAACAAACCAAATCATATTTTACAAAAAACTAACCGCATAGAATACTGTCACACGTACCGGAAGGCGCGGCGTGGGTAGACCCCCCACTAGGTGGACTGATGACCTGGTAAAGGTCGCGGGAGTCCGCTGGGTGCGGGTGGCGCAGGACCGTTCATTTTGGCACTGTTTGGGGGTGGCCTATGTCCAGCAGCGTAATCTCACGTTTCACTCATATTTTCGAGCTATTTTTGAAATATTCAACACTAATGTCTGTTTCGCTTACACTCACCAAAAACTAGCCGTATTGCTGGTTAAATAGACACTGCCTTCTTCACTGGTTTCACTTACTACTAGTCCGGTACGTAAACAGAATGCACCTTCGATAATTCACAAGAGCGCGATTTTTTGAAAATATCTATCTATCTCTATACATATAATAAAGCTGAAGAGGGTCGAAAGTCTGTACATGGAAGATATTCGAAAAAAAATTGGCTAGGGATACTTAAAATCGATAACAGAACACGTTCCAACAGTTTTTAGAATTTTTGTCTGTTTGTCTGTTTATCATTTTGTCTGTTTATCTGTTTGTCTGTTTATGTGACCGCGCATCACGTGAAAACGGCTGAACCAATCAAGATGAAATTTGGTATAGAGATAGTTTGAGTCCTAGGGAAGGACTTAGGGTAGTTTTTATCCTGGAAATCAACCCCTAAGGGGATGAAATGGGGGGTGGAAATTTGTATGGAGCTACTTAAACCGCTGCACCGATGTGGATGAAATTTGGTATATAATTAGTTTGAGTCCCGGGGAAGGTCAAAGGATAAGTTTTATCCCGAAAATCTTCCCTTTAAGGGGTAAAATGGAGGGGTGAAACTTTGGATGTAACCCATTTTGATAAAATTTAGTTTAGAGGTAGTCTAAGTTCTGGGGAAGGACATTGGATAGTTTTTATTCCGGAAATCTTCCCCTAAGGGGGTGAAATGGGGGGTGAAATTTTGGATGGACTCCGTTTAGACTAAATTTGGTATAGATATAGTTTGAGTCCCGGAGAATGACAATGGATAGTTTGAATCCCGAAAATCATCCCCCAGGGGGATGGAATAGGGATGAAAATGTGGATAAATCCCATTTAGTTAAAATTTGGTATAGAGATAGGAGGAGTCCCAGGGAAGGACAATGCATAGTTTTATCCTGAAAAATCATCTTCTGAGGGGGTGAAATGAGGGGTGAAAATTTGGATAGAACCGATTTAGATAAAATTTGGCATGGAGATAGTTAAAGAGTCCTGGGGAAGGACTTAAAATAATTTTTAGTCCAGAAATCATCTCCTAAGGGGGTGAAATGGGGTATGAAAATTTGGATGGAACCCATTTACGGTATAGCGAGTTGGAGTCTTGGGGAAGGACATAGGATAGTTTACTCCCGAAAGTCATCCCCTAAGGGGGTGTAATTGAGGGTGAAAGTTTGTTTGTGACCTATTTTGATGAAATTTGGTTGAACGATAGTTTGAGTCCCGGAGTATGACAACGGATAATAATCTAATAGGGGGTGAAAATCTGGATAACACCCATTTAGATGAAATTTGGTAAAGAGATAGAAGGAGTCCTAGGGCAGGACAATGCATAGTTTTTATCCCGAATTTTTTTTTCCTGAGGTGGTGAAATGAGGGTTGAAGATTTCGATAGAACCCATTTAGATGAAATTTGGTATAGAGAGAGGTCTCAGTCCAAGGAAAGAACATAGAATAATTTTTATTCCGTAACACATGAAAGGAGGAAATCATCCCCTAAGGGGGTGAGAAATGGTGGATGAAAATTATTATACATTTACGGTATAGCGATAGTTAAGGAAGGACATGTGTAATTGGGGGTGGAAATATGTTTGTGACACATTTTGATAAAATTTGGCTGAAAGATAGTTTGAGTCCTGGAAAAGGACATATGATAGTTTCTATACCGCAAATCATCCCCTAAGGGGTTGAAATGGGGGTGAAAATTTGGATGTAGCCCATTTATTTAGATGAAATTTGATAAAGAGATAGTTTGAGTCCTGGAGAATGACAACGGATTGTTTTTATCCCGAAAATTATCCTCTAAAGAGGTGAAATAGGGGGTGAAAAATTGGATGGAACCCATTTCCGGTATAGCAGTAGTTGGGAGTCCTGGGGAATAGGAACATTACATAGGTAAATATATGTATGTGACGTTCCAAGGGTAAAGGTACCTTATGGCGGTAGTTTCGAAGATGTTTTCTAAAACGGGCTAAAAAAGACGTTTTATTATGGCTATTTTGAAAACTATTAGATGGGTCATTGTCAGATTTAGGTTCGCGTCTCTTCGGTGGACATTGCCAAAGTTAAGGGCTATAAAGCCTAATTTTTGGTTGATCTCTGAATCCGCATAAACGGCGTTGTCCCTTCTATAATTCTATGCGATAAAAACATATTATGTGTGAGCGTAAGCCCTTAACTATTGACCACCGGAAAGATGATTTTTTTTTTGTGTCTGACAATGACCCAGATGTAACATTTTGTTGACGTCACGTTTAAAAAAGGTCCTTACGGCCGTGTGATATAAAAATATGCAAAATAATACTGAAAAAAGCCTACATGCGTCTATTATGGTGAGGCGGGTCATAGAAACCAAGTTTGCGGCGGAATCTATTTTGTAAAAAAAGGCGTTCGGAGTAAACTAATCTATAAAATCATGCAACTCAGCCATAATGACCCTTTCCTTCATACAATCCATACTACTATTACAAATGCGAAAGTAACTCTGTCTGTCTGTTACCTTTTCATGCTTAAACCGCTGAACCGATTGAGATGAAATTTGGTATAGAGATACTTTGAATTCCGAGGCCTTCCCAAAGAGTCCTTACTAAAGATAGTTTTTATCTGGAAATTCATCACCTAAGGGGGTGAAAAGGGGGGAGAAAGTTACGATATAAACGAGTTCCGCGCGGACGAAGGCGCGGGCAAAAGCTAGTTTAGAATATAATGAGTACTACTAGTAGTAAAAAGAGAAAGTGAATTCTAACGTGGATTTAAGTATGACACAGTTAGTGACCCTTGTAAATCCAGGGAAAGATTATACAAGTGGTATTTTTCTTCAATAGAGTGTCGCATTCAACTGTTACAACCTTCCCTATAATTTACTAAAACTTTCGTCAATGGATAACGTCAGTATAATCCAAAACTAATAAATAAAAATATTTCCTCTAAAAGATTATTCAAGTGAGTTTTGGTAACTGAATTGGGTTAAAAACTATCAAAGATAACGACAGTTTGAATTAATAATATATTCATCAATAGGTTAAATTTATATGAAGTATTTAATTTTGAAAGCCTTCCACTAGTCACTTAAATAATTTTTTAGGAGATTTATAAGTTTTTAAATCGTATCCGGTTTTGCTAACAAAATTATTAGAAAACGATTGGTCAGATTTTGAATAATCAAATGCGTTGCATTATTGGAGAAAACAATGACTTGTATAATCTTTTCGAAGTTTTACACGTGTTCCTAACAAAAAAGTAAATTATTCGTTAATCTACGTTAAAAAATCTTAAAAAATATTTTTCGCTGTTAGTATTTAATGTACTCTAGCTGATAACAAAAAAAACAGACTTGTGAATTATGTCAGTTTGACGACCATTTACAGTGTTCGCGTACTGGACTATACGAGTATATTTCCTAATTGAATATCCTACTCGTATAAATAATTTATCTTAGTCGTTTTTTATATTTTAAACTAATACCTATCACTAGCGCAAGAATGAAGAATAATAATATATCGAATAAAATCTAAAACTAGCGTGCATTTTTTTAAAGAAGGGCGCCCGGCTTCCTTCGGATACTGTATCTGTGGTATAAGTTCTTAAAAATGAAGATTGTTAAAACTAGAATCATTAAGTTTATGTTTACCTATTTAAGCAAAATGGACTTTATTCTGAGATGTTTCATGTTTTTCGTCTTCAATTTATGTATAATATTCCTTGGTATCCATTTTTTGGTAGGTACTTAATTTAAACTTCGAACGTGTTACTTGCTTCTCGCTGTTTTGGGTTTCTACTTTGAATTTCGAATGTCGAACTATGAATCGACCTATTCCTGTCGTAATCTTTTTTCGTAATGAAATGAAAGGGACAGAGATCATAAAGTTCAAGAATTCTGAATTTGTAATAGACCCCACACTAGGAAATGTCAGTACTCGACATCAAAATTAAAAAGCTACTTTGACTCAAGGAGTGAGCAAAATCGCATTTTGCTCACTGTTTTCACGCAGCAAAATATGCTTGTTCGAGCTGCTGAGGTGAAATAGTTATTTGTTCAACAAGAGAGCAAAGTAGATTTTTGCTGCGAGTGTTGATGTTGAGTCCCGAGCAAGCGAAAGATTATATATTTGAATCACGAGCGTAGCGAGGGACTCAAAGGCACGAGATGCAAATATCTTTGCTCTCGTGTGATACATACAACTTTTCACCTCAGCAGTGAGAACATCGTCACGTTAAAAAATATATCGCTAGGCTTTTACGCACTAATACTCTGAATTTGTAATAGAGCACTGGTGACACAGTGACAGTGGACACTATGATGTGTCACCAGTGCTCGATATCAAAATTAAAAAACTACTTTGACTCACGGAGTGAGCAAAATCGCATTTTGCTCACTGTTTTCACGCAGCAAAATATGCTTGTTCGAGCTGCTGAGGTGAAAAGTAAATTGACCTATATTTGTTTTGAATTGCATTCAACACCCTGTTTTACATTACAGCTACCAAATCGATAACCAAATCGTTTTCGTCGACGTCATCAAGTTCGAGTCCGAGTTCGACGGGTGGGGGTTCATCAGGTTCCGAAGTTACACTAATAATAGAAGATGACGTAGAGACGTCTGCCAGCGGAAATTCAGATGGGAAAGGCTCTGGATCAGGAGGTGGATCAGGCGCCGGATCAGGCTCTGGATCAGGCTCTGGATCAGGCTCTGGAGCAGGCTCTGGAACAGGCTCTGGCGCAGGCTCTGGAGCAGGCTCTGGATCAGGAGGTGGATCAGGCGCCGAATCAGGCTCTGGATCAGGCTCCGGATCAGGCTCTGGATCAGGCTCTGGAGCAGGCTCTGGATCAGGAGGTGGATCAGGCGCCGAATCAGGCTCTGGATCAGGCTCTGGATCAGGCTCTGGAGCAGGCTCTGGAGCAGGCTCTGGCGCAGGCTCTGGAGCAGGCTCTGGATCAGGAAGTGGATCAGGCGCCGGATCAGGCTCTGGATCAGGCTCTGGATCAGGCTCTGGAGCAGGCTCTGCAGCAGGCGCCGGATCAGGCTCTGGAGCAGGCTCTGGATCAGGAGGTGGATCAGGCTCCGGATCAGGCTCTGGATCAGGCTCTGGAGCAGGCTCTGGATCAGGAGGTGGATCAACAGGTGGATCAGGCGCCGGATCCGGCTCTGGATCAGGAGGTGGATCAGGCTCAGGATCAGGCTCTGGATCAGGCTCTGGATCAGGAGGTGGATCAGCAAAAGGAAAAGGCACTGGATCAGGAGGTGCATCAGGCACCGGATCAGGCTCTGGAGCAGGCTCTGGAACAGGAGGTGGATCAGGCTCCGGATCAGGCTCTGGATCAGGCTCTGGAGCAGGCTCTGGATCAGGAGGTGGATCAACAGGTGGATCAGGCGCTGGATCAGGCTCTGGATCAGCAGGTGGATCAGGCGCCGGATCAGGCTCTGGATCAGGAGGTGGAACAGGCTCCGGATCAGGCTCTGGATCAGGCTCTGGATCAGGAGGTGGATCAGGCACCGGATCAGGCTCTGGATCAGGCTCCGGATCAGGCTCTGGATCAGGCTCTGGAGCAGGCTCTGGAGCAGGCTCTGGATCAGGAGGTGGATCAACAGGTGGATCAACAGGTGGATCAGGCTCTGGAGTAGGCTCAGGATCAGGCTCTGGAGCAGGCTCTGGATCAGGAGGTGGATCAACAGGTGGATCAGGCTCTGGATCAGGAGGTGGATCAGGCTCCGGATCAGGCTATGGATCAGGAGGTGGATCAGGCTCCGGATCAGGCTCTGGATCAGGCTCTGGATCAGGAGGTGGATCAGGCACCGGATCAGGCTCTGGGTCAGGCTCAGGATCAGGCTCTGGATCAGGAGGTGGATCAGGAAAAGGAAAAGGTACTGGATCAGGAGGTGGATCAGGCGCCGGATCAGGCTCTGGAGCAGGCTCTGGATCAGGCTCCGGATCAGGCTCTGGATCAGGCTCTGGAGCAGGCTTTGGAGCAGGCTCTGGATCAGGAGGTGGATCAACAGGTGGATCAACAGGTGGATCAGGCTCTGGATCAGGAGGTGGATCAGGCTCCGGATCAGGCTCTGGAGCAGGCTCTGGATCAGGAGGTGGATCAACAGGTGGATCAGGCGCCGGATCAGGCTCTGGATCAGGAGGTGGATCAGGAAAAGGAAAAGGCACTGGATCAGGAGGTGGATCAGGCGCCGGATCAGGATCTGGAGCAGGCTCTGGATCAGGCTCCGGATCAGGCTCTGGATCAGGCTCCGGATCAGGCTCTGGATCAGGCTCTGGAGCAGGCTCTGGAGCAGGCTCTGGATCAGGAGGTGGATCAACAGGTGGATCAGGCTCTGGATCAGGAGGTGGATCAGGCTCCGGATCAGGCTATGGATCAGGAGGTGGATCAGGCTCCGGATCAGGCTCTGGATCAGGCTCTGGATCAGGCTCTGGAGCAGGCTCTGGATCAGGAGGTGGATCAGGCACCGGATCAGGCTCTGGGTCAGGCTCAGGATCAGGCTATGGATCAGGAGGTGGATCAGGCGCCGGATCAGGCTCTGGAGCAGGCTCTGGATCAGGCTCCGGATCAAGCTCTAAATCAGGCTCTGGAGCAGGCTCTGGAGCAGGCTCTGGATCAGGAGGTGGATCAACAGGTGGATCAACAGGTGGATCAGGCTCTGGAGTAGGCTCAGGAACAGGCTCAGGATCAGGCTATGGATCAGGAGGTGGATCAGGAAAAGGAAAAGGCACTGGATCAGGAGGTGGATCAGGTGCCGGATCAGGCTCTGGAGCAGGCTCTGGAACAGGAGGTGGATCAGGCTCCGGATCAGGCTCTGGATCAGGCTCTGGATCAGGAGGTGGATCAGGCTCCGGATCAGGCTCTGGAACAGGAGGTGGATCAGGCTCCGGATCAGGCTCTGGATCAGGCTCTGGAGCAGGCTCTGGATCAGGAGGTGGATCAACAGGTGGATCAACAGGTGGATCAGGCTCTGGAGTAGGCTCAGGATCAGGCTCTGGAGCAGGCTCTGGATCAGGAGGTGGATCAACAGGTGGATCAGGCTCTGGATCAGGCTCTGGATCAGGCTCTGGAGCAGGCTCTGGATCAGGAGGTGGATCAGGCACCGGATCAGGCTCTGGGTCAGGCTCAGGATCAGGCTATGGATCAGGAGGTGGATCAGGAAAAGGAAAAGGCACTAGATCAGGAGGTGGATCAGGCGCCGGATCAGGCTCTGGAGCAGGCTATGGATCAGGCTCCGGATCAGGCTCTGGATCAGGCTCTGGAGCGGGCTCTGGAGCAGGCTCTGGATCAGGAGGTGGATCAACAGGTGGATCAACAGGTGGATCAACAAGTGGATCAACAGGTGGATCAGGCTCTGGATCAGGAAGTGGATCAGGCTCCGGATCAGGCTCTGGAGCAGGCTCTGGATCAGGAGGTGGATCAACAGGTGGATCAGGCGCCGGATCAGGCTCTGGATCAGGAGGTGGATCAGGCTCAGGATCAGGCTCTGGATCAGGCTCTGGATCAGGCTCTGGATCAGGCTCTGGATCAGGAGGTGGATCAGGAAAAGGAAAAGGCACTGGATCAGGAGGTGGATCAGGCGCCGGATCAGGATCTGGAGCAGGCTCTGGATCAGGCTCCGGATCAGGCTCTGGATCAGGCTCTGGAGCAGGCTCTGGAGCAGGCTCTGGATCAGGAGGTGGATCAACAGGTAGATCAGGCGCCGGATCAGGCTCTGGATCAGGAGGTGGATCAGGCTCAGGATCAGGCTCTGGATCAGGCTCTGGATCAGGCTCTGGATCAGGCTCTGGATCAGGAGGTGGATCAGGAAAAGGAAAAGGCACTGGATCAGGAGGTGGATCAGGCGCCGGATCAGGATCTGGAGCAGGCTCTGGATCAGGCTCCGGATCAGGCTCTGGATCAGGCTCTGGAGCAGGCTCTGGAGCAGGCTCTGGATCAGGCTCTGGAGCAGGCTCTGGAGCAGGCTCTGGATCAGGAGGTGGATCAACCGGTGGATCAACAGGTGGATCAGGCGCCGGATCAGGCTCTGGAGCAGGCTCTGGATCAGCAGGTGGATCAGGCTCCGGATCAGGCTCTGGATCAGGCTCTGGAGCAGGCTCTGGATCAGGAGGTGGATCAACAGGTGGATCAACAGGTGGATCAGGCTCTGGATCAGGCTCTGGAGCAGGCTCTGGATCAGGAGGTGGATCAGGCACCGGATCAGGCTCTGGGTCAGGCTCAGGATCAGGCTATGGATCAGGAGGTGGATCAGGAAAAGGAAAAGGCACTGGATCAGGAGGTGGATCAGGCGCCGGATCAGGCTCTGGAGCAGGCTATGGATCAGGCTCCGGATCAGGCTCTGGATCAGGCTCTGGAGCGGGCTCTGGAGCAGGCTCTGGATCAGGAGGTGGATCAACAGGTGGATCAACAGGTGGATCAACAGGTGGATCAGGCTCTGGATCAGGAGGTGGATCAGGCTCCGGATCAGGCTCTGGAGCAGGCTCTGGATCAGGAGGTGGATCAACAGGTGGATCAGGCGCCGGATCAGGCTCTGGATCAGGAGGTGGATCAGGCTCAGGATCAGGCTCTGGATCAGGCTCTGGATCAGGCTCTGGATCAGGCTCTGGATCAGGAGGTGGATCAGGAAAAGGAAAAGGCACTGGATCAGGAGGTGGATCAGGCGCCGGATCAGGATCTGGAGCAGGCTCTGGATCAGGCTCCGGATCAGGCTCTGGATCAGGCTCTGGAGCAGGCTCTGGAGCAGGCTCTGGATCAGGAGGTGGATCAACAGGTAGATCAGGCGCCGGATCAGGCTCTGGATCAGGAGGTGGATCAGGCTCAGGATCAGGCTCTGGATCAGGCTCTGGATCAGGCTATGGATCAGGCTCTGGATCAGGAGGTGGATCAGGAAAAGGAAAAGGCACTGGATCAGGAGGTGGATCAGGCGCCGGATCAGGATCTGGAGCAGGCTCTGGATCAGGCTCCGGATCAGGCTCTGGATCAGGCTCTGGAGCAGGCTCTGGAGCAGGCTCTGGATCAGGCTCTGGAGCAGGCTCTGGAGCAGGCTCTGGATCAGGAGGTGGATCAACAGGTGGATCAACAGGTGGATCAGGCTCTGGATCAGGCTCTGGAGCAGGTTCTGGATCAGGAGGTGGATCAACAGGTGGATCAACAGGTGGATCAACAGGTGGATCAGGCTCTGGATCAGGAAGTGGATCAGGCTCCGGATCAGGCTCTGGAGCAGGCTCTGGATCAGGAGGTGGATCAACAGGTGGATCAGGCGCCGGATCAGGCTCTGGATCAGGAGGTGGATCAGGCTCAGGATCAGGCTCTGGATCAGGCTCTGGATCAGGCTCTGGATCAGGCTCTGGATCAGGAGGTGGATCAGGAAAAGGAAAAGGCACTGGATCAGGAGGTGGATCAGGCGCCGGATCAGGATCTGGAGCAGGCTCTAGATCAGGCTCTGGATCAGGCTCTGGATCAGGCTCTGGAGCAGGCTCTGGAGCAGGCTCTGGATCAGGAGGTGGATCAACCGGTGGATCAACAGGTGGATCAGGCGCCGGATCAGGCTCTGGAGCAGGCTCTGGATCAGCAGGTGGATCAGGCTCCGGATCAGGCTCTGGATCAGGCTCTGGAGCAGGCTCTGGATCAGGAGGTGGATCAACAGGTGGATCAACAGGTGGATCAGGCTCTGGATCAGGCTCTGGAGCAGGCTCTGGATCAGGAGGTGGATCAGGCACCGGATCAGGCTCTGGGTCAGGCTCAGGATCAGGCTATGGATCAGGAGGTGGATCAGGAAAAGGAAAAGGCACTGGATCAGGAGGTGGATCAGGCGCCGGATCAGGCTCTGGAGCAGGCTCTGGATCAGGCTCCGGATCAGGCTCTGGATCAGGCTCTGGAGCGGGCTCTGGAGCAGGCTCTGGATCAGGAGGTGGATCAACAGGTGGATCAACAGGTGGATCAACAGGTGGATCAGGCTCTGGATCAGGAGGTGGATCAGGCTCCGGATCAGGCTCTGGAGCAGGCTCTGGATCAGGAGGTGGATCAACAGGTGGATCAGGCGCCGGATCAGGCTCTGGATCAGGAGGTGGATCAGGCTCAGGATCAGGCTCTGGATCAGGCTCTGGATCAGGCTCTGGATCAGGCTCTGGATCAGGAGGTGGATCAGGAAAAGGAAAAGGCACTGGATCAGGAGGTGGATCAGGCGCCGGATCAGGATCTGGAGCAGGCTCTGGATCAGGCTCCGGATCAGGCTCTGGATCAGGCTCTGGAGCAGGCTCTGGAGCAGGCTCTGGATCAGGAGGTGGATCAACAGGTAGATCAGGCGCCGGATCAGGCTCTGGATCAGGAGGTGGATCAGGCTCAGGATCAGGCTCTGGATCAGGCTCTGGATCAGGCTCTGGATCAGGCTCTGGATCAGGAGGTGGATCAGGAAAAGGAAAAGGCACTGGATCAGGAGGTGGATCAGGCGCCGGATCAGGATCTGGAGCAGGCTCTGGATCAGGCCCCGGATCAGGCTCTGGATCAGGCTCTGGAGCAGGCTCTGGAGCAGGCTCTGGATCAGGCTCTGGAGCAGGCTCTGGAGCAGGCTCTGGATCAGGAGGTGGATCAACAGGTGGATCAACAGGTGGATCAGGCTATGGATCAGGCTCTGGAGCAAGCTCTGGATCAGGAGGTGGATCAACAGGTGGATCAACAGGTGGATCAGGCTCTGGAGTAGGCTCAGGATCAGGCTCTGGAGCAAGCTCTGGATCAGGAGGTGGATCAACAGGTGGATCAGGCTCTGGATCAGGCTCTGGATCAGGCTCTGGAGCAGGCTCTGGATCAGGAGGTGGATCAGGCACCGGATCAGGCTCTGGGTCAGGCTCAGGATCAGGCTATGGATCAGGAGGTGGATCAGGAAAAGGAAAAGGCACTGGATCAGGAGGTGGATCTGGCGCCGGATCAGGCTCTGGAGCAGGCTCTGGATCAGGCTCCGGATCAGGCTCTGGATCAGGCTCTGGAGCGGGCTCTGGAGCAGGCTCTGGATCAGGAGGTGGATCAACAGGTGGATCAACAGGTGGATCAACAGGTGGATCAGGCTCTGGATCAGGAAGTGGATCAGGCTCCGGATCAGGCTCTGGAGCAGGCTCTGGATCAGGAGGTGGATCAACAGGTGGATCAACAGGTGGATCAGGCTCTGGATCAGGAGGTGGATCAGGCTCTGGATCAGGCTCTGGATCAGGAGGTGGATCAGGAAAAGGAAAAGGCACTGGATCAGGAGGTGGATCAGGTGCCGGATCAGGATCTGGAGCAGGCTCTGGATCAGGCTCTGGAGCAGGCTTTGGAGCAGGCTCTGGATCAGGAGGTGGATCAACAGGTGGATCAACAGGTGGATCAGGCTCTGGATCAGGAGGTGGATCAGGCTCCGGATCAGGCTCTGGAGCAGGCTCTGGATCAGGAGGTGGATCAACAGGTGGATCAGGCGCCGGATCAGGCTCTGGATCAGGAGGTGGATCAGGAAAAGGAAAAGGCACTGGATCAGGAGGTGGATCAGGCGCCGGATCAGGATCTGGAGCAGGCTCTGGATCAGGCTCCGGATCAGGCTCTGGATCAGGCTCTGGATCAGGCTCTGGATCAGGCTCTGGAGCAGGCTCTGGATCAGGAGGTGGATCAACAGGTGGATCAGGCTCTGGATCAGGAGGTGGATCAGGCTCCGGATCAGGCTATGGATCAGGAGGTGGATCAGGCTCCGGATCAGGCTCTGGATCAGGCTCTGGATCAGGCTCTGGAGCAGGCTCTGGATCAGGAGGTGGATCAGGCACCGAATCAGGCTCTGGGTCAGGCTCAGGATCAGGCTATGGATCAGGAGGTGGATCAGGCGCCGGATCAGGCTCTGGAGCAGGCTCTGGATCAGGCTCCGGATCAAGCTCTAAATCAGGCTCTGGAGCAGGCTCTGGAGCAGGCTCTGGATCAGGAGGTGGATCAACAGGTGGATCAACAGGTGGATCAGGCTCTGGAGTAGGCTCAGGATCAGGCTCAGGATCAGGCTATGGATCAGGAGGTGGATCAGGAAAAGGAAAAGGCACTGGATCAGGAGGTGGATCAGGTGCCGGATCAGGCTCTGGAGCAGGCTCTGGAACAGGAGGTGGATCAGGCTCCGGATCAGGCTCTGGATCAGGCTCTGGATCAGGAGGTGGATCAGGCTCCGGATCAGGCTCTGGAACAGGAGGTGGATCAGGCTCCGGATCAGGCTCTGGATCAGGCTCTGGAGCAGGCTCTGGATCAGGAGGTGGATCAACAGGTGGATCAACAGGTGGATCAGGCTCTGGAGTGGGCTCAGGATCAGGCTCTGGAGCAGGCTCTGGATCAGGAGGTGGATCAACAGGTGGATCAGGCTCTGGATCAGGCTCTGGATCAGGCTCTGGAGCAGGCTCTGGATCAGGAGGTGGATCAGGCACCGGATCAGGCTCTGGGTCAGGCTCAGGATCAGGCTATGGATCAGGAGGTGGATCAGGAAAAGGAAAAGGTACTGGATCAGGAGGTGGATCAGGCGCCGGATCAGGCTCTGGAGCAGGCTCTGGATCAGGCTCCGGATCAGGCTCTGGATCAGGCTCTGGAGCGGGCTCTGGAGCAGGCTCTGGATCAGGAGGTGGATCAACAGGTGGATCAACAGGTGGATCAACAGGTGGATCAGGCTCTGGATCAGGAAGTGGATCAGGCTCCGGATCAGGCTCTGGATCAGGAGGTGGATCAACAGGTGGATCAGGCGCCGGATCAGGCTCTGGATCAGGAGGTGGATCAGGCTCAGGATCAGGCTCTGAAACAGGCTCTGGATCAGGCTCTGGATCAGGCTCTGGATCAGGAGGTGGATCAGGAAAAGGAAAAGGCACTGGATCAGGAGGTGGATCAGGCGCCGGATCAGGATCTGGAGCAGGCTCTGGATCAGGCTCTGGATCAGGCTCTGGATCAGGCTCTGGAGCAGGCTCTGGAGCAGGCTCTGGATCAGGAGGTGGATCAACCGGTGGATCAACAGGTGGATCAGGCGCCGGATCAGGCTCTGGAGCAGGCTCTGGATCAGCAGGTGGATCAGGCTCCGGATCAGGCTCTGGATCAGGCTCTGGAGCAGGCTCTGGATCAGGAGGTGGATCAACAGGTGGATCAACAGGTGGATCAGGCTCTGGATCAGGCTCTGGAGCAGGCTCTGGATCAGGAGGTGGATCAGGCACCGGATCAGGCTCTGGGTCAGGCTCAGGATCAGGCTATGGATCAGGAGGTGGATCAGGAAAAGGAAAAGGCACTGGATCAGGAGGTGGATCAGGCGCCGGATCAGGCTCTGGAGCAGGCTCTGGATCAGGCTCCGGATCAGGCTCTGGATCAGGCTCTGGAGCGGGCTCTGGAGCAGGCTCTGGATCAGGAGGTGGATCAACAGGTGGATCAACAGGTGGATCAACAGGTGGATCAGGCTCTGGATCAGGAGGTGGATCAGGCTCCGGATCAGGCTCTGGAGCAGGCTCTGGATCAGGAGGTGGATCAACAGGTGGATCAGGCGCCGGATCAGGCTCTGGATCAGGAGGTGGATCAGGCTCAGGATCAGGCTCTGGATCAGGCTCTGGATCAGGCTCTGGATCAGGCTCTGGATCAGGAGGTGGATCAGGAAAAGGAAAAGGCACTGGATCAGGAGGTGGATCAGGCGCCGGATCAGGATCTGGAGCAGGCTCTGGATCAGGCTCCGGATCAGGCTCTGGATCAGGCTCTGGAGCAGGCTATGGATCAGGAGGTGGATCAGGAAAAGGAAAAGGCACTGGATCAGGAGGTGGATCAGGTGCCGGATCAGGCTCTGGAGCAGGCTCTGGAACAGGAGATGGATCAGGCTCCGGATCAGGCTCTGGATCAGGCTCTGGATCAGGAGGTGGATCAGGCTCCGGATCAGGCTCTAGAACAGGAGGTGGATCAGGCTCCGGATCAGGCTCTGGATCAGGCTCTGGAGCAGGCTCTGGATCAGGAGGTGGATCAACAGGTGGATCAACAGGTGGATCAGGCTCTGGAGTAGGCTCAGGATCAGGCTCAGGATCAGGCTATGGATCAGGAGGTGGATCAGGAAAAGGAAAAGGCACTGGATCAGGAGGTGGATCAGGTGCCGGATCAGGCTCTGGAGCAGGCTCTGGAACAGGAGGTGGATCAGGCTCCGGATCAGGCTCTGGATCAGGCTCTGGATCAGGAGGTGGATCAGGCTCCGGATCAGGCTCTGGAACAGGAGGTGGATCAGGCTCCGGATCAGGCTCTGGATCAGGCTCTGGAGCAGGCTCTGGATCAGGAGGTGGATCAACAGGTGGATCAACAGGTGGATCAGGCTCTGGAGTAGGCTCAGGATCAGGCTCTGGAGCAGGCTCTGGATCAGGAGGTGGATCAACAGGTGGATCAGGCTCTGGATCAGGCTCTGGATCAGGCTCTGGAGCAGGCTCTGGATCAGGAGGTGGATCAGGCACCGGATCAGGCTCTGGGTCAGGCTCAGGATCAGGCTATGGATCAGGAGGTGGATCAGGAAAAGGAAAAGGCACTGGATCAGGAGGTGGATCAGGCGCCGGATCAGGCTCTGGAGCAGGCTCTGGATCAGGCTCCGGATCAGGCTCTGGATCAGGCTCTGGAGCGGGCTCTGGAGCAGGCTCTGGATCAGGAGGTGGATCAACAGGTGGATCAACAGTTGGATCAACAGGTGGATCAGGCTCTGGATCAGGAAGTGGATCAGGCTCCGGATCAGGCTCTGGAGCAGGCTCTGGATCAGGGGGTGGATCAACAGGTGGATCAGGCGCCGGATCAGGCTCTGGATCAGGAGGTGGATCAGGCTCAGGATCAGGCTCTGGATCAGGCTCTGGATCAGGCTCTGGATCAGGCTCTGGATCAGGAGGTGGATCAGGAAAAGGAAAAGGCACTGGATCAGGAGGTGGATCAGGCGCCGGATCAGGATCTGGAGCAGGCTCTGGATCAGGCTCTGGATCAGGCTCTGGATCAGGCTCTGGAGCAGGCTCTGGAGCAGGCTCTGGATCAGGAGGTGGATCAACCGGTGGATCAACAGGTGGATCAGGCGCCGGATCAGGCTCTGGAGCAGGCTCTGGATCAGCAGGTGGATCAGGCTCCGGATCAGGCTCTGGATCAGGCTCTGGAGCAGGCTCTGGATCAGGAGGTGGATCAACAGGTGGATCAACAGGTGGATCAGGCTCTGGATCAGGCTCTGGAGCAGGCTCTGGATCAGGAGGTGGATCAGGCACCGGATCAGGCTCTGGGTCAGGCTCAGGATCAGGCTATGGATCAGGAGGTGGATCAGGAAAAGGAAAAGGCACTGGATCAGGAGGTGGATCAGGCGCCGGATCAGGCTCTGGAGCAGGCTATGGATCAGGCTCCGGATCAGGCTCTGGATCAGGCTCTGGAGCGGGCTCTGGAGCAGGCTCTGGATTAGGAGGTGGATCAACAGGTGGATCAACAGGTGGATCAACAGGTGGATCAGGCTCTGGATCAGGAGGTGGATCAGGCTCCGGATCAGGCTCTGGAGCAGGCTCTGGATCAGGAGGTGGATCAACAGGTGGATCAGGCGCCGGATCAGGCTCTGGATCAGGAGGTGGATCAGGCTCAGGATCAGGCTCTGGATCAGGCTCTGGATCAGGCTCTGGATCAGGCTCTGGATCAGGAGGTGGATCAGGAAAAGGAAAAGGCACTGGATCAGGAGGTGGATCAGGCGCCGGATCAGGATCTGGAGCAGGCTCTGGATTAGGCTCCGGATCAGGCTCTGGATCAGGCTCTGGAGCAGGCTCTGGAGCAGGCTCTGGATCAGGAGGTGGATCAACAGGTAGATCAGGCGCCGGATCAGGCTCTGGATCAGGAGGTGGATCAGGCTCAGGATCAGGCTCTGGATCAGGCTCTGGATCAGGCTCTGGATCAGGCTCTGGATCAGGAGGTGGATCAGGAAAAGGAAAAGGCACTGGATCAGGAGGTGGATCAGGCGCCGGATCAGGATCTGGAGCAGGCTCTGGATCAGGCTCCGGATCAGGCTCTGGATCAGGCTCTGGAGCAGGCTCTGGAGCAGGCTCTGGATCAGGCTCTGGAGCAGGCTCTGGAGCAGGCTCTGGATCAGGAGGTGGATCAACAGGTGGATCAACAGGTGGATCAGGCTCTGGATCAGGCTCTGGAGCAGGCTCTGGATCAGGAGGTGGATCAACAGGTGGATCAACAGGTGGATCAGGCTCTGGAGTAGGCTCAGGATCAGGCTCTGGAGCAGGCTCTGGATCAGGAGGTGGATCAACAGGTGGATCAGGCTCTGGATCAGGCTCTGGATCAGGCTCTGGAGCAGGCTCTGGATCAGGAGGTGGATCAGGCACCGGATCAGGCTCTGGGTCAGGCTCAGGATCAGGCTATGGATCAGGAGGTGGATCAGGAAAAGGAAAAGGCACTGGATCAGGAGGTGGATCAGGCGCCGGATCAGGCTCTGGAGCAGGCTCTGGATCAGGCTCCGGATCAGGCTCTGGATCAGGCTCTGGAGCGGGCTCTGGAGCAGGCTCTGGATCAGGAGGTGGATCAACAGGTGGATCAACAGGTGGATCAGGCTCTGGATCAGGAAGTGGATCAGGCTCTGGATCAGGCTCTGGAGCAGGCTCTGGATCAGGAGGTGGATCAACAGGTGGATCAACAGGTGGATCAGGCTCTGGATCAGGAGGTGGATCAGGCTCTGGATCAGGCTCTGGATCAGGAGGTGGATCAGGAAAAGGAAAAGGCACTGGATCAGGAGGTGGATCAGGCGCCGGATCAGGATCTGGAGCAGGCTCTGGATCAGGCTCCGGATCAGGCTCTGGATCAGGCTCTGGAGCAGGCTCTGGAGCAGGAGGTGGATCAGCAAAAGGAAAAGGCACTGGATCAGGAGGTGCATCAGGCACCGGATCAGGCTCTGGAGCAGGCTCTGGAACAGGAGGTGGATCAGGCTCCGGATCAGGCTCTGGAACAGGAGGTGGATCAGGCTCCGGATCAGGCTCTGGATCAGGCTCTGGAGCAGGCTCTGGATCAGGAGGTGGATCAACAGGTGGATCAACAGGTGGATCAACAGGTGGATCAGGCTCTGGAGTAGGCTCAGGATCAGGCTCTGGAGCAGGCTCTGGATCAGGAGGTGGATCAACAGGTGGATCAGGCTCTGGATCAGGCTCTGGATCAGGCTCTGGAGCAGGCTCTGGATCAGGAGGTGGATCAGGCACCGGATCAGGCTCTGGGTCAGGCTCAGGATCAGGCTATGGATCAGGAGGTGGATCAGGAAAAGGAAAAGGCACTGGATCAGGAGGTGGATCAGGCGCCGGATCAGGCTCTGGAGCAGGCTCTGGATCAGGCTCCGGATCAGGCTCTGGATCAGGCTCTGGAGCGGGCTCTGGAGCAGGCTCTGGATCAGGAGGTGGATCAACAGGTGGATCAACAGGTGGATCAGGCTCTGGATTAGGCTCAGGATCAGGCTCTGGAGCAGGCTCTGGATCAGGAGGTGGATCAACAGGTGGATCAACAGGTGGATCAGGCTCTGGATCAGGAGGTGGATCAGGCTTCGGATCAGGCTCTGGGTCAGGCTCAGGATCAGGCTATGGATCAGGAGGTGGATCAGGAAAAGGAAAAGGCACTGGATCAGGAGGTGGATCAGGCGCCGGATCAGGCTCTGGAGCAGGCTCTGGATCAGGCTCCGGATCAGGCTCTGGATCAGGCTCTGGAGCGGGCTCTGGAGCAGGCTCTGGATCAGGAGGTGGATCAACAGGTGGATCAACAGGTGGATCAGGCTCTGGATCAGGAGGTGGATCAGGCTCCGGATCAGGCTCTGGAGCAGGCTCTGGATCAGGAGGTGGATCAACAGGTGGATCAGGCGCCGGATCAGGCTCTGGATCAGGAGGTGGATCAGGCTCAGGATCAGGCTCTGGATCAGGCTCTGGATCAGGCTCTGGATCAGGAGGTGGATCAGCAAAAGGAAAAGGCACTGGATCAGGAGGTGCATCAGGCACCGGATCAGGCTCTGGAGCAGGCTCTGGAACAGGAGGTGGATCAGGCTCCGGATCAGGCTCTGGATCAGGCTCTGGAGCAGGCTCTGGATCAGGAGGTGGATCAACAGGTGGATCAGGCGCCGGATCAGGCTCTGGATCAGCAGGTGGATCAGGCGCCGGATCAGGCTCTGGATCAGGCTCTGGAGCAGGCTCTGGATCAGGAGGTGGATCTACAGGTGGATCAGGCGCCGGATCAGGCTCTGGATCAGCAGGTGGATCAGGCGCCGGATCAGGCTCTGGATCAGGAGGTGGATCAGGCTCCGGATCAGGCTCTGGATCAGGCTCTGGATCAGGCTCTGGATCAGGAGGTGGATTAGGCTCTGGGTCAGGCTCTGGATCAGGCTCTGGATCAGGACAAGGTTCAGGACAAGGTTAGGCTTGTTGATCGGTAAAAATATTATGTTATTTTTATATAATTCATGTCGTTTGCATATTAAGTTTAGCAGTCTGTCTTTCCATTTTGTATGCTTGTTTGCATATTTAATGAACCCTCATCGTGCCTTTGAGTTTTTAAGTTATTTTTCACGCCACTGTTCGGAAATGTCTCAATAGATGGTCTTAAACCAAGCTGGAAAGTAGGTAATAGCTATACTAAAATGTTTCATTATAGTATTGGTTGGTCAGTTTGAACAGCGTTTCGACCAATCACAGGGCGTCGAGCGGGAGGAGCGGCGCCGGCGGATGCCTCTCCTCTCCGCCGCGCCGGCGAGCGGAGCCGCGCTCTTCTGTTTTTTGATTAGTATTAGGATCTTCAATTAGGTACCTACTTAATTTTGATTTATAATTATAATTATTTTCAATTTCCTCGCAGTTGACGTGAAAAGCACTATGTTAAGCCTCGGCCGAAAGTGCAATAGCTGGATTCGTACGTTCCATACGTTTCATCCAACTAACTCGTCCATCTATTGCTTACTTTCGAGCCTCTACATACTCTACAACAATGTACTTTTTCAACACATTTGATCGTAACGAGCTTCTTATTACGTCGCTTTTAGGCTCATAATCCTGGGTATTAAACACGCGTGTTTTATATTACATTATGGCACTCGTGTTTTATAGTTATATCCCGACTAACACAGGTTGGCACTTGCAGAAAAGTCAATACTTACATGAACAAGTATTTATTATTGTATGAACAAGGCGGATTCTTAAATTAACCGGGATATACAGTCAGCAGCAGAAGTAAGTGGGCTGTGTCATCAAAATAACCTGCACACGACCTTATACTTAAGAACTTATGAGCGTGTGTAGGTTATTTTGAACACCCGGCCCGCTTAGCTACTTCTGCTGCTGACTGTACAGATTTATTTTTAATTCTCGATTGTGAATTAATTAATTATTTCTTCCTAGATATGATATAGTTTAATTTCGTAAAATTATTTATATTTGATAACATTTTGCATTGATTTGTATTGATTACGTAATATGTATTTTATTTTGTATTGGCTGTTTAAAAATTTCATCTGAAGCTCGATTTAACACGTGCGCGAACTTCACGAAATAGTAGTACATTACTGCAGATAGTGATACCCCTTGTTCTTCGTACATTACTGAGTTACATTACTAGTAATGTACAAAGAAAAAATATTCTTCGTACAAAACTGGGTAATGTAGGAAGAAACTTTCGTTCTTTGAACATTACTAGTTCCGTTGGTATGTTGCCTCCAGGCCCTAAGCTAAGTCTAAGAATTTCTTAGATACCAACCGCTGCAATGATGATTGTACGGCATAGCTAATTAAGATCAAATGCTGTTCTGTAAACTCTTGATTTATTTATTTAATTAAACTTTATTGCACTATACAACGGAAAGTAAAATTGGCGGACTTAATGCCATGAGGCATTCTCTACCAGTCAGGCATTTTAATTTGATTGAATTGATTGTGCCCCTACGGCCGTTTTCGAAACCATAGGTTCGAAACCAGTTGAGAAAACGGAATTATTTTTCGTTTTTGGAAACCTGGTTTCGAATCAAGAAAAATCACAATCGGCATGGGCCTCTAGATTAGTTGCGTCGCGGCCTACTCGATTACGATCGAGTAGGCCGTGGCAAGTTGCCAGTGCAAAAAGGTTGGAGGTTGGATATAGTTTTAATTATTTTATTTAGGTAGATCTAAAATCGAATAATTAATTGATTTCAAGTTATACATATAATTCTGTATAGAATTATACAAATACAAAAAATAAAATTGAAATCTATAGGTACGTTCAGATCAGAATACGTTTTATAAAGTTGGCAGTATGTTGCCCTTAATATACCTGTTTTATAAAATGTACGTGTAGTATTTTACTTTCCCCACAGTCGAAATGAAAAATAGAGTGTTTAACTCAGGTGAAATTACCCATTTCACCCTCGAACTATTGGCGCTCTCACGAAATCTCGGCTGTAGTGGGTCACTTTCAACCCTTGGTTAACAATCTACTATTTACTCATTAGTCGCAAATGACATAATGCCGTGAGGTACCAGTATCTACTTTTCGATACCTCCCCATTGTTATACTAAGAGGCAACTAAAGGGAGACAACCGCTATATATGTTAGCTACTAAATCATTTTGATCTCTGCCTACCCCTCTGGGAAAGAGGCATGATTGTATGTATGTAGGTATGTATGTAAATCATTTAAGCATTATAATCGCACGGCTGTTTAAGTTAGACTTTTGGGGTCTTTTCCCCCAATGCGCGACCTTGGGGACGCGGGTTAGACACCCGCATATACTTTTATTTTAGTTTTTTTTTTATTTACTTACTTATTTTTGTGTATAGATTAAGTTCAAATAAATACAGTTAGACTTGTAAAAGCACTATTTTCGCATACTAATCCAGTCAAAGGCACTTTGTGGTTTATGTTTTCATTTCATTATATCAAGTTTGTGGAAAATGACAAGAAAATATATACAAAGACATACATAAAAAATAATTATGTACTTGAGAGTGTCAATTAATTTTGCGTTTATTCTTTATAGGTAAATCTAAATCCACGTCTCAGACTAACGGTGCTTCTAAATTCGGAGGCTACAAAGGTAATGAACTCGGTTAAAAATTACAATTCCAGAAAGGACATAACATCCAAGAGTTGAGGACATCCAAACATGGAGCACTTTGTATCTTGTCGCAATGACAATTAGAGTAGAACATGTTTCAGTTTTCTTGAAAATACTTATGATTCCAAAAATCATAGACGGATCACGTGGTCCTGAATTATTCAGTCTATACTTTAATAAAAATACTAGTAACAAATATGTTCCAGCATGCGGAGGGGGTATTTATTACCTCTAGATGTTCTCTTGCTTGCTATAGACCAATTAGAGCTTAACTTGCAGCCTTACGAAACGATACGACCGCCGCCGGTCTGTTAATTTATCTTTAGGCCGTTTAATCACTCGGCGGGGCGGAATCTGTATGCGGTATCTACTTTACCAAGAGCTTACTGATGTTGCCCAGATTTACGAGTATTTAGTTGTTGATATAGTGTCGTTATGTTAATCGTTTATAGTGTGCACGCATGGTTGTCACATCAAAATAAGGATAAAAACAGTATGCATGCAGTACATACTGCATTTGTAGCCAATCAGGAAGCCCCCATTGAAATGTAGGCGTCATGTAAAGAATCTATACTGACTCCACACCGCCAAATGAGGAAGGGCCATAATAAGGTGACTTATTGGCGAGACCGATCCCGATCGGTATGCAAGTATATTGTATTTCAACATGAGCTTACTGATGCCGCACAGATTTCCTCATTTATCAGGATACTGTCAGTATTTGCGCATTAGTAACAAAATTAACGGAAGCGGGGAGGTGCGGTTGCAGTATTTTTTGCGTTCTTCCGCGCATCCCAGGCCAGTCAGGAAGCAATGATTAAGCTTATTATATGTAGGTATGTCATAACATCACTAGTAGATAACTGAATGTCTAAATAATGACTTTTGTTTGAAATTTTATTGAAAAAGTTGAAATAATGCTGTGTGAAAAGTTCATATTTCAGAATCACTTTACATTCGTTTAAATGTTATCGCGCAAAAATAAATATCTATTGCGCTCAGATTTCGACGACAAAGTAAGCTGCAGATCGGGTGAGAAGAAAATTAAACTGTTCTATGTGTTTGTTACAGTCTACTCGTATTATAAGACGAAGCTGCCCTTAGCTGTTCAAAAAAGTCTAATGAAATCCAGTAAGTCTTTCAATATAATCATCATAAGTAATAAGTATGTAGCCTGTCGTTGCCACTGTCACGATTCCGAGTAACTTGTATTCAGAATTGGCCACAAAATTTTTGAATGTCACCGGATCCAACGATGCAGTCGACGACCGATAGTTATTTTACTGAGACGTGACCACGATTACCTCTCTAAAAGTTTTTTCATAGATAGTTTCACTATGACACAGCGTCCTCTTCTAACAGGCACATATTAATTTTCTCATATTAATTCAACCCTTACAAAACAACAATGGTTTGTTTGAGGAAACAACATCAAACACATTTGACTATTTTATTTGAGGCGATCTTATATTTTAAATAATAATGTTATACTCGTACCTACCCGAGCAAATTTGGCGTTTTATGTTATAAAAATAGTATTATGCAGTTACTGCTTTTACTATCAGCCATCTCATCATCAGTACGTACCAGAGTACTGTACAAGAAAATATGTGATTATGACGCTTTATTAAATAAATGTACTTTATACTTCCAGGTATAAAAAAGTATAAAATTTACAAACTCAAGAAGAATACTTCAAAGAAGAATCAATAAGAACACGGATTCTGACCGAGAAAAAACCTGGTATAACTACATAAAATCTCAATTATGTAAAATATATATTTCACGATATCAAGCAACGAAAAAATTAGAAAAAAAAATGTATACTATTAATAAAAATATCATAATATATCGAAGAGTTTTCTTCTAAATATTATTTAGTCGGAAAAGTTTCATTACGACCCTCGAAATGATACAGGTTTTTAATGGTACTAATTCCTTTTACTGGCAATTCTAACAGCGAGCACTCTTTCACTAACAGCGAGCACTCTTTCACTAACAGAATTCGAAATCCATCGAAAGTAGATAACTGTTGTAAACAAAAAATAACAAGAAATTGCGTGTCTATTAATTCAATTCGAATTTGCGTCAATGAATTGACCCCCTTCCCGCTCACACTTAGTACGTGCAATGTAAGTGCGAGCGGGACGAATACTTTATGGCCGACATAATCGCGATCATGATAGCTAGCTATAGTGTAAAATAAAGTCCCTGGGCGACCGAGCTCTGCTCGGGTGAAAATAGAGAAAATACGGAGAAAACGAATTTTCCCAGATACCTTAGAGACCTAGCTAGATCGATAATTCGCCCCCGTAAATTCCTATATTTCAAATTTCATCGAAATTGTTAAAGCCGTTTTCGAGAACTTTATTGCAAATATATATTTATATACAAAATATTGCTCGTTTAATAGTAAGTATAGGATATGTGTGAATATAAAGTATGTATATAATATGTTTATGACCTTGACATAAAATTTAATTTTACCTGACCTGTGTAACATCTGGTTTCACTATACCAATATGTATTAAATTCACATTTTCAATATTAGAAACCTCATAAAATAATGTTTTAAAAGTGGCAAAATCACTAGGATGTACTATTTGTGTTGCCGCGATAGTGCCCCTTTTATTTTCTACTCTTTTTGCTAGACCGCACGAATTTTTCCAGAATTAATGGGGTCGTGACGCGTATGGCGTAAGAAAGTATGCACCCTCGGTGCGCGAGTCAGACTCGCACTCGACCGTTTGTTTACTCCCTTTTCTTGGCTAATTTTGGCAAAAAAATCTACCAAAAAAATGCAAATACTCATCACAAACACTTCAACTAAACATTTGTATTACTTTTTAAATTAATGTATAATTGTATTACTCACTGTTTACTTTATGTATATTTTTTTCTGTTTTAAGTGAAATGTAAATTTCTTTAGAGATAAATAAAGTTCTTTAACCACAAATAAGAGCATCAAAAAATTAGGATTTTATAAAATACTAGCGACCCGCCCCGGCTTCGCACGGGTTTTTATGTATGGTTTGTATTATACATATAAACCTATTTCTTGAATCACTCTATCTATAAAAAAAATCGCATCAAAATCCGTTGCGTAGTTTTAAGGATCTAAGCATACATAGGGACAGACAGACAGACTGACAGACAGACAGCGGGAAGTGACTTTGTTGTATACTATGTATATTGATACAATGTCAAGAAAAGGGTTATACCACTTTTTTTTTTTTTTTTTTTCTTACTCAACAAAAATTACGATAAACTTAATCTAAATCGTCGCCAAACTGCATAACAGTTTGTTGGCTTTTTCGAGAGTTTAATTAGAATAATTATAACAATTAAAATAATTCTATTAGATAGTAGTCGATCTGCCAACAACCATCGCTAAAGCTAGGTTTAGACGAAGCCAGTGCTGGCTCACCGGCTCACTGGCTTGCAAAATAGGCCGGCGCTCTATTCCCGCCAGTGCTGGCAGCCAGTGCAGTTGCCAGACATACAATAACAAGCCAGCACTGGCTTCTTCTAAAGTTCTAAACCGGGCTTTAGACTGCGGACTGGACGCCAGCGGGCAGAGTGCAGCGGGGCGACGAGCGTGATTTCATACATTTGATCGAGTTCAATCAATGAACGCACGACGAGTGCCATTCATGCTTAAGAAGCTGACAAGACCAAATTTGTTGAAATTGATATAATTTAAGCAGTTGTAACTATAAGAAAAACTATTTGTTCTAGCACATCAAAAATATATATAAGTTAATATTCATCATATTTCCAAGACCGTCGACGGACTCGAAACATAATTGGATGAAATCGGCTCGATAGAAAATAATTGCAAAGATTGGTCTTAAAATCATCTTAAACGGTTCTATGTCCTTATTTTTTGACGTATGGGTCTGCAATGAAAAACATGAAGTCCACATATTCATACCTAAACCGCTGACGAGCCATATTTCACAAATAATACACACTTTTTTTATTTCAATATTTATTCATTATTTTCGTCTAAAACCTGGCCGTTCAGGTAACACTCGCTCTCGTTTACTCCGATACAAATAGACAGTGTGCGCGTTTTTGGTGTTGACAGCGCCTTAAGAGAGTGAACCCTCTGTGACGTTGCGAGGCGGTGAGCGGGAAAAAATGCACCAATAGGAATAGATGCGCCGCGCGTCAGTCCTACATAAAACATTCATCCACATATTGGTACAGTCGACTATAAAGAGAAAGATACGGCCAAAGTTACAAAAATATGTATACACGACTTTATTGCCTTAATATTAAGGTTACATAAGGCCTCTCACAGACTGGCACGGCCTGGCCGCGGCGGACAATAGAAAATTTGTCATTAGCTGTCAAATTTACTATGGTCCGCCACCGCAGGCCGCGCCAGTGTGATTTGGCCGTATCGATCTCTTTTTAGTCGGCTGTATCTACTTTATGTCCGACATAAAGGTGAGCATGATATCTAAGTTCATAAGGATAGGTACGGTACATAAGAGGATATTTTAAAGTGCCTACTTGCAGAATAAATATTTTAGTTCTGAAATTTTGAATGATATCTTCAAACCGTACGGCACATAGCATAGAAGCTCAATTTTATTATGATAAGAAGGAATGCATAAGGTCACCTATAACCGATAGACTAAGTTTAGCGCATCTGAACTAACCCGTCTGACTGAACTGGTATTTGATTGGAGTCATAGAAAGCTAGCGCACATCTGAATTTATATTATTATCCATAATTCGAAAAGTGAAGCTTGTCACAGGAGGCGATCAATTACGCTAAATATATGTTTCACTACTGGATTGCTAACGACGGTATTGTTCGGAGCTCATACCCAATTGAATATATCAGACCTGGCCCCGTAGCATGGATGGCCTTTATCACGCGATAAGTGACAAGATAGAGCATCCGTCCCTGGCTGAGACCGTTCGATAGAACGAGACGACGCTCTTATCCTGTCACTTATCGCGTGATAAGGCCATCTATGCTACGGGGCCTGGCCGCTAGTTGTATTGTTCAAAAAAAGTATACAGAATGACATCGTATAAGGCAATTAATCTGTCGAATAACAAAAGATAACATTAATAATACACTGTGTCCACCGTGGCTACCGTTTAACATTAGGTATATATCGCATACCGCATTTATTAATAAGTCACGCCACTGGTAACCTCTGACATTTATTAATAGTAGTTTATTTGACTGTACATAATGAAGGGCATTAAACACGAGTGTGGGTTTATGAAACGAACCGAAGGCGAGTTTCATAATAACACCACACGAGTGTTTTAATGCCTAATTATGTACAGTTACAGAAGACGGCAAACTTCGTGCGCAAATGACCTTGCCTGCGCAAAGGCGAATTGTACGTGCAAGCTGCCCCCCCCCCCCCCCCACTTCCCCTCATTTGCGCACGAAGTTTGCCGTCTACTGTACATACACTATTTTATCTATCCACATATCATAAGCCACCATGATGCATTCAGGAGCCGCATATTATGACCGGCATCGCAGCATTCGCAGCGTCGTTTTCTGGCAGCTGTCATAGTAATTTTTTTTATTTAGAGACAAACTAAAGTCGGATCCAACTGTCATATCGTTCGATATCTTACTTGCGTGCGACATATGTCAAATTTGTATGCAAATTGACAATTCATTTCGAACTACATCATCTCGACTGATATTAGAATAGAGGTTAAATCATTTTTTTTCGTCTTTCAGAGACGTTCGAAATCGATGTTATTATTTAGTTATAATAACATTTCCACAGATAAGATTTTTTTTTCTAACAAAACCGTTTATTTTTATGGTGGTCATAATGTGCGGTTCTTGAACGCATCATGGAGGGTTAATGATATTTGGATAGATAATAGTACATTACTTACCTAGGGCGGTTAAACAAAGAATGTCTCAGATCGCAGGTATTTGACGCCCGAGCCGAAGGCATGGGCGATAAATATGCGCTCTGAGGCTTTCTTTATTACCGCCCGTGGTAAGTACAAAATTTTACGTCTCTATCTGGCCAGGAAGTGGGGGTTTCCGCACGCATAGCGTGCGGTAATTCCTACTTTATGGCCAGGTATGACGTAAAATAAATAAAAACTTCTTTTGGGATGAAACGAATAATTAAAACCAGAATCTTAGTGACAGCCGTCGGAATAATCTGAATGTGTCGTGTCATTTGTTGTACAACACAAAATAACAAACAATTACGTACTACTTACCTACCAGTAGCGGAGCGCTCATTCAACCCGACCCATTCGCCCATTCCCACCGGCTTGCCTAGAATTTATTTTTAGGCAAGCCTATAGTTATATACTGTAAACTCTTTCATATTTTTTTGTTCTGGGTTGCCCATCGAACGTTTTCACGTGCCGCCACTGCTACCTATGTACCTACTAACTTTCACCAATATTATTGTCCATTTATTACTCTTGTCTCCTAATTAGTTTCCGTATGGAAAGGACCTTTTAAACTAGTACATGTAAAATCGCTTAGGTACTACTTGAGGATAATCAGTAAATAATACAATTTAGATTGTGTATGTTCTTTTATGTTCAAAAGGGTTTGTTTGTACCTATTATAAGTTTTTGTTCTTGTATACGAAACTGCATAGGTATAGAATTATGTATAAAGCACCAATTTTGGGTGAATCCGGTCCATGATTTGAATATCAAAAGGTACCGTGAAAATTGTGCATCCAAGCCAAGTATAGAGCCGGTGACAAATTCGGGATGATAACCGTATTGTGAATACAAAGCAGATGGCGTGTAGATACAAAGAAAGTACCTACCTATTCGGATACAAAGAGATAGTGATGGGCTACACCCGAAAACGAATCTAATTTAAAAATAATATAACGTGTCGATGGTAAGCATAGTATGGAATAACATTCTTATTATGTGTATTAAAAAAAGAAACGAAGTAAGTATCTATGACTCAATCGTTCAATCACTACCTTTTTTACAATTAGTACTAGAGTACATTGTTCCTGCATCGAGGCATGGTTCAAAGTCAGTATTTGTCCACAAGGACTTAAGTACCTCAACCCATGTATTTTTAAGGAAGGATCTTCTGCGAGGGGCTTTAGAAGCTCCTTACACTACAGGCCCACTTAATGTTCTGAAGCGAACCGATAAAACTGTTACTCTTGACTTGCAACGAGGACCAGTAAAAGTTTCTATTGACAGGGTCAAACCTGCATATATATTGACAGATGATAGCTCATCTCATTCTCAACTCCAAGTCAACGTCTGCCCACCTCCGGCTGTCAAAACAACACGTTCGGGCAGAAGAGTAAAATTTCCTGATTTTTATGTCGCAGGGCCATAAATCTCCCAGGGGGGTGGTGTGGTGAACATCGCAGCAGCCTTTCCTGTGAGCACCACTGCCGAAGCGGGCCGCGCATGTAAGCAGCCCTGGCGCTGCGATGCCGCGGACAATGGCTGACGTCACGCGCTCATTAGCGCGCCGGCCACCGGGAGCCCACTCCAACACCGTCGCTCGGCTCGGACAGACCTCCCAAGAGACTCGCATTGAACGCACGCCACCTTGCTCCGCGACTAGCTTACGCGCGATCTCGTTTTGAATTTATATAACTGTTTTCTATCCGCCTAAAATCTAGTTCTTTCGTTGCACGTTAAACTTCATTGTAAATAGTTGAGTTTTAAATTGATTATACATCTTTATATGGAAGTCTACGTTTATTAATTATACACCGAAGACAGGACTCCTTTACTTGACGACCGCTTTAGCCTAGTTGGTAACCCTGCCTACGAAGCAAGAGGTCCTGGGTTCGAATCCCGGTAAGGGCATTTATTTGTGTGATGAGCACGAATATTTGTTCCTGAGTTATGGATGTTTTCTATGTATTTAAGTATATATTTATCTATATATAAGTATGTTTATCTTCGTCTAGTACCCATAGTACAAGCTTTGCTTAGTTTGGGACTAGGTCGATTTGTGTAAGATTGTCCGCAAATATTTATTTATTTATTTACGTCATACCTGGCCATAAAGTAGGAATTACCGCACGCTATGCGTGCGGAAAACCCCACTTCCTGGCCAGATAGAGACGTAAAATTTTGTACTCACCACGGGCGGTAATAAAGAAAGCCTCAGAGCGCATATTTATCGCCCTTGCCTTCGGCTCGGGCGTCAAATACCTGCGATCTGAGACATTCTTTGTTTAACCGCCCTAGGTAAGTAATATACTATTATTTATCATTCACCTCAACTCTCCTCCCGACACCTATCTATAAGTACTTATATTTAAAAATGGTCACCAGCATCAGTTGAGCCTTAGTTTTTTCTAGGTTCTAGGACAAATTAAAAACAGGGAAAAGATGGATTTGTCAAACGGGTATTAGCTAGATAGTCAATAATAATTAATTAAAAGATATCTATTTTACAAAGTTATGATCTTACCAAACTTGCCTAGTCACTGGCAAATTCTTACGTACGTTAAAACGAACCAATAGTAAGGGAAACTGCAAATTCATACAAACCTTATCCATGGATTTCGTTCGGGAGGTGAAATGGATCATGTGACGCGATGAAAGTGGCTACCGCCGCATCTGTGAGGGCAAATCTAATTTTGCCTCAATATGTGACCTTTTTGTTACTTTTTTAAAGGACAAAGCATAGATAAAATAAATAAAACAAGTCAATGAGCAGATTTTCAATTGGTTTAGATATTGATTGGCGTTGAGCAGCGTGGGAAATAAAAAATACGTTTACTTAATTAAGCTACATTCATTTATTTACATACTGCATATAGTTTTTACATACATTATTCCCATAGATTCATCAAACATTCTTAATTTACTAGAACAATAATTATCCGTTAAAATTAATTAAAATGATGAATTTAGGTTGCTATTTCTTATCACAGTTCCATAGGTACAAAATTGTTTTTAAATTACATTGCGTATAAATAAAGCATTTTACTTTACACATTTACATTTATATGTAGATTAGCGCCTATATTACAAATGTATGATTTCATTTCTTAAATAACATTTGTACAACCTCGTCATCTGGTCTTAATTTTGCTAGGGGATTTTCCTATCTTCTTAGGAAAAATCCTGGGTAGTAAAACCTCGGATTAGCTGGTCCTGTAAACAAAGCAATAGTTATTACTTCATAAAACAATTGGTATCGTGTAATTTATACTTTGTTAGTTTAATTTAGTAGTTTTGTACATAAAAGAGAGGTAGGGCGGTATGTCATCTGGCTCATATGTGGAGCAACCCAACTGGGGTAGTACCTCCACCTTACAGAAGACCGCGGCCATACCAACGACTCTAGTACAGTCCCTACTAGTACATATTAGACCGGGAGATGCTGACACAAATTTTTAAGGCAACTGCCTCAAAAATTTGTGTCAGCATCTCCCGGTCTAATATGTACTAGTAGGGACTGTACTAGAGTCGTTGATATGGCCGCGGTCTTCTGTACAACTGTACCAAGTATGGCGACCCTTCAGGGGTCTAATTACATGTTGAAGAAAAGGAAAATGGTGGTCATAGCGCTGGTCATGGCGGCCCAAACGCGTGAGCGTTAATTTAACGTGTCGGATAAATTACGAAAGTCAAACGATTTGTTACACAAACATTCTTGTTGTTGTTTTTTAATTAATGTGTTTTCATCGGTATGGCGGGCTCTAAGCCACACCGGAGAAGTATGGCATTACGCTACCGCCTACCTTTTTTTCATCGACTATCGGAAAATACAAGAATTTGAAAATCGTTTGACTTTTGTAATTTATTCGACACGTTAAATTAACGCCCACGCGACCGTCATGTTCCTTTTCTTAATTACATAATTAGACCCCTGAAGGGTCGCCATACTTGGTACAAATACTTTTAAAATTTGTGTCAGCATCTCCCGGTCTATATCCCAAGATAGCGGCCGTTCTACAAGGTCCTGACCCGGGGACTTTTGGGAGACGAAAACAGGGCTTCCAACGAACATTCGTACCAAATTTCATCAAACTCCCCGATATTTCGAAGTTGAACAATATCGACTGTAAAAAAAATTGCGCACCGCATTCTGACTTCTGTTATATATTGTATAGATCCCAGACATCCAATCAACAGATGTTGCCACCCAGCGTTGTGGTCACAAAAATACCATAGTCTTGTTTCAGCAAAATATCCTATCTACTTACGATATTTAAGGTACTTTCCCTTGATGTCGCATAGTCTTGGGATATCAGAAGTCAGAATGTGGTGCGCTATTTTTCAAACGAAACCTCACTGAGAGCCATACCTATCTATAGGTATGTGGTGTTGTGTTCCTGGTGAGTAAGGTCGCTAGAGCTGTCGAGTATGTGTTGTGTTCCTGGTGAGTAAGGTCGCCAGAGCTGTCAAGGATGTGTTGTGCTCCTGATGAATAAGGTCGCCAGAGCAGTCGAGGATGTGTTGTGTTCCTGGTGAGTAAGGTCGCCAGAGCTGTCGAGGATGTGTTGTGTTCCTGGTGAGTAAGGTCGCCAGACCTGTCGAGGATGTGTTGTGCTCCTGGAGAATAAGGTCGCCAGAGCTGTAGAGGATGTGTTGTGTTCCTTGTGAGTAAGGTCGCCAGAGGTGTCGAGGATGTGTAGTGTTGAGAGTGAGAGACCCGCGTCCGTTTATAGCTATCAACATAAAAAATCCTCAAATCAATGAGTCGGAAACGCGCTTGTGATTCTTCTAGAATCGTAAGCATGTATATGCTAAGGTATCTGCTTTCCATCAGGCAGACCGTATGCTTGTTTGCCACGGTTGTAGTATAAATAAAGCATATAAGTATATAAAGTGTTAAATTTAAAATCATCTCCAATGCAACGGTATAAAAACACCTTCACCTATAATGCATTTAACCACATAACTACAGGTTTATAACTATTACTTAGTACCTGGGTCATTGTCAGACACAAAAACAAAAATCATCTTTCCGGTGGTCAATAGTTAAGGGCTTACGCTTACACATAATATGTTTTTATCGCATAGAATTATAGAAGGGGCAACGCCGTTTATGCGGATTCAGAGATCCACCAAAAATTAGGCTTTATAGCCCTTAACTTTGGCAATGTCCACCGAAGAGACGCGAACCTAAATCTGACAATGACCCACCTAAGCCAACACCAAAATGTAATTTACTGAAGTCTGATGGTTACATCATTCAGGCCACTCTAAAAGTCCATGTACGCAGTTTGCTACCCTTATACTATAGAGTTTAGAGAATATATTGGCACTCGTACGGATTTCACGGCCGCCGGTTCGGAAATGCACAAAGTTTCCTTTTGTGGCGTTGCTCATAACTTGATTTGTGACGGGGCAACCCTTCAGCGAAATCCGGCGCGGCGCCGACGCGACGCGACGCCACTTCCGCCGGCCGACGTCACACCAGTCTTGATAACTTATATGCTCCAAAACAAACGTTGTGGATGGATGTTATTGAAAAATTGAAAATATGTGTAACTATCACATGGTTGAGTTAAGTTTCCGTCGCTAGCATGGAACTCCATACCGGCGAGGTGGAAACTTAACTCAAAGTATTTAGTAACAACCTATTCGTCATATTGAGCTTTTAGTCGAACAGTATTAATGTGTTTTGCTGCCTTGGGGCGTCCGTGTCGAAGAATCTTTCGTTAGACGCAGAGATCAACTTGCGTAACGGCAAAGCGGCGACAATGTTCGGGAAGCTCCGTACAAGAGTGTAGAAAAACATGCATCTTACAACAAGGACTAAGATGATCGTGTGTCAAACTTGTATCTCGAGATTCTTGAGTATACAACAAGGATTAAGATGATCTTGTTTCAAACATGCATCTTGAGTATACTCCTGCACGGAACATAAACCTGGACATCGTATGCAAAACTAGAACGCCCGCTTAATACGTTTTACATGCTTTGTCTTCGCAACACCTTGGCATCAGCTGGAAGGACAGAGTGACTAATGAGAGGGTGCTGGAAATCTCACAGCTGCCCAGTCTCATCGCTCTGCTCTTAAACAGAGAAGGTTGTGATAGTTACCTGGGGCATGTGCATCGCCTGCCACCCACTCGTCTTTGGCACCGTATAAAAACCACTAAAAGAGATATTTGTAGACATCTGCTACGCTTTAAGGATTGTGACAAGTGGGATATGACCAGCATTGGGCATCAATCACCAATGTTGGTAGCACAATGCGGAAGATAGGATTAAGTGGCGAAAGACTCTCATGGACGGGTGCAACAAACATGACGTGGCCTGGTTTGACCTTCTCGAAGGTAGAAGAATAAGACAACAATGAAACACCCCGCCATTATCTAATGCACAATTCTCCTGCCACCTCTGCGGAAGACAATGCCGCTCCCGCATAGGGTTACATCATACTGCAAAATACACTGCTTGAATCGTCTGATAAAGACGTAGAGGCCAATGATGATGTGTAATCTAACGTAGGTGTTGTGAATAATGTTGCCTCTATAATATCTCTGAGGACAGTCACCAGTAAATGACAGGAAAAGGTGCTCAAAAATATCTGACACAATCTCTATTGGTAGAACCGTTATTAGTGCGTGTCACATGTTTTGAGCTCCTTGTACTGTCAGTTACATTGCAGCAGACTGTAAGTATCTTTGATGCGTATTTTATTTTTATATTACATTACCTAGTCGCCTCAATAATTTCTTTTTTTTTACTATAATTGTAAAGTATTGCAGAATCATTAGTCACGAGACCACTAAGTTTCCTCCTCCTACTCTAGCTCCGAAACATCGAGGAAAATAAGTCCCGATTAATGGAAAGATGTGTGAAAATCGTGAAAGTTTTAAATCAGTAAGTACCTAGTTACGTTGAACTTTGCTCACATAATTATACAAAACGTTCGACAAATTGTTTGTATGTACTCGTACAGTCGCCATCACATACATACGTACACTATAGGAGTTCAAAAATATCGGCACATGCACCCTAATGCCTTGAAAATAGAGGTGTGTTCCGATGTTTGTGACGTGCTTGTTAGCTCCGATGTATGTGATGGCGACTGTACATGTACAATTACTTGCGAATACAAATGTATCAATTTTGGTCCTGTACTTAAAATTGTCCGAACCAATGTTCAATTATCCATATGCCCAAGCCTCAAGAAAACAAGTAGATCGACCAACCAGAGGGTTGAAATCCGCCCATTTCAGACGAGATATTTTTCTCGGATGAGTGAGAGCGCTGATAGTTCGAGGCTGAAATGGGTGGTTTTCCCCAAGTAAAACACTCTGATTTTCATTTCGAATACTTACGAGAAAACTAAAGCCTCTGCTAGACGGTCGCCAACACGCCCCTCCGACCGAGATACCTTGGTCGGCACCGACCGCTGTAGTGTGAAATTTTACTGCAAACAAATGTCTACACGGTCGGTGCGGACCAAGGTTGCTCGGTCGGAGGGGCGTGTTGGCGACCTAGACGGTCAGGGGCTTAAACGAGCAACATTTTCTGAATCAGTAGTTCATAGAACACGTTTTAAAAGTGTGGACGATTTGCGCGGGAACTGTTGACCGACTTCAATAATGTTTGTGTGTAGAGCATTTTCTGCGCACATTTGCCACCTGAAATCCTACTTCCTACTAATATTATAAATGCAAAAGTTTGGATGTTTTGATGTTTGTTACTCAATTTCGCTTGAACGACTCAACTGATTTGGATGAAATTTCGTAAGAAGATAGTTTATGTATTAAAACATAGGATAGCTTTTATCCCGGGTCCTTGAAGACGAAGTCGCGGGCGGAAGCCAGTATAATAAAAACATACACACTCCAGTCCAATTAATGATGAACTGAGGTGCTATGAAATTTAGTTACAACAATTACAGTTAAGCTAATTTTATGCAACATCGGTAGCGACACCTTACAACATGGACATATGTAAATAGGTGCCAATTTCATATATCACTCTTGGATTTAAATTTACCAATGCTCTTACGTTCACAAGTCGGTAATCAGGACTGCGAAATGTCTGACCCACGACCCGAATCCATGAGAGCAGCAATAATGGAAACAACCGTTAGAAATATCCGTTGATGCATTAAATTAGATGACACAGAATTAACGATACTAATTTAAACAAGAGACGGTTTATGCATTAAGGGCAGTAGCTATACGTATCGCGGCGAATCTTGATCCATGTAACATCTGTCGTCTCAGTACAATTTGACGTTTAGGATACGTACTTATAACCGACTAGCTGTTGCCCGCGACTTCGTCCGCGTAGAACTTTTTATCGTCTTAGAAAATGATTTCTCTCAATACAAAATTTGAACCCTCTTTTAGGGGATAATTAAAAAAAAAGTTGATGTTCATTTTCTAGTTTGTGAACAAACAGTCTAAAACCAAAGTTAAAAATCTCATACTTTAAAAATGCCTTGAAATACTCAAACTTTGAACCAATTTTAACACTCTTAGGGGATGAATTTGGAAAAACTCTGAAATCAGTTTTGTAGTCTTTTAACGTACAGAATAAGACCGAAGTTAAAAATCTCTTACTCACACTTTAAAATTTTATTGCTCGCCATTTAAAATTTGAACCCCCTTTTAAACCCCCTTAGAGGTTGAATTTTTCTAATCGCTGAAAGAACTTTTTGCGTAAACTTTTAAGTCTCTAGCTCAAAAAAAGTGTTGCCCATACAAAGCTTTCTTCTTCTTAGGGGTGGAATTTTCTAAAACTCTGAAAGTACTTTATTATTAATTTTAATAAGTAACATTTTGAATAGTTTTAAGTCTAGTAAAAAAAAAAGTTTTTCCCACACAACACTGGCTACCCTTCTTAAGGATCTTAAGGATCCCCTTAGGGATGTAGTTTTCTAAAACGCTGAAAGTTCTTTTTTAGTATTCTAATAAGTAATCTTTTTGCAAAGTTTTAAGTCTAACTCAAAAAAAAGTGTTGCCCATGCAAAGCTTGCTCTCCTTTTTAACCCTATTAGGGGTGGAATTTTCTAAAACGATTTGTGTTCTATTTTTGTATTTTAATAAGTAATCTTTCTACAAAGTTTCAAGTCTCTAACTCAAAAACATAAACTTTCCCTGATAAAAACTTTGCACCCCTGTTTATCCCCCTTAGGGATAGATTTTTTCAAAACGCTGAAAGTCTTTTTTTTTGTATTTTTATAAGTAATCTTTCTACAAAGTTTTAAGTGTCTAGCTCAGAAAAAGTGTTCCCCATACAAACCTTGCACCCTTTTTTAACCCCCTTAGGGAATGATTTTTGTAAAACGCCGAATGTAGTATTTTTCATGTTCTAATAAGTAATTTTTCGTCAAAATTTTAAGTCTCTATTAAAAAAAAAAATGTTTTTCCCATACAAACTTTGCACCCTATTTTACCCCCTTAGGGGTGAAATTTTCCAAAACGCTGAAAGTACTTTCTTTTTATTTAAATAATCTTTCTACAAAGTTCTAGGACTCTAGCTAAAAAAAATAGTTTCCCACATACAAACTTTGCACCCCTATTTTAGCCCCCTATTTTTAGGGGTAGAATTTTCTAAAACGCTGAAAGTACTTAATTTGTATTCTGATGACTGATCTTTCTACAAAGTTTTAAGTCTCTATTTAAAAAAAATGTTTCCCCCATACAAACCTTGCACTCCTATTTTACCCCCGTAGGGGTGGAATTTTCCAAAACGCTGAAAGTGTTTCATTTGTATTCTAATAACTAATTTTTCTACAAAGTTTAAGTCTATAGCTCAAAAAAAAAGGTTCTCCCATACAAACTTTGCACCCCCATTTTACCCCCTTATGGGTAGAATTTTCAAAAATCCCTTTTTATCCCTAGCCTACGTTATAAAAGCAACATACTGTGCAAAAATCAACTCTCTAAGATTAGTAGTTTCGGCTGTGCGTTGATGAGTGAGTGAGTGATTGAGTGAATAAGTCAGTCAGGACATAGGCATTTATTATGTATAAATAGATAGAAGATAATGAAACTCCCATTCAAATATCTCAAAAAATTATGAAGCTACATCCGTTTTAATGTCGCTTGTTAGAGTGAGAAAACGATGAGGGACTGTGACGTCAATATACTCGAGCGTCATAGTAAAAAACAATCGTTTCATATGAAGGTGCGTTTTGCGGAAAAGGGACAGAACATACCCCCTCTTAAAACTTTGGACTCTTATAACTTAATCATCACCTATATAACCTCTTGCTTTGTTTTTTTCTCCATTTGACTATATTTATTTTAAATTCTTTTTCGAGAAAATACATTATGATTATTTACCATATTTTCGATTCCTGAGCTATAACCACGAACTTCGGAATTCGAAAATATTCGGGTATCTCTATCTCTATCGCACTAACCATACTCGAGTGACAGGGATGCAAATATATGAACATTGAGTATCGGTTTTCGTAGTAGCGCCGCAGGTACTTTGGCTGAATGCGCCGAGCGCTTGCCATTGTCATTCAAAAAAAACAAATTCGTGTTAATTATATTGTTCAAATTTGTTGATTTCATTTATTGAAATTACGACATAAAACGACATTTGCGCATATAAGTTCTCATATCAGAATCGAATATTTTTTTATGGTTTATATTTTAGCATTTGTCTCGTAAAGGTCTATCGTAGACGGGATTTAAATTATTAATAAGTGAAAGGCAAAGCAATTCCGCCATTTTGACGAAAATTTGACGGTTCTTATAGCTGACAGTTGGAGCAGCGTTTGATTTCAATAAAAATAAATGAAAAATTAAATGAAGTCGTATATTTCGGAAAATTAATTAACTGTCGCAGTCGGATAAAAACTATCCTAAGTTGCAGCTAGAATAATAATGTACCTATATAAAATGTTTCATATTTTTCCGTTCATGGGATGCTGAGAACATTCGAACCGCGCAAAGCTTAGTTTCAAACTGGCTGATTCTTTTTTTAATTTAGAGATTTATTATAAGTGGAGATGATCGTTTTTGAAAAGCTTAGGCTCTTTTGAATGAGCTAATTAATAAATCTGAAAAAAAGTTTAATATTTAATTAAGATTTCATAGGTAGTAGTAATTATTTACTTCTATTTTTGCAAAATAGAGTTTATCATCAGTCATGCTAAGTAAAATATTCAATATCACGTCTTCACAATAATTTACGTGTTTCTTTATTACCAATACAAAAATTGTAGATAAAATGAAAAAGAAAACGCTGCCGGAGCAAAAAGCTTATGAAACTGCCAGAGTTAGAAACTTCCCAAGTTTCCGGAACATATCCGTTTTTCCACGTCTTGCTAGCATTGTTTGTTTACTGGTGTAATATTTCATACGTGGTTCATAAAAAAATATGTTGACAAATATAAAACAACTGCTTGGTTTCAGTTGGGCTTTTGAATACTTAGGTATAGAATTGACATAATATTAATTATGCAATTGTGATTAATAATATGTGACATGTTTTTTTTTATTTATTTTTTTGAATATATCATAACTGCCATCAGTCGATAACGACTATTATCAGTTTCGGTCTGTGTTTTGGTATGATTGGGTTTAGGAGACCATCGCCTCGCTCAACCACTATGCAGCCTTACACAATGTAGGCGACGTGAGCTCCAAAAACGGATTTTAAAAAATCGTAGCTCTTGTTTGGATTATAAAACGGCTGCCTTAAATTTAATTAGCAATCTTGAGGCCTTTCTCGAGGGAAATCAGCTATTTGAATCCTGAGTTTTTGACTTTCGCTCGATAGAAAAAAATCACGAACATAGGTCTAATATACACTTAATTTTTTTTTTAACAAATTATGCACAACAGCTAAACATATTACAATTGGTTCTAAAAATCGGCAATGTCATGTTTGAAGGAAATCAGCTTTTGCTTTTTTATTTATTAAAACGCACAAAGAAATAAAATTAAAAAACATGATATCCGCGCTTCCAAACACGCACTTCCATCTCGCTCACGCTTATGCTCAGTGAGAGGGAGAGAAGACCACGAACCTAAGACCCCTTTTCACAACTTGTGTCGTATATAGTACCTTATAGCCAAAGGATTTGGGTGGCCTGCAAGCCGTTCGATATATCGTCTCGTGTGCTTTATAATTTCGTTCTTTATTGTGGGCATGTTGAGGTAATCGTGTATTTCGTCGTTCCGGGTAAACCAAGGTGCGTTGGCAATTACGCGTAGAATTGCGTTCTGTGCTCTCTGCAGACACATTATGTTGCTATCACTGGCAATCCCCCACAACTGGATGCCATAAGTCCAGATAGGTTTGATAATGGCATTGTACAGGAGTAGTTTACTATCCACAGAAAGAGTTGAGTTACGTCCCATAAGCCAATGCAGGTTTTTGTGCTTTAGGTTCATCTCGTTACGCTTGTGCTTTATGTGAGTTTTCCAAGTTAGACGTCGATCCAGATGGAAGCCTAGGGACTTGATGCTCTCGCAGTGCGGCAAGACGTCGTTACCCAGTTGGACGGGTGAGCAATCTCCTCTTCTCAAACTGAATGTAATGTGGTTAGATTTTGTAGCACTGGCTTTTATGCAATATGTGACATGTAATATTTATATAATATTGTGAATAAATGAGTATGAGTATTATCGTCGGGTGACAAGCAAAAGTCACTACCAAAACTGTCACTGATCTTCAAAACCTCGTATCTCGCTACGTAGTCGATATCGAGATACGACTTTTGATTTAAGTAGGTATTTGTTACTTAGTGAGTTTTGCTTGTAACCCGACGAAATATGATAAGCAGGTGTAATATAAGATTAAGTACCAAAACTTGGATATCCCTGATATCCATTCCATTATTTTCTGTACTTAGAAAGGAAACCAAGCTGTTTGGCATTACTACAGGTACCTATACGCACCTAAACATACACCTAAAAACAAACCCAATATTTTGCACCAACTTAACAATTCCGGACCTTTTTTAATTGGGTTAGGCGAAAACTCTCGATGACTTCATTTGTATTTTAGGTCCACCCACACATTTAATTTGCGCTTTTCTAATCTCGCTGGCCCTAGCTCACGGTCAAACGCACTTTAATTATGAAATTGACATATCACGCCGAGCTCGGGGCGGGCATTTTGATTTAATAAAAGAGTTCGTACTTATTAAATTAATTGAAGCATCCCGACCTTTTCTAGCCGGAGCCGGACCGCTGTTATGATATTTATCTAATGCATATTTATATGTTTGCTCATTTTTAAGCGAAGGGTGTCCAGACGTGTGTGTTTGTAATATTAATTCATCGCGAAACTTATTCTTTGTTTTACCCTAGCACTCATAATAGGGGATACATTTTCATCCGGCATGTTTGAGCCTTGTGCAGTACTTAATTACTCGGCTTGCATACTACGCCTTGCATTACTTGTAGTTTTATTTGGTTGGTGTTTTAAAGGTTTCTGTTTAATTGTCATCCTGCAGGTCCATATATAGCAAGGTTCTGTACGTACGTTAGGTAAATCTAAATTATTATTATGTATGGGAAAATGAATGTTGAGTTGTCCTAACGTTCGTCCGAAAAGTTACGTAGCTACCTCTCATCATCATTAGTCTACAGTACTGGCCAACAATAATTAAATAACTAAGTATCAAGGGCCAGTCTTACACAAAATCAGCGTCATGGGTACTATAGACGACGATCATCATCATCATATCAGCCTAAAGACGTCCACTGCTGAACATAGGCCTCCCCCAAACAGTTCCAAAGTGACCGGTCCTGCGCCACCCGCATCCAGCGGACTCCCGCGACCTTTACCAGGTCATCAGTCCACCTTGTTCCCGGAGGCCTACCAATGCCGCGCCTTCCGGTGGGCGGAGCACATTGCTCGTAGAACTGATGGCCGTTGGGGCAGAAAGGTTCTCCGTAGACGACGATATTCATATTTAATAGACATAAATACATACAATAGTACATTGTAGGAGAGTCCATCTTTAGCGTTTCCGGCCGAGGCATTACATAGTGCTTTTCACGACAACTGCGAGGAAATAATAAAACATTTGCATAACTATACATTATAGCGTAGATACGTGTTTAGGTAGGAACAAAAATATGAATGACGTCCAACTACTCAAATTCAGATCAAATCTGACAAGCTCTGACAAGTGACAAGTTTTCTTTCTGTGCTTTTGCTATGGTGGACTCGTGCTATCTCCTACTTCCGTACTTTCTCTTTCTGTCATTTTGTCATGGTGACTTTTGGCCGGTTACAATGGATATTATATCTTCACGAGAAAACATGTGTGTAAAACAAACAATGCTTTTGACGAAATGTAATCTTAAAATAAAACACGTAAGTACCCATAACGAAATATCAAGCGCCAATATTGATTTACTTATGAAAAACAACGGTTGGTACTTGGATAAAACCTACAAGCGGGAGGTTTCTTAGTACGAGAAGAATTAATTGCGACCCCATTGTAACGAAAAAGACATGTGTACAGATTGGTGATTTTTTTGTAAATATACTATGATTTGATAAGTGTGAAATAAACTATATGAAATATTTATTCTCCTTTTATTATTTCATACCTAAATCGGATTAGTGTCAGATTTTGTGAAGCAAATTTTCTGTTCATGCAGTGGACCCAACGACGTCCCTAATCATAATATATCGATATCGATAACGTTGGGTTCTAATATTATCGAGAACGTTAAATACTACAACCTTACTATCGTCTTCGTTCGTTAGGTTGGTAAGTCTACTTCCGCATTAGACGACCGCTTTAGCTTGGTTGGTAGTGACCCTGCCTACGAAGCAAGAGGTCCTGGGTTCGAATCCCGTTATGGGCATTTATTTGTGTGATGAGCACGATAATTTGTTCCTGAGTCATGGATGTTTTCTATTTTTTATTTATATATAAGTATGTTTATCTTCGTCTAGTACCCATAGTACAAGCTTTGCTTAGTTTGGGACTAGATCGATTTGTGTTAGATCGTCCGCAAATATTTATTTAAATATTTATTATTTATTATTAAACGTTTATTTTTATTTGTAGGTATTGTGGTATTTCAAAATAGCTAAATTACGAATGAGCTGTCATGTCAAAATCAAATGACAGTGTCACTGTCATCCAAAACCTAGTTCGAAGTCCCGTCTCTTAGAACGTAGTGGTTATATTCTCTTTGCATTGTAGTATTGCTTTCTATTGCCTACTTTCCAGCTTGGTTTTAGACCATCTATTGTCACATTTCCGAACAGTGGCGTGAAAAACATAGAAAAGATCCAAGAATCAGGAATATTCATGCACATCACACAAATATCTGCACTCATCGGGATTCAAATCTAGGACCGTCAGCTTCGTTGGCAGGGTCATAGTATAAAGAGGGTAAAGTGTGTTATCTTCATGTGTGCGCTATACTAACTATACGTCGCCGCACGCACACTCAAACAAAATCTTTGTATGAAGATAACATACTTTGCCCTATTTATTCTATGGCAGGGTTCCTACCCACTAGGCTAAATAGCTATCTACCGCCTACCGTATACCTTACCTATAAATATACCTATCGCCTTTATATCTAAAATATATATGAGATTACTCCAAAATAACCATAATTATGTGGCCAAACTGTTGCGTCGGTATTACAAGAAGTCTAAATTCTTATCACCAACTCGTTTTAAATATATGAAAATCTTCCAGGAAGTATAAAAATGACAGTAAAATATGTCCCTGTATATTATGTCATGAAGTCGTTATAAATATTATTGGGCGGTAGGTAGTGCAATTACTGTAAACACTTTCAACTTCTGGCCCTATGGCCAAGACCAATGTCTTGTCGTATGGATTTTTTCTACCTTGAACAAGGCGCATTTTTGATTTAGAAGAAATAAATAAAACGGGCTCTTAAATAACAGTGTGATACTGAAAGTTTAACAGATAGGTAGTGTATTGGTATATAAAAAAAAACAAGAAGTAAGCAGCAGGAAGAGAGTAATCAAGTTTAATCAAGAGTTTATTTTAACAGGTTGTAAACATAAAGTCCGTATTAAAAAAGGTCACTGTCAGTAGGTTGTAATTTAATCATATCTGTAACTACTTTCAGTAAACTTTTATTTTCCAAGGTTGGCCTACAAAAAGCGATCTGATTTAAATCTTATTCAATACGTGTTGCCAACGGTAATTGTTATTAAATTGACTGTTCTATATTAAAACGTTTTGTAACAGCTCGCCTGATTGTCTAGTAATATTCAGGTCTATTGATTTAGCTGCTCAGGCCCCGTAGCATGGATGGCCTGGCCTTATCACGCGATAAGTGACAGGATAGAGCATCCGTCCCTGGCTGACACCGTTCGATAGAATGAGACGACGCGCTTATCCTATCACTTATCGCGTGATAACGCCATCCATGCTACGGGGCCAGTTCGTCCATCCATACGACACGACCATTTAATATATATGCATATTTTGTAGGTACTGAAGATGAATCGACAACCGAAAGTTTTCGTTTTGACTTCAATGTAGAATATAAGTTGGCAGATAGATTTTGAGCTATGTAAACAGTTAGCGATATGCTCTAAAATGTTAATTGCTTGACGCGACAATTACCTACCAGCCTACCACAGAATAAATTATGAATATAAGTTAGTTTTAGAAATTTTATTTCTTTAGTTCGTAGTTTCATATACTTACATATTTGTAATCTATTTTAAGTAGGTACAATAAAAGTAAAATATAAAAAATATACATTTGAATTGTAGAAATATGTCACCCTTCCAATTATTTAAGGACGCACTAGAAAGTTATGAGATTTTTCAAAGGCGGTATTAGTAAACAAAAATAATTAATTTGGGGATACGGGTATGTAATGTAAGGTACCTAAGCGTCCTAGTCTTCGACGTTCCACTAGTGTATGACATGGGCACTTTATGACAAAGCTGTTTATGTTTCATTCGAACTAAGAGCATTTTCCTCCATTTGATTTTAAGCCACGTCACTTTGTTGACATAAAGTGCCTATGTCATACACTAGTGGAACGTCCAAGACTAGGACGCAATGGCGGAGCGCCCAGACAAGCCGATTCTCACCGGTTTGCCTAAAATCAAACCTATAGTTATAAACTCTAAACTCTTTTATAGCTTTTTTGTTCCGGGTTGCCCATCTAAAATTTTCACGCGCCGCCACTGAAGACTTTACCTTATCTCGACTATAATGTGTGTTAGGTACCTACTTAGGTATCCGAAGCCAAAACACGATTGCTTATGGAAATGGCAATGTTGGGCCGTTGTTTTTTTTTTACCTCACCCAACTCAAACAATTATTTTAAAATAAACGACAAAATTAAGTTACGACACCTTAAGTTTAATAGAAGCTAATATGAATATCTTAATAAACATAAATTTATCGACTCTCCTCCTATATCGTTTTTCCCGGTTGTAACTCGGGGTCCACTTTGGCACCCAATCCCTTGATTTGGCGTAGGCACTAGTTTAACGAAAGCGACTGCCATCTGACCTTCCAACCCAGAGGGAGGGTTTTGAGTTTCCTCACGATGTTTTCCTCGAAATGCGACTGTAAGGCACTGGTCCCACCGCGAGCGAGTAAGCTATGAGCTATCGGCTATTTTGTAGCTCAAGAAACGAACAAAAGATAATCGCTTTCGTGTAAATAAAAGAGAGAGTTATATATTTATAGTTTATAGCTGTCTGTTCACACCGCCGGCGATGAACTATTTATTTACACATGAGCTATTATCTTTTGTTCGTTTCTTGGGCGAGTAATCGCCGATAGCTTATAGTCTGTAGCCGGCGGTGGGACCAGTGCCTTAAATATCGAATGATATTTCGTACAATAAGGTTTATAAATATCGAATGATATTTCGTACGTCGTGGGATTATTTAAGTTAATATTAAAAATCGCGAAGATGACCGATTGCAACGGACATCACTAATACCTACTTACCTAGTTTTAAAATTCCCATACTAAACGAATAACGCCCAAGCACAGTGTACATTTCGAGCAAAATGCATATATTTTAATTAATTGCATAAAAGTACCTTATGAGTGACAATACCAACAAATATAATCGAGCATTTTCCAATAATTTACTCATTGATATTTATATATATATATATATATATATATTTCTTTCTTTTTCTACTTTCGTGACGTAGTAGCACAAATTAAATCTCACTGATGAATTCTTAACAACCTGACTTTTTTTGGAAAAAGGCCAGTTTTTAGAATAATAACACCTAGAAGCAGTGACCGGGCACCCGTATAGTGAGGCTCTCACTCTAACGTAAAGCGCCGTGACGTTCATGCATGCAATGAGGACCGGCATTGCGCACACATCAATTAAGATTTTGTTTTATTGTTGATTATCGGTTCTATAGATTTAATACTGTAGGTATTATTATTCGAAGCCTAGATATCGTAAATTTTATGTGAAATCGTTTTCTACTGCATTTATCGGTAAAATATGAAATTGTGTTATCCGGTTTATTTTTCAGGCAAAGTTATTTATTCTTCAATTTACTTAATGCTACATGCACCATGCACCTATCAATGTCGATAAACTTAAATACCAATAGTTCGGAAAGAAAACCTCTACCACGAGGCCATGAGAAGAAACGGCGCAAAAATCTCGGTGAGGTATAGTTTTTTCGAAACAGTATAACATATATGATTTCAATGTCACAGTATTATAAAATAACATTGCTACAGTAGAAAGCCCATTTATTTATTTTTGCGATAGATTGCTCGTGCAGGACGCTATCACTGCCAAATAACCCTATCCATGATGTAGGTATAATCGCAGTTTATATTGTATGTAGCGTACGGGAGTAGATTTATTTATTTCATAATAAAGCCAGAGCTCCCCAGGGTACGCTGTGTTGGGAGTGAGGGACCTGCATGTCTCTATCTGCCAACACAGCGAATCCTCAAGTGAATAAAGGGTCGGCAACGCGCTTGTGATTCTTCTGGAGTCACAAGTGTCGACAGGCGACGGTACCAGCTTAACATCAGTCAGGCCGTAAGCTTGTTTGCCACCGTCATAGTATAAAAAAAAAAAAAACTTTATAAATCAATCAAGTTGTTACACGGGTTGATGTGCTGCTCTCCGAATTAATTCACTAAAGTTATTTTGTACCTACCTATGTGTCCGGCACAGGTATATGTTATACTTACTAGGAGATCCCAACATTTGTGTATTTAACCTAATTTGTTTAACGAAATAAACAATACTACAAAACAATTTTAAATTTTCATTGGTTTCATGTGTTATGTTATTGTAAAACCGAGAATCATGTAATACCCTATACATGTTCTGTTAATAATTTGCTACGCTATCGCATTGGGAGACTGTAATGAAAGACGTATTGTTTATATAAATAAATAAATTACACAAATTTTTATTCTGATCGTGTATTTCTTATCTAAAAATATCGACATAAGTATTTTGTAAATTTAATTCCTGCCAAAATGTAAATTGGAATTCCCTGTGCACCCACTGGTGGGTGGACCCGGTGGGTGCAGTGCGGTCACGAGTGCAAAAACTTGCTTTTCTACCTTTTTTGAAATAATAATCCGTTTAGACAAAAAAAACTTGGTTTAGGTAAGCCAATTTTCGCAAATTCCTGCAGACGGGCGAAAAGGATAGCAAACCGATCTAACATTAACCTCGCTCGTTAATGTCGCAAGTCAACATTTTGGAGTTGGTATATAGCCTTAAGCCGGTCGTCAGGCATATAATGTATCATATACCTATACATATGTCCACACTTATTTATTATTAAGCTATATTAAAATCATGTTTTCAGATTAAGTAAGTCCTTCGTCCATTCGAGACAATCATCGTTTTCCCCTTGACTATTCGACTGACAGCTCACTTGATTTTATCAATGGTATGTGTTTCTGTACCACGCTTCCGCTTGAGCAATACTCCAGTTTACAAACTAAAGTCGTGATTAACAAAGCTGCTGACAAAAGATCGATACTAATAAATATAAATAAACTTAAGAGGAAAAGTGTTGATCCGGCATGGTGAAGGTTAAGCGTGTACCGGAACGAGTTTGGCATTACCTTTGCTGCACCGCTAGCCAAGTGTGGTTCGTGACGTCAGTAAGTCCACGATTTTTTACAAGTATTATTAACTTCTCTTGTGACTAGTAATCAATTATTTTTTTAATATAATTTCTGTCATAGTCGGACCGGACCGCATTGACATTTGGATCGGTAGGTATTATCAAACCGAAATTAGAATGGGACAGGAGGCAGTGTTGCCATATAAATACGTCAAAGTTTAATATGAACTAACAACTATTCCAATCCCAAACTCATCGCGGTTGACTAATAAATAAGCCATATCAGTTATATCCCGCGGAGGTGGTTTGATGATGATTAATGAAGCATGTTCATTTACGCCGATCCGATGACAATGGAACCTTTCTATAAGCGGTATTGTCCGAAACGGAAGGCTAAATCGTATTATAAAACACTTGATTTATAAATTGTATCATTCTGCTGGCTACAACTGACTAAATAGGCCAGTCCGTAGAGTATATCTTTGTTGCAAAAGGTGGTGTAGAAGATTTTGATTTTTAATATTGTTTACATCGATACAACCGAGCAAATATCAAAAATGGTTACACGAGATATCTTGGGACAACTTTTGGCAGCCACAAATCTGGGACTTTTTTTGGTTTCTCACTCGTAGCTTCTATACGGTGCATCCTAGCGAAAAGTTACACACAAGGGAATTAAATAACATGCAATTATGCGTCTAATGAGTACCAATACATATTAATTCAGTTCAGCGACATAGTAGAAAACCATGGTCGAAAACGAAGCTTTCCTCAAGTTTGTAAGTAATTTCAAGATAGTCGTTTTTAAGCTTCTGCGTTTCAATTTTGAATTTACCTATAGGTTTTAGCTCCTCAATTGTAGGAATTTACAGAATCGACAGTAATTTCAGCATTAGTATCATCATAACTGGTAATCGAAGAGCTGGCAGTTTTCTCGTGCAACTGCAATGCTGATGAGTTCAGTGAGGAAATACCGCCAGCATACTCGGTACACTGCCTAGAGGGATTATCTCCGACTATTTTCACTTAATCGAAAAACTTGCTGAGAAACCTTAAATTTATTTTAAAAGACCTATCGATTGATGTACCACACGTGGACATACGATGTTTTTCTTGTTTTTGACTTGCAGATGGAGTGCACCTCTATAAGAATATTTTTTTGTCATTTCATTTTATAAAAATTACGTAGCGGCTAATAAAATACACCTATCCTCTAAATTTTATTCAAATACACTATATAGTTTTCGAGTAAAATGCCTGAGACATACGGACAGACGGATTGACGGGCAGTCATGACGAAACTATAAGGGTTCCGTTTTTGCCATTTTGGCTACGGAACTCTAAAAAGGCCCTCTAGGCATTGTACCGAGTATGCTGGCAGTATTTCTTCGTTGAACTGCAATGCTGATGCGTTGCACGAGAAAACTGCCAGCTCTTCGATTACCAGTTGGGTCATTGTCAGATTTAGGTTCGCGTCTTTTCGGTGGACATTGCCAAAGTTAAGGGCTATAAAGCCTAATTTTTGGTTGATCACTGAATCCGCATAAACGGCGTTGCCCCTTCTATAATTATATGTGATACAAACATATTATATGTGAGCGTAAGCCCTTAACTATTGACCACCGGAAAGATGATTTTTGTTTTTGTGATTGACAATGACCCAGTTATGATGATACTAATGCTGAAATTACTGTCGATTCTGTAAATTCCTACAATTGAGGAACTAAAACCTAAAGTTAAATTCAAAATTGAAACGCAGAAGCCTAAAACCACTATCTTGAAATAACTAACAAAGTCGAGGAAAGCCTAATTTTCGACCATGGTTTTCTACTATGTCGCTGAACCGGATTAGTATGTGTTGGTACTCATTAGACGCATAATTTCATGTTCTTTAATTTTTTAGTGTGCAACTTTTCGCTAGGATGCACCGTATAGAAGCTACGAGTGAGAAACCAAAAAAAGTCTCAAAATTTCGAGGATTTGTGGCTGCCAAAAGTTGTCCCAAGATATCTCGTGTAACCATTTTTGATATTTGATCGGTTGTATTGATGTCAACAATATTTAAAAAAAAATCTTCTACACCACCACTTGCAACGTACCCCGGGGTGCTTTGAACCTCTACGGACTGGCCTAAAATTCACATGTCGGGTTTCAAAACAACAAAATAAATAAAGAAAGCATGAACGGAAAGTTCACATTGAACGATTATTGTGAACGACTAGTGCCTCACTTATAGCATCGTCCAGACTACAACTACAATTAGTAGGGCAGCTTCACGTGTTTATGTGGACACGCTGGACAAAAGCACCAAATTTTTTTCAGGTACTAATTAGGTCAGGTTAGCATTAAGTTTTTGATAGGAACCAACTCCTAAGACTCCGCTGTGGGTCCGTCTGTCTGCGTGTCAGGAATAGGGGTGTAAACTCAAAATGTATTATTACTCCAAAAGTAAGAAGGCAAAAAAATATGCCTAGTGACGAAAATCCCATTCAGATATCTGAAAAAATTACGAAGCTATAACCGTTTTATTATTGCTTCTTAGAGAGAGAAAACGCTATGGGATCGTGACATCACGATCCACGAGCGTCATAGTAAATGACAATCGTTTCATAAGAAGGATCGTTTTGCGGAAAAGGGACAGAATATACCCCCTCTTTAAACTTTGAACAGTTATAACTTTGTGATTATTTAATCCCCTGCTTTACTTTTTTTCTCCATTTGACAATGTTTTAAATCCTTTTTCGAGAAAATTCCTCATAATTGGTTATTTTATTTGGTGTCTACATCCCTATTATAGCTATAACTGAAACGCAGACAGACGGACCCACAGCGGAGGCTTAGTAAATAACAGGGTTCCGTTTGGTATCCTTTAGGAACTTGACCCTAAAAAATATCAAGTTGAGTTCCCTGACCCCAAATATGTATATTTAGACACCAAGTTTGTGATTCTAAGTGATTTAGAACTTGAGATATTATGAATATACCAACCTATAATTCAAAATGACCGCCATAAAAAAAGACGGACGATGGAGGAGTTGGTTCCTATCAAAAACTTAAAGCTATGTAATTAACTAGTACCTGAAAAAAATTTGGTGCTTTTGTGCGTTTTACGACAATTTGGTGCTTTTGTGCGTTTTACGACAATTTGGTGCTTTTGTGCGTTTTACGACAATTTGTTCCAGCAGTCTGCCCCACTAAACGTTTCAATTTATTTTATGTTCTTTGATTTAGGAAACAAAACCGTAGACTTCAATTCTTGGAGCGGAATTCAATGTTAACGAAATCATAGACTTAGTTACATGTTTCATGTTTCTTAACATTATTTGTGCACAAGTACCTACCTAATAAATTATTTGACATAACAAAGATTCAATATATTGTATGAAGACAAATAAAACACAAATATCAACGTTAGCGGAATTTTAAAATTACTTTGCACAATTTAATTACACGTAGTTACGTTATAATTACACGTAGGTACGTTATAATTACACTTAGGTACGTTATAATTACACGTAGGTACGTTATAATTAACAACTTAGAAAAGTGGAAAACCCCCGATATTTTCATTTCAAAGTTCAATAACTCAAAACCGGCTAAACCGATTTTGTTGAAAAGTAGATAAGAACCCTCGATCACGTCAGCATTTGGACAAAAAAAACGCATTAAAATCGGTCCATTCGTTTAGAAGCTACGATGCCACATACAGACACACAGACACGTCAAACTTATAACATCCTGTATTTTGCGTCGGGAGTTAAGGCGCCGTAGGTTCATGGTCTTCTCTTCCTCTCACTGAGCATAAGCGTGAGCGAGATGGAAGTGCGTGATAGGAAGCGCGGATATCATGTTTTTTAATTTTGATTTTTTTTACGTTTATAAATAATCAAAAAAGCGGCCAAGTGCGAGTCGGACTCGCACATGAAGGGTTCCGTATAATAAATTGCGGTTTACGATTTATGACGTATTACAAAAAACTACTTACTAGATCTCGTTCAAACCAATTTTCGGTGGAAGTTTGCATGGTAATGTACATCATATACAGGGGGGGGGACACACATTTTACAACCTTAAATACCAAGTAAGTATTTTTACTTTAATTCTTCGCATATTGCAACCTTGTAATGATGCACGTTAAAACCAACGTAGTTCCTATGTCGTTGAAAAACAGTCACGACGCTTTTTATCATCGGAGAATACTCGTAGCTTGATTTCCAAACTTGCAAGTTGTAACATAAATAACTATTGACGTCCTTAAGATAGTGGCTACTACATACATATACAATACAGGGTGTGGCCTGTAATAGGAGCAAATATTCAAAAGGACGCTTCCTTAGAGCATTTGCAGTAACCCCATGTGTCCCATTCATTTTATTTTTTTTTGGATTCGGAGAAATTTTGATCGAAAGTTATGACCTCCAAGTAATGTATCTTGGCACCACGACATCATAGCACAGCAGTCAATGCAGATTTTGAGGTAACATCATGTAATGAGTCATAATAGTTTTTACGTTTTTGTTTTCAAAAGATATTTTTTTAGTATTTTTAATTTTTATTTCTTTTTTTAGTGTGTTTTTAATCAAAAGTTACTTATAGCACTCCAGTAGAGTAAAACAATACAAGTAAACTTATTTTGGAGGAAAAACATATCAAAAAAATATGCTTTCTTTTAAATAAAACCAAGTGGAAATAATTGTTCACAAGCTTAATAATCTACCGTTTAATTTATTGCTCATATTACAGGCCACAGTCCTGTATATATCGAGCAGCAATCTTTTCCCCAGACAAATTACATCACACAATTTTACCTTTATTAGTATTAGGTTAAATTTTAAAATCGATTGCACGAAATATATATTTACTTTAGAATTATTTTGTTAAGCACTGTTTGGTTCCATTAATATCTACAATAACCAACGTATTTTTAAATATTTGCTATGTTACAAAATAGGTACCCATCCACGTGCAGTGCATTCATGCTTATCTATGTGTGCTACTTAATGCTAAAGGAATACACAATAAAACAATTGGCAATTATTACGATTTATTATTAAAAATAATTAATAAATACACGGTACACATTCTTTACATTTTTATTTACATGTCCATTCATAACGAAAATTGCATAACAAAAACGGAAAAAAAAACAAATGCGGTACAAAAGATTTTTACACATTTCAGAGATAATTATGTACATAATCCAAACAATACTTAAGGAACTTAGATTTGGAGGAAACCGCCAAATTAGGATACTGGGATACATGCACAAAAATACCCATGCATTTATACAAACGACTACGTCCACAATTATGAAATAACTTATTGTTTTCTAAACTAACCCCACACACTATCACATTAAAATCCAAGCATTCTTTAAAATGGTGTAGAACTAGTCTTTAGTTAAGTAAAAAAAGAAAATTAACTAATCCAATCAAAAGTCTACATATATTATATGCAAAGAGCAATAAATACATTTAATATTATTCAAGTTATTATGGTTCTCTCACAAATCACTTAAAAATCAGCGACTGCGTAAGAAAGTAAAGTCATCAACACAATTTTAAAGCTGCCCAATTCTGAGGTAAGTCCAGGGGAATCCGAGGGAATTGCGTCACCACATGCGAACAATAACTAGTAAAACGAATAGTCTAGTAAAACTAAAATTGACAGTGAAACCACGTAAACAAGTGTATCAGTCGCGGAAGGAAAGGGAGGCCATAGGGAACAAAAAAATATTAGGTATACTAAAACATTGCAAGGAGTGGTAAAAGTGTTTATGATATGACAATGCAATTTTAGGAGAATATGGTACAACTTTTGATGCAGTTGTAAGTACCACTGTCAACAGCGTCAGGAGTAAATAACAAGGAACTGGAGCCGCGTCGACAAGTTTCTAAATTAGAATTACCATCTCTATCGCACGAATACAGTCAGTTGTCCTAGCCCAGGTTATGTGTATAGGACATCGAACTTGGAGTCTTGTATTAGTTATTGTTCCCATGGTTATTAGTACTAACTACGTTGACTAGTGTAGGATTACCGGCCGGAGGGGAAGGGTTTACCTTGCGAGCCCGGGGGCACGAACCCGTAGCCCGAGGCGCCCACCACCACGCCACTGGTCTGCGACGGGTCGCCGGGGGGCGAGGGGGGGAACACTACTGGACCTGCAATTGATTACAACGATACAAATTAGTAAGACTAACAAAAAACCGGCCAAGTGCGAGTCGGACACGCGCACGAAGGGTTCCGTACCATTGTCTATAAATATTGATTCAATTCTGTTTTTAGGGTTCCGTACTCAAAGAGTTTAACGGGACCCTATTACTAAGACTTCGCTGTCCGTCCGTCCGTCTGTCTGTCACCAGGCTGTATCTCAAGAATCGTGATAGCTAGAGAGTTGAAATTTTCACAGATTATGTATTTCTGTTGCCGCTATAACAACAAATACTAAAAATAAAATAAAATGTTTTTTTAAGGAGCAGGAGATACAACAAACGTGATTTTTTTTCCCTTTTTAAAGATAATGGTACGGAACCCTTCGTGTGCGAGTCGAACTCGCACTTGGCCGGTTTTATTGTATTTGTTGTTATAGCGGCAACAGAAATACATCATCTGTGAAAATTTCAACTGTCTAACTATCACGGTTGATGAGATACAGCCTGGTGACAGACAGACAGACGGACAGCGGAGTCTTATAATAGGGTCCCGTTTTACTCCTTGAGTACGGAACCCTAAAAATGAGGGGGAAAAAATCCTGTGGTAGATATAGGTACTAAGGCAAACGTCCCATGTGTGACACCTTAAGTAATGTCTAATGTCTTATTGTTGACACCTATACGTATCGCGGCAAATCTTGATCCCTAATGACGGCTGTCATCTCCGTACAATTAATAAACTTAAAATTTAAAATTGTACTGAGATGATGAAAGCTGTCATAAGGATCAATATTCGCTTCGTATTGGACCAGTGCAGTGTCATATACTGGGACGAAATTAACCTTACATATAAGAGGGAAAGGGGTTATTTAATGAATGACCGAATTTAAAAACCCAGGCAAACTAAATAAACTATCATCTGAGACAACGCCAAAGTAATAATTTATTTATTTTTATTCATGAAATAATGAATTTTATAGGTACGTTATATAACATGAGAGTAGGTATTATCATGTACCTATATGTATCCTTGTTGGGTTGTAAACAAAGACATGTTATCGACCTTATTATTGTAACGTTGTGAACGCTATTCAGTTAATTTCAATATTATTAAGCAATTATCTTACATGTGCTAATAAATTTCCTCTTAAATGCATTAATGACGCAGCAGATGCAAAAAACGCTTTCTTTATTACATAAACAAAATTGGGTTGAATCATCAAGAAATAATTTTCGATTACGAAGCCAAATATTGAATATTGGCGCTACAAAGACTTTGCATATTCAAGTCTTATAAAATTTACATACCTACTTAATTCATTTCAATGGGCGCAATATATCTATTAATAGCGACAAAATCGAACGCGTATAAAATAACAACTGAATATAGCTCGTACAATCCATAACAACACGCACCACTTATTTTCATTTCGTGCTCGTTTAGTGATTTATCCATAGCCTCTTCTCTTGCTATCTTAGAGTGGGGCACGTCGCCGAAGATTGACCGATCTACATTACCATATGCATTCAATACGATTATATAAATAATTAATTACATATTGCAGGACAACGTTACACAAATCGACCTAGTCCCAAACCAAGCCAAGCTTGAACTGTACTATGGGTAATAGACGACGATATACATACACATATACACGGTGTTCCCGGGAATTTCCGTTAACTTCGGCATATTGTAGAGTACATTCACAGAAACAAATTAGCAGAATTATTTCTTGAAAAAAAAAACGTAATTTTTATTTTTGTCATTTAATGTCTTAATGTTTAACGGCCTCCGTAGCCCAGTGGGTAGTGACTCTGCCTACGAAGCTGGAGGTCCCGGGTTCGAATCCCGGTCAGGGCATTTATTTGTGTATTAATCACGAATATTTGTTCCTGAGTTATGGATGTTATATATGTATATAAGTATCTATATGTATGTATCTATTATATATATTTTCGTCTAGTACCCACAGCACAAGCCTTAGTGAGCTTACCGTGGGCCTAGATTGATTTGTGTAAGATTGTCCCGTAATTGTCCCGTAATGTAGCATTAACGGTTATTGTCTTATTGTACAAGGGTCTTGAAACACATGAAATAAAAAGTATGTATGTAAAAAATATGTACCTAAAAAATATGAACCTTACAAAATTTAAAAAGATGTTATGACGTCACAGGTAATTCAATTCAATTCAAATAATTTATTTCGGAACATTGTCCATAGTTGTTAGTAAAAGCAAAAACATATGAAAAACTTAATTAAAGAGCCATTTACACTAGTTATATCTGCAAAACTGATTAAATTAAACATTGAATATCTTGATAACAGTAAGAGTTAAGATACTATTATTGTCTTGGAGAAATTAACTTTATTTGATCTAAACTTTGGCCCCTTGCAATTAACGGAAATTCTCGTGAACACGTTGTATATGTTGCAAGTGTTAGTCAAATGATCGGTAACTATATAAACTTAAGAGGAAAGAAAACTTTTTCATAACATTGCGGTAACGCACTCGCTAATATTTCTTATTAGAAATGTTTCTTAGACGGACTTATAGTTAAGCCGATTTGAACGGAGCTCATGAATGGCCTTTGTTCTGAGCTTACGAATAGACATTGTTTGCGAGCGCGTGCCAAACTTTGAAAAAAAATGTTAGCGCCACGCATAATGTTCATTGAATAATGAACTCTATCTTCATTAACAATAGATTCCAAATTGGCTAAGAGATAAAATATATACCTGGCTCGCTGGGAGCGGGTGATTTTTTATATTTTAGTCTATTATGAATCTATTGAATGACGATAGAGTTAATTATACAATGAACATTTTATGTGGCGCTAACCTTTTTCTTGCAAAATTTGGCACGCGTCCGACCACACACTCGTATTGTTAGACTTGAATGCTATTTTTCTGAAGATAAAAAGATCAATCCAGTTCAGAAAATCTCAACTATACCTACTTTTATAAGCTTAAATTATTTGCATACAATCCTTAAACAAACATACAAATTGGTACGTCATTGACCGCCACAAAGTAATAATTATCGGTACAGAAAATTACAGATTACCCGAATGTAGGTCTCAGCAAACGAAATGAGACGTTACATTGTAATAGACCTGTAAGTGGCCAGTAATTACGTTATACCACTTTAATGTATTGGACTCCTGCGGCAATGTTGACTTCTGAAGTCTTTATCTTCGATTTAGAAATAGCTCCGTTAAAATCAACATAATGTCACTTTTTAATTGGCTCTTATGCGTATGTAATGCAAATATAAATTTTTCATAGTAAATTACGAGATTTACCGCCTTTTTAGTATCAAGAGACTGAGTCTTTTCTTGATATAGTCAAAAATGTACAATTAAGCAAACCAGAATTCATTGAAATTTAATTCACTTTCAGCTCAAAGTCGGCGAGACTTCATCTAATTACGTACTACATTAAAACGATAAAACAATACTAACTAGGCACCATTATGTTAAATTTAATCTACAATACCTACCCCGTAGTCAGGGTTCAACATGGCACGTAATATTTTATTTCATAGCTACTTAAATTCTCGGATTACTACTATTGTCTCACGAAAGTTTAAATTCGATTATATTAAGGCCGTGTGTATTCATTTAAGGTATCTACATACTTTGTACGTTTTTAGGGTTCCGTACTCAAAGAGTAAAACGGGAACCCTATTACTAAGACTCCGCTGTCCGTCCGTCCGTCCGTCTGTCTGTCACCAGGCTGTATCTCACTGATACCGTGATACTTCCAACTGAAATTTTCACAGATGATGTAATTCTGTTGCCGCTATAACAACAAATACTAAAAACACAGAATAAAATAGTTTTTTTATAGATAATGGTACGGAACCCTTCGTGCGCGAGTCCGACTCGCACTTGGCCGGTTTTTAGCAAATACTAATAAACGCGGGCTTACGCGCGTCAGAATGTCTTTTTAAATCGATATAAATGTTAATATATCACTCCCACACGAATCTAACGACACCGCCTATATAAAATCAAGGCGTGTAGCTACAGGATGTTCCAAGAATGTCTACAAATAGCTACTCGCCCACATGCATACATGCGAAAAGCATTACCCCTCCTTGCTTCGACAGTCTGGTAAAAATAGTCGATACACTAGTTAAGGCTTATACACCCGCTAACGTCCTTGAGTCGTCGTCCGTATGGGCCAGCGCGCGACTGATCGGGCCTGCCGAGCCTCCGCGCTCGCGCATTTTGTAGGTATTTAAACATAGTAATTAAGATAATCATTTTATCTATTCAAACTCTGCGAATTTGTCTATAAATATTTAATAACTTTATTTGAGTACAAAAATTATATTTAAAATATCTATAGTTTAGTCATAATATTGAATAAACTTTACAAAAAGAGGTAACTTTGGGATTTTTTTCTATCGAGTGAAGTTCATTAGATCGCGTAACTGAATGCGACTTTGACTAGATTAGATCCTTAAGTAATACGTATCTTTTTTTTAGATCTTTAAACCCTATTTTCTACGTCTGAGATTGTTTAAAAAAACTCAAAAACGCTGCCCCTGTTGACCGTCGAGCCTTAATGATATTAAGGAAGCATCATCCTTGAATAGCTATTGCCAAACCTGACATTGTGTGATAGCAAACAGAGCGCGGCTGCAACGCGCACACACCGCCACTTCCACAAGAACAATTAAATCAACTACGAGCAACTTCTGTGATCTGATACCGCGTCTTGAGAAATTATCATTTAAAATTAATTGCCCACTTCTTATCAAATTTGTTTAACGTGACTGGCTCGTCGGTCTTTCACAGTTATGAAATGGTTCTTAAATTCATGCAGTTGCATTAAAAGGAGGGTTTGCAGTAAAGAGAGATGGCTTGACACGCTGCCGCGTGTCTAGATATTGCAAATTAGGTACATTATTTTGACGATATTTATAAAGCAATTGTCATTAGTTATTCATAAGATTGCATCTTGCTTTTTCTTATAAATTGCATACTCATGCATGTTGTATCCCGTTTGGGATACAGGCAAATGGGTCTATTTATATACTAGTACAGCGAAAATGTATTTTAACTCTACTGAATACTACAATACTACGTGAATAGAACGAGTATATACTATACCCACGTTTTATTCACAATGGAGGCTGAAATACATCGTCAATACCAACATTTCTGGTTTCTTGCTCTAATACAAAAATGGTTGAAATCAATACAAAAATAATAAGACCACGAAGGTATGGATTCAAAAGCCTTCTAAAAAATATATTTATACAGCAATTAGTTAAAGTCGGAGCCAACTTGACTGCCACCCGAAAACAAAGTTCCAGCGAGCAGCGGCGACTACAAATTTTGATATGATATTTATATTTGCATTATTCGTAATGAATTCAGATTGAATTTACTTAGGGGGCGCTGCACACTTGTGCGTTTTGCGCTCAGCCGAGCGCGGTCCGTCAATCGGACCCTTCCAACCGGCGAGTGTGGCGAGTGACATGTTTCTAACTGTTGGAGCTATCACTTGAGCAGAAAATGTGACGCATGTGGATTAGAATATTTGTATTATGCTCTACATACACCGTGCTTCTAAATGATTATATGTATGTATTTATAAATCAATATTTAGTACCAACTATGGTTGGTAAATAATTTATATTTCGTCACACGTGTCATAAGTGGCAAATACCGCCCGCTACACGTGAGGAAAATTCCACTTTGTGGCCAGAGGAAGACTTACAATTTTGTAGTCACCACCGGCCTTACCTTTGGTACAGGCGGCCAATACCTGCAATCTGAGACATTCATTATTTATCCCCCTAGGTGAGTAATGGACTATTATTTGTGTGGATCTCTGCCATCTAAAATTCTACAGAGGGCAAATACCTGGTTACTCTTAACGTGACTTGTTTAAATCACAAAGTTTTCTGTTACAGAGAATATTGAAAGCACGAGTACAAATAACTAGAAGACAGATAAACTTGAGCTGCTATGGAAGTTAATAATTAATAACAAGATTGGTCTTAAAGTAAACAATGAAGAACCAATTTACATTGTTACGCAAGCTAACCTTCCCTGTGCAAACGTATCTGCATTTTGTACCAAGAGCTCCAATACTTGCTCGTTGAATATTGATCAAGTTTATCGTTAATTTAATTATATCCTGTTAGAAGATTTCTAATATTACTCAACTGATGATCTAATTTAGGTTATTTTACATCTTTTTAAATAACCGTATTGGATGTATCTAAACCGCTCTCCAGTTAGCGTTTTCGCAAAGCTCGGCCACTAACTGCAGTGCATGTTAATATTTTACTAACACCTATAAGACTAATAACAAAGATTTATTACACTGCCTAATTGGAAAAATTGATGATTTTCCAGAAGTTTTATTACCATGATCCCAATAAATGAAATTAACAATATCTTGGTATCAATTCACAGCCTTATTAAACCCTACAAATCTGGCCTTGACTTTTTAATAACGACCTAGCTAATACATAGGCAGTAAAAGGGCTTGCCCTTCAGCCCCTTGGGCGTTCAATAAAAATATTTCCCAACAATGTTTTATGGGTTATTGTACACACGGGCCTGCTAGTTAGCTGTCATTAACTCGAAGTATAATGCGCATGACTTCCTCCCACCGCTTTGTCGCACCGACATAAATCCGCATCCAAATTATAGGTACTTACGAAACTTGCTCCACAGATTAATGACAAGTGAGACATTAGCATTGTATTGACCATGCATTAATGGGTGCTTAAATAAAATCCTTTGTTAATATTTTATATTACTATTACAGGCTTAGACCTATTATAATTTAAACTGGATAGCGTATTTCGATTTAGTGCAAATTTTAATAGATTTTATAAATTTTGTTAAGTACTCGTATTGTGTTACTACTGTAATTTATACTCTATTTTGTGTAGGTAGGTACATATGCTTAAAGTATTAAGCACCTTGTGGTGCTTACCTACCGATATCAACGTTTTGTAAAATTAATTAAGTTTCTCTTATGTGAAATGTATAATTTCTTAGAGAAAATAAAGTACTTTAAACCTAAATAAACAACCGTTCGTACAATCAGATGGTGCCTCTCTACAGCAGCCTTTTAAATTGTTGAAATAGAAAAAAGAATGCTGGAGCTGTGCAAATCACGTGATTTTTTTTACCTAAAATTCTAGGTCATTTCTACACCTTATGTAAATCAAGTCGGTACACGGTGTATCCATACCCATACGTAATCAGATTACTTTAGTTATACCCGACGAGTTGTGACTGTTCCTGTTCTTTTACTCCGACTGAGTTACAGCATAATTGTTCGCTTGCATTAGGCGAGCCGCGATTAAAAGCTACTTTCATGCGCCGATAATCATTGTGGGCTTGACAGCTGACAGACGAAATTTGGACATGATCACGACTTTTCGTAATAAATATTTAATACATCGAGATATGATAGATAATATAGGACGCAATCAGTTTGCTCCTATAGTCATGTCTTTTTGTACAGCTTTTTTTACTTTGACGGATACGACGAAGTCTCGCAGTAAAACTCAAAATACATTATAAAACCTTTGATGTTACAAACCACTTGAATTTGTTGACGTTATCTACTTACTACGTACGTACGTACTTTAAAAGTGATTTGGTATAAAGATAACCTTGAATTATTTTCACGGCAAATACAATAATGTTGCATGGAAAGGAACTTAGACATTGACATTGAAAATTCAACACACTTTCACGCTACCTACTGCGATTATAATTAATTTAATATCTACTTATCTTGTATTTCATGCGCTGCCTAATAGAAAATATTTTTTTTTATAAATCATGAAGTACTGCAATAGCAGCTTTATTGCAATTATTTTAATACCAGTTGCAAGAACGATTGATTATTTTGTCAGTCTCACATCTGACAAAATAATTATAAGTTGACCATTAAACTTCAGTTACTCAGCTAAATTCCAACGAAGTCACCTTAATCGGAGTTTAAATATAGTGATTTGGCTATATAAATGGCAATCTTACTATGAATAAGGTAAATTATATTTTGTAACACCGGCCAGTGATGTGATAAACATCGAAATGTAATTGTTTTCATAACAGCCAGGGGCGATGCGGTGCTCTATGTCTTGATTAAAACACTACTTACAACACCAACGCGATTGTCATTTTAAATTAAGCTAGATATTATTTAATGAAATGTTGGCAAATATAAGAGTTTAACTTAATTGATTTTTAATACTCTGTCGAAGAATAAAGAATGGAGTATGAATATTGCAAACTGAACTATTAAGATAAGACTTCTAATATTAACTAGTTAGTCTTGAATATCATAATTTGCCTTTACTTAATCACAGTCCAAAGGCCATGCCAGGATAAGCTAAGTGAACCTGCCCCCAGCGAGTTTTGGCTTGTAATTTTTTTTATTGATTTGTCTCTCTATTAGTATCGAGTATGCCAAATTTCAGCTCCCCAAACTTTATCGTTTTTTTTTTTCTAGCTGGTCGATTTTGACGTGAGTCACGTATATTGTGCATGTAATAAAGACAATTATATGATATTAATTTTAGGACATATTGCCAAACAAAAACATGAAAAGTGTTTATTTTTTTTAAGTATTATCACGTCAGCGACATTTCCAGATTTTCACCAAAGTAAGCCTTTTAATAAGCTATCAAATGAATATAACTACTTTATTTTATCTGTGGTAGAACAATGTGTTTTTTTTATTGAATACACCACTATACCATTTTTTGCATACCCACTCGTTAAAACTAATCGCTTAAAAACTCTTTTTCTACTCGTCGACTTTAATCTTTGAATTAAGATTTCGTACACGAAACTAAGATCACATACTTTTTAATCCTGGAGCTCCAGGAGCTCGTCACGGAGCTCGTGGTTTCATAAGATAACCGCTAGCAGTCATCAGAATCCAGGAGCTGTATAAGATAACTGTGAAGACATCAACGCGCAAAGATACGAAGCTGCTGCGCTTCATTACAGCAGGGCGATTTTCAATAGATACCAAGTTTGTTTAATAAATTACTATTTCCGTTGACTCGTAGAAAAAGTATTGTATACAATAGTTATATAATTAGCTTTTTAAGTCTCGTACCTTAATTAGGCCACTCAGCAACTTAAAAAGCATACATTATATAACGATTGCATAAACTACTATTTAAGCGATTAGTTTTAACGAGCGGGTATGCAAAAAAATGTATAGTGATGTATTCAATAAAAAAAACACATTGGTCTACCACAGATAAAATAAAGTAGTTATATTCATATAGCCTATTCAAGAGGCTTACTTTGGTAAAAAATCTGGAGGTGTCGCTGACGTGATAATACTTTTAAAAAAAATTAAAAATTAACTCTATTTTTTTTTCTAGTTTTTGTATAGCAATATGTCTTAAAACTAATATCATATAATTATCTTTATTACATGCACAATATACGTGAATCACGTCAAAATCGGCCGGCTAGAAAAAACAATATTGAAGAAAGATCAGATTTATTAGCTTTTTTTTTTAAAACGATAAAGTTTGGGGACCTGAAATTTGGCATACTCGATACTAATAGAAAGAAAAATCAATAAAAAAAAAAAAATCTAAAACTCGCTGGGGGCAGATTCACTTAGCTTATCCTGGCATGGCCTTTTAAATTTCTAAATACTAGTGGGTTGGTTCTAATAATAAGTGAGGTCTAATTTCATCGATGAGAACGAACCGCAATCTCCATTGTCCCAACTTACTCCAGTCCACTTTACGCCAATCTACTTACACTAAGTTACCTCTTAACTAAAAAGTGAATGCTGAAGAATCTCAAAGGCGTAAGCCTAAATTTGAGCCAACGGCACTGCCGGCGACCCTTTATTGCTTCATCGTCTGGACAACGTTGCATTCGGTATGTTAGACACCTTTTGGATTTATATTATATTTTTGCATTCAATGAGCATTGACATGCAGGTCCATATTGTTCGTACCAACAGTTTTGTATTTTTTATACGGAGGCATTTGCATCATGTCTGTTGTTTGAGTGATTGTGTTGATTCCGCAGCGACTTAAGACAAAGCGTGATGATAAGGAAATGTCACGTCCGCTAAGCCAAAGTAACTCTCCTCATTACTAAGCCCTTTGGGATTGTGCAACTTGACCACGTAACTTTAAGCGATGCATGTGAACCTTGCTACTATCTTAACGTAGTCGACAGGATAAACAAGGAGTTCGGACCGTATTGTAAAAGACGGGAATTCGTTAGCACAGAGCAGTGGAAAAGAGTAATGTAAGTAACTATTTTAAGTTGTGTAATGTGATAGACATTATTTTAGCATAATTGAGTAAGACATCGTAATAAAAAGGTAGTAAAATGGTTTACTGCATGTCAACCGGCGACGAAAGCGGTTTACACACTAGGTTTTTTCCTATGAAGAAACGCCAGTAAAAAAAGATCAAGTAATACGCTCGAGGTACGATCTGTGAACGTTAAAATTTCAATACTTGACCGAAACAAGTCGGATACCTAGTTGGTTTTCAATGCAACTACAGGACCACAGCCATTCCGTTTATAGGTTTTTAGGCATAAAGCCTACGTATATTATATTAAGTGCAAACTATACTTTGTTGTGGCCACTTGGTCAAACATGTCACTTTCCATAGATATTTACATTTTGACATTTGAAACTGATAGGGGATTGGATGTGGGGCTGTGGGCGCGGCCATTGCGACAGCGCGGAAATCCACGTGATTATTTTACTTTTATTTGTGTCGATATGCTGTCGATCCTTCAATCGTATCCTTCTTTCAATAATACTTTTTATGCCAGTGTAATTCCCTGTCTATAAAAACGGAACATTCGACTGGATTCAAATATTTAATTTTATTTCTGGTAATATAAATCCTTTTTTTATTGTATGTATTTGCAGTAATATCCGTGATATCCAGTTTTTAACGGTGGCGTCTTATTCCATTTTTAAAAGGAGCATGTTAAACCATCCAAAGATTTAAGTAAAGAACTGCAAAAGTTTCTGCGGTAACCATAAAAAAAATGTTTGGGTAATGTGAATTACGGCCGTCAATAATTTAGATTTAAGATATTTATTTCTCAATACAGAATACAAAATTACATTTTTTAAAGATTACTTACATACACATTAGATTTTACATACACTTAGATTACCGACCTACACGTCCTAAAAAAAAAAAAAAAAAAAAAAAAAAAAAAAAAAAAAAAAAAAAAAAAAAAAAATTAAATTAAATTAATGCATGTGGCTATAATTTTACTAATATAGTTATATAGTTGTATAAGTGTTTTGTGTTTTTGTTTTGTGTTTTGTAATGCTATGGATCTAAGAAATCTGAAAATAAACCTTTTTTATTTTATTTTATTTTTTATTAGCATGCAGGAGAGACTTTAAGTATTAACATGTACAACAACATTGTGTTATGTAAGGTAAACACATAAATATTATGTTAAAAATAGTGTTGTGAAACAATAACTGGAGAGGGTAATCTAGTATTTTATTTGGAGGGTAGTTGAGAGCGGGCAATGTCCATCGACCGGTCGAGATTATGAGTCAAGCGGGAGTTATTACGTATATTATATAGGTAGTGAAAAGCGATTGCAATTTGCCACACTGTTTGTTAATATATCTAAAAGCATTTGATGACGTGATTTTTTAGAACTTTTTTGAATAATGGCTGGGATTTAATTTCCTTTATATCATTTGACAGTTTGTAATAAGTAAAGCGTGGAACGGAACGACGGACATTCCCGCAAGAGAGGGATTATTAAGCGTTAGTACGTACGTAAAAACAAAAAGATTTTTTTTTACATTTGTATGGAGCAGGTCGCCCCAGTCGGCCAACGCTCCATATAAATGTAAAAATAGCAATATCCAATCTATTCCTTGCTACATACCCATACCTGTGTTAGCTCTCGGGTCTCTAGCGCCGGCGGCCGAGAGCGTGTTTAGCAGCGGTCCCCCGAAGTTGGTGGGCGCGAAGTTGTCATTATAGTCTAGTCCATAGTCCAGGCCGAACTGCGCGGCCGTGAGCGCGGCGCACGCGCATAGGATAAACGCCTGCGGAAGAGGACATTCATAATATTAATATTAAGTAATTGAAATATTAAGGCAGACGGAATGATTTTGGAAAAAATCGGGTTTGAAGTGATATATACTGAGTGATAATAACTGATAATCAAATGCATGTGGCATCTTAATCCATATTTTTAACAAGCATATACCGCTATTATTTGGATCATATTTATTCATTTCAGAGTAATTTACCCGTTTGCTGGAATGACCGCAAAGTACATTATGCTTGTAGAATATTGGGAATAGTATCAAAAACACTCCTAAGGCTGGTAACAGTTAATACCTACTTGTATAAGTTCTATATGTAGCTTATCGAATCCTTAATTGATATATTTTTTTAATTAACTGTTTGTACGTCACGGATCGAATAGTATTTGATTTAACAAAACGATACACAACAGAAGTACCTAAAGTATTTATTTTCATCCAGTAAGTCATAATTAAATCTGATTAACACGAGGACGATCTTAGATAACCCGGTTGCGAAGGTTAAGCTGATGAAAGAACGTAATAAAATTAAAAGTTCACGCCGTTAACTAATGAGGTGTGGAGTTAACTGGGCGTTAACTTAACGCCTCGTGATAATTGCATGCGTAACAGATACGCCAGCTTATCTACAATAACATCTTGGTTCTTACTGCACGAGCAAAAGGTATATGATAACTTGATTAATAACGCGCATAAGTACGTCTGTAAGACATCATCACAATGTCATTACTGAGAGTTAGTGGAACGTTACGATTATCCGATTATCATTTATTCAATCACATGTCTGAACCGATTGGTATAGTAATCACGGTCGGTGGTCTTCCGCGGCCTTACTCCACATACCTACATACTTTCAAATTCAGCGGTAACGGCCGATAAGGCAACAAAACCTTAAAGCGGTTAAGTATATTAATATTCATACAAGCAATAGCGAGCACGATTAATTTTGTAATGTTCCAGGGAATGTGTATTTCCGTTTTCGGTCAGCGGCCTATGAGTGAAATGTCGATGCATAAGTGTTATCTCACGAAAGCTGGTTGAAGATACTTATACAATGTGCTTTCTGCTTTGTCTCAAGATTGCTGGTCGATATTGAGCGCTCTAGAGCGTACGCACACAAGTTAACTTTACATTGATCAACTTGGCATGTATTTAACGATGTTGACGGCGGCATTATGTGAATAATACACCTATACAATTGTACAATTGTTGTTGGTTGTATTGTACAATTGTGCCACCTATGACGAACGAAGCCGAGACACTGAACTAGTTGTAATTCAGTGAACTGGGCGCAGAATTCAGAATGAATGTGGGCTGGTATGCATTTTCTTGACTAGTCTCCACTTATAATAAATCTCTAAATTAAAAAAAGAATCAGCCAGTTTGAAACTAAGCTTTGCGCGGTTCGAATGTTCTCAGCATCCCATGAACGGAAAAATATGAAACATTTTATATAGGTACATTATTATTCTAGCTGCAACTTAGGATAGTTTTTATCCGACTGCGACAGTTAATTAATTTTCCGAAATATACGACTTCATTTAATTTTTCATTTATTTTTATTGAAATCAAACGCTGCTCCAACTGTCAGCTATAAGAACCGTCAAATGTTCGTCAAAATGGCGGAATTGCTTTGCCTTTCACTTATTAATAATTTAAATCCCGTCTACGATAGACCTTTACGAGACAAATGCTAAAATATAAACCATAAAAAAATATTCGATTCTGATATGAGAACTTATATGCGCAAATGTCGTTTTATTTCGTAATTTCAATAAATGAAATCAACAAATTTGAACAATATAATTAACACGAATTTGTTTTTTTTGAATGACAATGGCACGCGCTCGGCGCATTCAGCCAAAGTACCTGCGGCGCTACCACGAAAACCGATACTCAATGTTCATATATTTGCATCCCTGTCACTCGAGTATGGTTAGTGCGATAGAGATAGAGATACCCGAATATTTTCGAATTCCGAAGTTCGTGGTTATAGCTCAGGAATCGAAAATATGGTAAATAATCATAATGTATTTTCTCGAAAAAGAATTTAAAATAAATATAGTCAAATGGAGAAAAAAACAAAGCAAGAGGTTATATAGGTAATGATTAAGTTATAAGAGTCCAAAGTTTTAAGAGGGGGTATGTTCTGTCCCTTTTCCGCAAAACGCACCTTCATATGAAACGATTGTTTTTTACTATGACGCTCGAGTATATTGACGTCACAGTCCCTCATCGTTATCTCACTCTAACAAGCGACATTATAACGGATGTAGCTTCATAATTTTTTGAGATATTTGAATGGGAGTTTCATTATCTTCTATCTATTTATACATAATAAATGCCTATGTCCTGACTGACTTATTCACTCACTCACTCACTCACTCACTCATCAACGCACAGCCGAAACTACTAATCTTAGAGAGTTGATTTTTGCACAGTATGTTGCTTTTATAACGTGGGCTAGAGATAAAAAGGGATTTTTGAAAATTCTACCCCTAAGGGGGTAAAATGGGGGTGCAAAGTTTGTATGGGAGAACCTTTTTTTTTTGAGCTATAGACTTAAACTTTGTAGAAAAATTAGTTATTAGAATACAAATGAAACACTTTCAGCGTTTTGGAAAATTCCACCCCTACGGGGGTAAAATAGGGGTGCAAGGTTTGTATGGGGGAAACATTTTTTTTTTAAATAGAGACTTAACACTTTGTAGAAAGATCAGTCATTAGAATACTAATAAAGAACTTTCAGGGTTTTAGAAAATTCTACCCCTAAAGGGGTAAAATAGAGTGCAAAGTTTGTATGGGAAAAACTACTTTTTTTTAAATAGAGACTTAAAACTTTGTAGAGAAATTATTCATTAGAATACAAATAAAGTACCTAGATTCAGCGTTTTAAAAAAATCTACCCCTAAGGGGGTAAAATAGGGGTGCAAATTTTGTATGGGGGAAACAATATTTTTTTTTAAATAGAGACTTAAAACTTTGTAGAAAGATTAGTCATCAGAATACAAATTAAGTACTTTCAGCGTTTTAGAAAATTCTACCCCTAAAAATAGGGGGCTAAAATAGGGGTGCAAAGTTTGTATGTGGGAAACTATTTTTTTTAGCTAGAGTCCTAAAACTTTGTAGAAAGATTATTTAAATACAAAGAAAGTACTTTCAGCGTTTTGGAAAATTTCACCCCTAAGGGGGTAAAATAGGGTGCAAAGTTTGTATGGGAAAAACATATTTTTTTTAATAGAGACTTAAAATTTTGACGAAAAATTACTTATTAGAACATGAAAAATACTACATTCGGCGTTTTACAAAAATCATTCCCTAAGGGGGTTAAAAAAGGGTGCAAGGTTTGTATGGGGAACACTTTTTCTGAGCTAGACACTTAAAACTTTGTAGAAAGATTACTTATAAAAATACAAAAAAAAATACTTTCAGCGTTTTGAAAAAATCTATCCCTAAGGGGGATAAAAAGGGGTGCAAAGTTTTTATCAGGGAAAGTTTATGTTTTTGAGTTAGAGACTTGAAACTTTGTAGAAAGATTACTTATTAAAATACAAAAAAAGAACACAAATCGTTTTAGAAAATTCCACACCTAATAGGGTTAAAAAGGAGAGCAAGCTTTGCATGGGCAACACTTTTTTTTGAGTTAGACTTAAAACTTTGCAAAAAGATTTCTTATTAGAATACTAAAAAAGAACTTTCAGCGTTTTAGAAAACTCCATCCCTAAGGGGATCCTTAAGATCCTTAAGAAGGGTAGCCAGTGTTGTGTGGGAAAAACTTTTTTTTTTACTAGACTTAAAGCTATTCAAAATGTTACTTATTAAAATTAATAATAAAGTACTTTCAGAGTTTTAGAAAATTCCACCCCTAAGGGGGTTAAGAAAGCTTTGTATGGGCAACACTTTTTTTGAGCTAGAGACTTAAAAGTTTACGAAAAAAGTTCTTTCAGCGATTAGAAAAATTCAACCTCTAAGGGGGTTTAAAAGGGGGTTCAAATTTTAAATGGCGAGCAATAAAATTTTAAAGTGTGAGTAAGATATTTTTAACTTCGGTCTTATTCTGTACGTTAAAAGACTACAAAACTGATTTCAGAGTTTTTCCAAATTCATCCCCTAAGAGTGTTAAAATTGGTTCAAAGTTTGAGTATTTCAAGGCATTTTTAAAGTATGAGATTTTTAACTTTGGTTTTAGACTGTTTGTTCACAAACTAGAAAATGAACATCAACTTTTTTTTTAATTATCCCTTAAAAGAGGGTTCAAATTTTGTATTGAGAGAAATCATTTTCTAAGACTATAAAAAGTTCTACGCGGACGAAGTCGCGGGCAACAGCTAGTATTATAAATAAATCCTTCATCGGGCTAGGTATATTGGGCAATATGATTATTCAAATATTGTAAACAATGAATAATGAACAGGTAAGCAGGTACTTACTTCATTATTTAGATATCAGCGCCTTAGGTGGTCTTTCAACATAAACATATTTTGATAGAGTCACACACGTTGTAAGAAATGTGTTCGTCATCCTCCTGATTTGAGCTTGCTGAAAGGAATATTCAGCAAGCTCAATACTACTATAATATTTGACTTCCAACCAAACCTAAATCCGGTGTATGCTCATTCTCTAGTACCTACTTCTCTAACTCCCAACAATACAATACCCTTATCCTTTCACTTTTCAGCAGTCCAACACATCCTGCCAATACGTTTCACACACGAGTGAAACCGCGGAAACATTACGTAACGAACCTGTTCACATGTCGGACTGGTTTGGACCAAAACAAGTGTCTGAACTTGAGCTGACCTCGGCTGGGGTCTGCGCGGCATTCGTATGAACCCTAGCTGTTGATATGAGCACGTGTGTAAATGCACACGGGCGTTATACTCGTACCTGCTTAAATGGTAACACAGAATACTTTACTTATAAACAGACATTGTAGGTACATTTTGTATTATTATCGCCGGAGTGCAGTTAAGGTGAATTGGTGTAAAGAATTCGATCCATTACTTTTTTCATGGCAATTATTGTCTGTAGAAATTCCACTAACACCATTACTTGCTTAAAACCGTTTGAATTGTTGAACGATGGAATGGGCGCGCGGCGACATACACAATATTAGTATTTGTTAATAGCGTGTCCTTAACCAAGTCTCGTAGACTTACGCAGCGTTTACATTGGTAGGTATCTACATATTTATAACAAGTAGTATCTATAAAGCTCACAAAAGGTTACCTTTTTCATAGTTGTAACGTTATTTGAATTCATTGCTTCATCTGTCATGCTATTGATTTAGAAAAATATATCTCACTGGTGAAAAGGTGCACATGATCTGGTTTTCAATCAAGGCGTTTACAAAACGATAATGGCAAATTCACGTGACTAGCAATTTGTCCTAGAGGTTTCGTAATAAGCCCTACATAAAGGCCCAGTACTCAAGGTAGGTAAGTCCAGGGCCCGAACACCCGTCTGTGCATACGCAATTGATTTAGTTATGCAAATCTGACTGCGGTTTTCATTTCATTTTCACACTTATATTATAAATATCCTGTCTGCTAGTTCATAAAGGAGTTATGGATAAGGCATGGAATAGTTATTTGGTTACTATAAAGAATGATGATTATTTCGACGAGACACACAAGGTAGAATTATACTTTTAAATAGTAGGTAAGTACGTAGGTACATAATTTTTGCAATCGATTCACAACAGGAAACAATGTAGAACTATTGAAAGACCGTACCTACTCCATTAAAATTCCAAATATTTCAAATGTTATAATTTCTCAATTCATTATGTTGAAAATAATGTCGATTATATATCGCCATTATATTAAGTTGTAGTACTGGTGTGTGATGAAAGTCAGTACTAAAGCGTCAAAATACTGGACAACCACCGTTACGACGATATTTACAAAATAATTTACTTTAAAAACAAAGTTTTAACCGACTTCAAATCAGTACCCAAATCGCTTCAAGTGTGCCTATAAAATTTGAAGAGTTCTCTCGATTTTTCCAGGATCCCATCATCAGATCCTGACTTGATGACCATGGGAATACTAGGGAAAAATACCCTCTCAGACAAAAAATATTTTCGAATTCGGTTCAGGCGTCTTCGAGTAATCGGGGAACATAGTTCAACATACATTAAAACAAGATTCCGACGATTTGAGAATCTCCTCCTTTTTTGAAGTCGGTTAATTAAAGTCTACGTTAAGAGCCGAGGGAATGATTAGGTTGCTACGAATGAAACTATACTACGTATAAAATCTATAAATTAAAATACATAATTAGCTTCAGCCAGGGTTCATAAAATCTATACATATAATAAAGCGAAGAGGGTCGAAAGTCTGTACATGGAAGATATTCGAAAAAAAATTGGCTAGGGATACTTAGAATCGATAACAGAACACGTTCCAACAGTTTTTAGAATTTTTGTCTGTTTGTCTGTTTATCTGTTTATCGGTTTATCTGTTTGTCTGTTTATCTGTTTATCTGTTTATCTGTTTGTCTGTTTATGTGACCGCGCATCACGTGAAAACGGCTAAACCGATAAAGATGAAATTTAGCATAGAGATAGTTTGTGTCCTGGGGAAGGACTTAGGGTAGTTTTTATCCTGAAAATCAACCCCTAAGGGGATGAAATGGGGGGTGGAAATTTGTATGGAGCTACTTAAACCGCTGCACCGATTTAGATGAAATTTGGTATATGATTAGTTTGAGTCCCGGAAAAGGTTAAATAATAGGTTTCATCCCGAAAATCTTCCCTTTAGGGAGTAAAATAGGGGGTGAAAAATTGGATGTAACCCATTTTGATGAAATTTGGTTAAGAGGTAGTTTAAGTTCTGGGGAAGGACATTGGATAGTTTTTATTCCGGAAATCTTTCCCTGAGGGGGTGAAATGGGGGGTGAAATTTTGGATGGACTCCGTTTAGATCAAATTTGGTATAAATATAGTTTGAGTCCCGGAGGATGACAATGGATAGTTTGAATCCCGAAAATCATCCCCCAAGGGGATGAAATAGGGATGAAAATGTGGATAAATCCCATTTAGTTCAAATTTGGTATAGAGATAAAAGGAGTCCCAGGGAAGGACAATGCATAGTTTTTATCCTAAATCATCTCCTGAGGGGGTGAAAAGAGGGGTGAAAATTTGGATAGAACCAACCCATTTAGATGAAATTTGGTATAGAGAGAGGTAGAGTCCTAGGAAAGAACATATAATTTTTTTTATTCCGGAACACATAAAAGGAGGAAATCATCCCCTAAGGGGGTGAAAAATGCTGGATGAACATTTGGATTGAACCCATTTACGGTATAGCGATAGATAAGGAAGGACACAGGATAGTTTTATCCCGAAAATCATCCCCTAAGGGGGTGTAATTGGAGGTGGAAATTTGTTTGTGACACATTTTGATAAAATTTGGTTGCATGATAGTTTGAGTCCTGGAAAAGGACATATAATAGTTTCTATTCCAGAAATCATCCCCTAAGGGGGGGTCAATTGGGGGTGAAAATTTGGATGGAACCCATTTACGGTATAGCGGTAGTTGGGAGTCCTGGGGAATAGGAACATTAACATTACATAAGTAAATTGACGTTCCAAGGGTAAAGGTACCTTATGGCGGCCTTAGTTTTGAAGATGTTTTCTAAAACGGGGTAAAAAAGACGTTTGATTATGGCAATTTTGAAAACTATTAGATGTAACATATAAAATATTTAAATTACAAGTCAGTTAATTTAATCCTACGGTTTAGTAGAAAAGGTCCTTACGGCCGTGTGATATGAAAATATGCAAAATAATCCTGAAAAAAGCCTACATGCATCGATACCCTTTCCTTCATACAATCCATACTAATATTACAAATGCGAAAGTAACTCTGTCTGTCTGTTACCTTTTCATGCTTAAACCGCTGAACCGATTGAGATGAAATTTGGTATAGAGATACTTTGAATTCCGGGGCCTTCCCAAAGAGTCCTTACTAAAGATAGTTTTTATCTGGAAATTCATCACCTAAGGGGGTGAAAAGGGGGGAGAAAGTTACGATATAAACGAGTTCCGCGCGGACGAAGTCGCGGGCAAAAGCTAGTAATAAATAAAATTGTTTCGTTAATTCAATTTGCTTTAATACTCTATATTTAACACAGCATTGGGCTACGTTTACCGACGCCTGATCCGATATCGTTGTAAAATTATTTCATAATTACTACATCCCTATACTATATTTATGGTCTGTGATTAATTTGCAGCGGAGTAGGAACATTAAGAAACCCTTTAAATATGCAACACTAACGGCTAGTAAGGTAAGAGCGGCGTCAAGTTTAAACGCCGTCTAGGAAGTTTAGCAACGTATTGATGAAACTGCGAGGGCGATAAAACCGAACTGTAACAACAACTACATCCGCAGTGTAAATATCTCCATCAGCAGAACTACAGCAGTATTAAAGCGCCGTAGGTTCAGCGAAGTTAAGCGAACAGAGTTTTTGAAACAATATAATGCGTCTGTTTATAATAATATGGTTTCAAAAAAATACGAATAGTAATCTTGAGGCTTTTTTGCAGCGAGATCAGTGATTCGAATCATGACTAAGCAATTATCGCTCGATAGCAAAAAATCACGAAAATAGGACTAAAATAACAAATTATGCACAAAAGCTAAACATATTAAAATTGGTTCTAAAAATCGGCAATATCATGTTTAAGGGAACTTAGTGATTACTTTTTTATTTATTTAAACGCACAAAAAATTAAAATTAAATAACATGATAAAACGCTTTCGAACACGCACTTCCATCTCGCTCACGCTTATGCTCAGTGAGAGGAAATGTAGACGATGAACCTATTTACGGCGCCTTAATAACTCGCTCTACGCGGGGCAATAAAGGGTGGGCAAACAAAGACGGCATCTGCTGCGATCTTTGTCGCTGCTACCATGGCCGGTAAGTATAACAGGGAGGCAAGAGAGCGCAACAGGCGCACCATTCCCATTACGTATTGCTGCGCGTGCAGCGAGTTTTAAATCTCCAGTAACTGGTTCTAATTTACGTACCAGGTATGTAACGTATATATTGCCTTAATAACAGCACATGATTAAGCCTGTATCTCGACTCAATTGTTGTTGGAAGAAATACATCGAAATATAGGGATAAGCTCGCCTTTATGCATAGGTACTGCTTGCTCTTGTAATTCTTATTTTGTAGTTCTGCTGTATTTAAAGTACAATGTACAATAAAGTATTTACATAGGTACCTACATTATGATTCCTGAGTAGGAACGTGTATAAGTGTATACTTACTTAAAGCAAATTATGTGCTGCTGTAGAAATATATCTGAATAAACACAACTAATTAAACTACATATCAGCTTTCGAAACCAGGCGAATGGGGGAATCATATGGAGATTTAAGTAGGTTCGCGTCTCTTCTGTGGACATTGTCAAAGTTAAGGGCTTTAAAGCCTAATACTTTGTGCTTTTGTTTGTGTGGCTGTACTCTTAATCCGCATAAACGGCGCCTCCTTTTACATGATTTCATGCAATAAAATCCATTTTTATATGCACGGAAGCCCACACTCACTTAACTATTGACCACAGGAAAGACGACGCTTGCTTTACTCAATCTGTATGACCCGAACATGTTTCAGTTTCTTGTTAAATACCAGTACCCTTATTGTGAGACTAGCTGTTGCCCGCGACTTCGTCCGCGTAGAACTTTTTATCGTCTTAGAAAATGATTTCTCTCAATACAAAATTTGAACCCTCTTTTAGGGGATAATTAAAAAAAAAGTTGATGTTCATTTTCTAGTTTGTGAACAAACAGTCTAAAACCAAAGTTAAAAATCTCATACTTTAAAAATGCCTTGAAATACTCAAACTTTGAACCAATTTTAACACTCTTAGGGGATGAATTTGGAAAAACTCTGAAATCAGTTTTGTAGTCTTTTAACGTACATAATAAGACCGAAGTTAAAAATCTCTTACTCACACTTTAAAATTTTATTGCTCGCCATTTAAAATTTGAACCCCCTTTTAAACCCCCTTAGAGGTTGAATTTTTCTAATCGCTGAAAGAACTTTTTTCGTAAACTTTTAAGTCTCTAGCTCAAAAAAAGTGTTGCCCATACAAAGCTTTCTTAACCCCCTTAGGGGTGGAATTTTCTAAAACTCTGAAAGTACTTTATTATTAATTTTAATAAGTAACATTTTGAATAGTTTTAAGTCTAGTAAAAAAAAAAGTTTTTCCCACACAACACTGGCTACCCTTCTTAAGGATCTTAAGGATCCCCTTAGGGATGGAGTTTTCTAAAACGCTGAAAGTTCTTTTTTAGTATTCTAATAAGTAATCTTTTTGCAAAGTTTTAAGTCTAACTCAAAAAAAAGTGTTGCCCATGCAAAGCTTGCTCTCCTTTTTAACCCTATTAGGGGTGGAATTTTCTAAAACGATTTGTGTTCTTTTTTTGTATTTTAATAAGTAATCTTTCTACAAAGTTTCAAGTCTCTAACTCAAAAACATAAACTTTCCCTGATAAAAACTTTGCACCCCTTTTTATCCCCCTTAGGGATATATTTTTTCAAAACGCTGAAAGTCTTTTTTTTTGTATTTTTATAAGTAATCTTTCTACAAAGTTTTAAGTGTCTAGCTCAGAAAAAGTGTTCCCCATACAAACCTTGCACCCTTTTTTAACCCCCTTAGGGAATGATTTTTGTAAAACGCCGAATGTAGTATTTTTCATGTTCTAATAAGTAATTTTTCGTCAAAATTTTAAGTCTCTATTAAAAAAAAATATGTTTTTCCCATACAAACTTTGCACCCTATTTTACCCCCCCCGGGGTGAAATTTTCCAAAACGCTGAAAGTACTTTCTTTGTATTTAAATAATCTTCCTACAAAGTTTTAGGACTCTAGCTAAAAAAAATAGTTTCCCACATACAAACTTTGCACCCCTATTTTAGCCCCCTATTTTTAGGGGTAGAATTTTCTAAAACGCTGAAAGTACTTAATTTGTATTCTGATGACTAATCTTTCTACAAAGTTTTAAGTCTCTATTTAAAAAAAATATTGTTTCCCCCATACAAAATTTGCACCCCTATTTTACCCCCTTAGGGGTAGATTTTTTTAAAACACTGAATCTAGGTACTTTATTTGTATTCTAATGAATAATTTCTCTACAAAGTTTTAAGTCTCTATTTAAAAAAAAGTAGTTTTTCCCAAACAAACTTTGCACTCTATTTTACCCCTTTAGGGGTAGAATTTTCTAAAACCCTGAAAGTTCTTTATTTGTATTCTAATGACTGATCTTTCTACAAAGTTTTAAGTCTCTATTAAAAAAAAAAAATGTTTCCCCCATACAAACCTTGCACCCCTATTTTACCCCCGTAGGGGTGGAATTTTCCAAAACGCTGAAAGTGTTTCATTTGTATTCGAATAACTAATTTTTCTACAAAGTTTAAGTCTATAGCTCAAAAAAAAAGGTTCTCCCATACAAACTTTGCACCCACATTTTACCCCCTTAGGGGTAGAATTTTCAAAAATCCCTTTTTATCCCTAGCCCACGTTATAAAAGCAACATACTGTGCAAAAATCAACTCTCTAAGATTAGTAGTTTCGGCTGTGCGTTGATGAGTGAGTGAGTGATTGAGTGAATACGTCAGTCAGGACATAGGCATTTATTATGTATAAATAGATAGAAGATAATGAAACTCCCATTCAAATATCTCAAAAAATTATGAAGCTACATCCGTTTTAATGTCGCTTGTTAGAGTGAGAAAACGATGAGGGACTGTGACGTCAATATACTCGAGCGTCATAGTAAAAAACAATCGTTTCATATGAAGGTGCGTTTTGCGGAAAAGGGACAGAACATACCCCCTCTTAAAACTTTGGACTCTTATAACTTAATCATTACCTATATAACCTCTTGCTTTGTTGTTTTCTCCATTTGACTATATTTATTTTAAATTCTTTTTCGAGAAAATACATTATGATTATTTACCATATTTTCGATTCCTGAGCTATAACCACGAACTTCGGAATTCGAAAATATTCGGGTATCTCTATCTCTATCGCACTAACCATACTCGAGTGACAGGGATGCAAATATATGAACATTGAGTATAGGTTGAGGACAGGTACTTTGGCTGAATGCGCCGAGCGCGTGCCATTGTCATTCAAAAAAAACAAATTCGTGTTAATTATATTGTTCAAATTTGTTGATTTCATTTATTGAAATTACGACATAAAACGACATTTGCGCATATAAGTTCTCATATCAGAATCGAATATTTTTTTATGGTTTATATTTTAGCATTTGTCTCGTAAAGGTCTATCGTAGACGGGATTTAAATTATTAATAAGTGAAAGGCAAAGCAATTCCGCCATTTTGACGAAAATTTGACGGTTCTTATAGCTGACAGTTGGAGCAGCGTTTGATTTCAATAAAAATAAATGAAAAATTAAATGAAGTCGTATATTTCGGAAAATTAATTAACTGTCGCAGTCGGATAAAAACTATCCTAAGTTGCAGCTAGAATAATAATGTACCTATATAAAATGTTTCATATTTTTCCGTTCATGGGATGCTGAGAACATTCGAACCGCGCAAAGCTTAGTTTCAAACTGGCTGATTCTTTTTTTAATTTAGAGATTTATTATAAGTGGAGATAACAATCGTAACCTAACGTTACGTAACTAATACGAGATCGAATAAACGCGCTTCGAATAGATTTCGATCTCGCTACGGTATTCTTCGATTCGACCCGTCAAACTTGTAACTCACAATGCCGTTGTCCTACGAAACCAACTGCAAAACGTTAGGCTCTAGCGTTTAGTTTTCGATGCGTAATTTAACGTTCGATTCGTACTACCAATCGGTAGTGTGAGACACAAATTTGACATTTCGTATCGAAGAATACCGTAGCGACTGTAGTTTACTATTTCACTTGCAAAATGGCCCGTGATATCGTATTATTCCGTCAAGAGTTACCGTAGATCCGATCGAAATTTATCTCAAATTAAAGAACTTATAAAAATAAGGGTTTTGAATTGACAACATATATCCGCAAAATTCGGATTGTCGCGTATTTTGTATTTAAAAATGCAAATAAATGGCCCCCGCGCCGCCATATTGTATCGACAGTGGACACTGTCGACGTCGCGATGCGCGTATTCTGTAATGTCATAACCGACAAACATTTAAATTAAAACGATAAATGCTAGTGATATAAGGTTGAATATTGGAAAATCGTGAACGAACGTGAAGTCGATGGCGAATTAAGTAATGTATAAGTGCCTCACGTTACAGTTTGGATTTTTAGTTCTATGAGTGACCACCAGGGGCGGTGTATAGACTTTTCATACTAAATCTTGACGATAGGCGCTAGCGCCTGTAGTAAACGCAACTCACGTCAATCCCACGCTAAAAGTACAGATATTTAATTTCCTAGTTTTTATACTGATTGATAATTGTTAGAGCGTTCACTAGATCATTGTAACAGTTCCCCACTCTATTAGTCAGCTGTAAGTGTGAAGTCGATAATTAAAGAGATTCGAACCACTGCTAAATATAATGAGACTGTGCCGTCAATGGTAGTTACGCAGACCGGTCTGCATAGCCGTTACGATAGCCCGGTGATGCTAAAAGCAAACTCGCGTTCAATTTACATTACGTGCCCAGCTTTGTCTTATATCTAGATCTATAAGCAACAACAACACAGTCTTCTGAAGGAGCTGGCAAAGCGTCTCAACTGTCCGCTTACCATGTATATACTGGTCGCAGGTGGTTATTGGGAAGGCCAAATAAATAATAAATTGAGTTAAATAACGTACTAACATAGTTATAATTTAGTTATTGTTATTTTATATTGTTTGTACTTACTAACTGACTCTTACTAACTCTCTATGGATCATATCTGGACTGATATTAACAATTTTTATTTTATTAGATTTTTTTTATAAGCACAAAAGGACATCAGGCAAGCAATGTAAAACGTACAATTGTGCAATTCAGTTAGGTAGGTACTGGGCCGAGCTCCACATCTGTTGGACATTACTCCTGGCTACCGCTTTCTGCTAACGCAACGGACTTCATACATATTTAAAACAATATAAACTATAGTCCTGTATCGATCAAAGTATTCAAAGCTCGATGGTAATCAATCTGTGATCGTATCAATGTTAAATAACTCGGCAACATGAAACGCAAATGAACACTCTATTTAAGATCACCGAACAAGTTACGTGATAGCAAACATTGAAAGAAGAAATTTCAATTCAATTGATTCTTCTACACATACACGTACCTAGAATGAATGGACTTTCGTCTGCAAGGCTCTTTGTGTAGCGAAATAATAAATACTTATACAGTTTAATAAATTAAGAATCAGACCCTGATCTAGAAGAAAGTATACGGGTCTATTAAATAAAATTGAATTCTGAGCACATACGATTTGAGAAAGCAACGATAAAAAATTTACTTTTTCTCTTAGCGAATCATTTCATCTGTATTGTGCGCCAAAACAAAACCCAAGTGTGACGCCTATCGCGCCGTATATCATCCAAATTCCAACTCATTTCGCTAAAGTTTGATACAGTGACAAAGATAAGATTGGTATCGCGTCACAGAATGCAAAGTACATGGAAACAACAAGCTGCGAATCACGAGCACGCGTGCGCTGAAACCAAATCAAGTGTGAACGCACGTTGCGACAGAGTGACACAACTCACTGGACATTGTGCTAACATCTCGTGCCAACATTATAGACATTTGCATTACGCTAATGACTTAAAACAAAGGCGATTTTGGATTAGGAGTGCGCGGTGCGGGGCCATTAAGAGGCCTCATAAGTTAAGCATACTTAGGAATAAGAATAAGAATAATTGTTTACATTCTTGCATATAAGAATGTCCATGATTATTCGTAGTATCTAATATTAACATAACATAATCACTGTATTTCTTCGGCTGCTGCTGTATCATAATTATGTGCCCGCAATTATTAAACTGATTTACCTACTCACTCATATATACTTACTAATAAAAATACGACTATTTTATATTTTCTTCCACGTTTATATGTTTGTAATTATGTGGAAATAGATCACTAGAAATGGCCGTTTCTAATTTATCCTAGTTGCTGTAAAGTCGTTTCCCTATTTACAAACATAATGAGATCAATTCTACATCAGCTGCACAATGAGGCTCATACCTTATTGCATAACACTTGTCATGTATGTATCTGTGTAGGTAATCACATGTAATTAAATTCGCAAATTAGCCTGACCAATTATTCACCAGCACCCAAACTAGAGCACAAATTTGACAAACGTCATTCCATGGCCTTGAATATAATTTGAGCTAATTTGACGTTATTGAATTTGCAAAACGGAACAATGAGATACGAACGCGAAAATTAATATGTGTATTACTTGCGAGATTAACGACTGCAATCAAAGTCAAGGTTATTTCTATCGGTTAGTTGCGGCACGATTAAAGCCGGAGGCTTTAAGGAAGGCTCACGGATATAAGTCGTTCAATTGATCTTCGTTAATGTTTGACACGGACCATTTGATCTGTCTGCATGCTGCTATGCCTTGTTTAGCCTGTTTTCGGAGAAGACTATATCATAGCACAAAAAAGTTTACGGTTTCATTAGATATTTTAACACTTCGTTTGAAGACCCTCGTGATGTTTTCCAATGAACCTGAATCATCTCCGCGTCGATCTATTTTGATCTAACCTGAACTAAAATCATACACTTTTTTTTGATAATAATGAAGTACCGTTAGTGCATTTGCATTAGTTTCACAAAGCAAATAAGAACGGACAGTTCTATGTAGAGGTTAGGGGGCGATGTTGGGTAGAGCTGCCCCGTCGTCGTTAAAGCCGAAAAAAATATTTACAGATCTGAATCTGTGCCGAGTCCCGCGAATGCACATACTTGGGGTTCGGATTATGGATATTATCATTTTTGACCTTAACCAGCCCATTATTACACCATTTATTTTGTTTTATACTCCGTGATGAGGAAACACGTGGAAACTTCAGAATACGCGTATTTCTTTCCGCGGATTTGTTTTATTAACAGGTAAGTCGGCTAAAGGATAGATAGGAATCCCTCTTAAGCTGGATAATCAATCTATGTCACGACGTTCTCTAGGAATATTTACATTCAATCAGTCGTACCTATCTGAACGAGGTTGTTTGTATGCTAGTGTATAAATGGTCTGATTTCGTTGTGGGCTCCAAGCGGCAATCTTCATACATTTAAATGATATGTTGAATTTATGGACTAGGTACTCAATCCGACACAACTGGGTCATACAGAGATTTAGGTGGTAATTTGTCTTTATGGTACCGTCAAACATGCCTACTTTGCCACCAGGGGGAACTTTGCCCAATAAGCAAATTTAAAAATTTTCCTCTTGGGCAAAGTTCCCCCTGGTGGCAAAGTAGGCATGTTTGACGGTACATGCGAACATTATATATCCACCATTTTACTCCATAACTAAGAGCAAGGGGCCACGTGACGTGATCACCACGTGATCACCAACCCGAACCACGTGGACGGACACCATCAAAGCGGTCAATAAATTTCCTATGACAGAATGTGTTCGCCATGCTGCCATTAGAGACCGGTATGTCAAGAGTGAACGGCTAAGAAGAAGATACTCCATAACCAGCATTTAGGCTCCGTCTGTCTCCGTTCTTGACGACAGCAAAAGAGACAACTTTTATTTTTGTGTTTGTATGACCAACTGTCATCTAAGGATCCTGTGCTAACCTGCACATAATTTGAATTTATTTATTTTGTTCCTATGCCACACTGATGTAGGTATACTCGTAATAAAGAACAAGCGATGAAATACATTAACAAATTTCTCAGACGTTAGTTACAATACGACAACCAGCACTGGAAGGATCTGTGCGACCCTCGTGTTTAAAGCACCAAACTGCTTGTCCTGATTCGACATAAAATATTACTATCGATTGGAAGTCTTAGTTTAAATTTAAGTTAGGTATATGATACTAAATATCAGTTCGAATAAAAAAACGTTCACGTTTAGTTTACTACGAATTCACGAGTCCGCGCTCATTTAATAATTACGTAAGTTTGATTAAGGAACCGAATCTGTTCGTCTATTAACATTTAAAAATAGAAAAAAAACTTGGTAGACAGGAGGCATTACAAATCACAATCAATTGATACCTAGGTGTATACTCGTATATGCCATCAATAGATACAAAAAAATATTTTGGAAAAATATCATTGTTAGTAGATACGTAAATCTGAGCTTGTAGCCTTGTAATCATTCGTATGATTGATTTATAAAATGACTGGGCTTTTCCAATGTATCAATACTAATGTTCTATTGTGTAATACTCGTAGTAGGTATGTAATGTTAGTTACATGGGAGGAAACAAGCACTACATTAGCCTTCAAATTCAATGGAAATGGTTAATATCTTATTGCATTTGATAATTTCCTGAGACATGTAAGGCCGCGGTCTGGACGCCAGGGGGCAGCGGGGCGGTGAACTGGCGTTCATACATTTGAGCGATTTTAATGTATGGGCACCCGCTCGTCGCCCCGCTGCACGCTGCCGCTGCCCTCTGGCGTCCAGATGAATATAGGACTTAGGCACATGATGAATATACAGGATGTAGAAATGTCATTCATTGAGAATAGATAGGTACTATTATTATCCAAGAATGAGCGATTATAAAATATATGCTTCATACTAACAGGGTTACAAAATTGTATGGTGAAATTAAAAAGTTTAATCAATTTCCCCGGTATTTTTTCAGAACGTAGTTAAATTAACAATTACCAATTAAATAGATTTGGTTCCAAGTCATCATTATTTACGTAAGTAAATTTAAATACTAAAATGAGGATTAGATGTCTGTAGTAATACAAAAATTTCAACTATTCGCGTAACGAATCGTTTTCTTGATGTTTTGTGATTGATTTCCTCAACTAGTTAAGTTGGGCGTTACCTCAATGACTCAAGTCTCTCCGAATCGCGTGATTTGATCCGCTCTCGGGGATACTCTTTTGTTTATTGAGAGCTCTCTGAATGTATTAGAAGGATTTTGATATAAAATTTACTTATATTTATATTGGCAGCCCGAAATCATTATAAATTAAAAGTTTATCAAAGTCAGGGCCCGGCCACATGTCTGCGTTGCGGCGCGGCGACACAAGATTTTTATCATTATTTTTATTGTTTCCCACGAAATTATCATAGCGGTCTATTTAATCGGAATAATTTTCAAATAGGTACAGTAAAGAACGTTTGCAACCTTCAATTTGATTTACATTTCTTGTCATTTAGTATTTATATACTGAAGAATCTTTTGAATGCTACACCCGAATGTAGGTACCTACCTAACCTACTTATTGCGTTACGTATGTTGGTAGATAATTGGTAAGTAGTAAAGATAAACTGGGTGTGTTCGTGAATTCATAGTAGTTATTCAACAGTCACGCGTGCAGAAAATTCCTCAAACATTTAAATTAAAATTACTTAATAGGTAGGTAAATTCTATAGATTATAAGTTATTAAAGTTTTAATCTTCATCCGAAACCTGCCCATCAGCCTGCCATGCCAGTCTAAGTATAACTTTATTAGCTAGGTAAGTATGTGGAATGAAATCTTACATTGAAATATATGTGTTTATTTGCATCAGGAAACAAGGCCAACAATATAACAATTAACGGAAAAAATAAGGGTAAGTAGCATAATCTTCTCAAACAGTGTAATTTCTATAATTAAATTCCTCGCCGGATAGCCATATTTCTGTTAGGTGCTTGAAATCGCGTGAAATTAAATGAGTCTTGTGAAACACATAAACATTAGTAGGGTAAATAAACATCCCAGTACTGGACACTGGCCCACTAATTGCCAATCTTAATTCATTGTTATAGAGGTGAATAATAGTTGTCAACTATTAGGTAGTAATTAAGGTGTAAAAAATGGGTTCATTCATCTTAACACATTGGTTGCCGGTGACGCTATATCGCGTTTTAATTTATTAATACAGATTGAAAAAGAAGTAGCCTTCCACACCAATGTAGATCATAACTTCATCAGAACGACCGGTCATGTACAACATCAACATCATTTTCTTGCCCTTATCCCATTTATTTGGGGTCGGCGATGTACAAAATAAACATGCGACAAAATTATCGTGGCAAACTAAAATAACGTATCCTCACGCATCACACTAGCAAGGCAGATTGCTTAGAGACCTTCCGAAATAATGTCAAATATTGTGTAAATATGAATAATTGAGCGCAACATTGACGCGATGTGTTCAATGACTTTGTTTGCATGGCTTATTAGCTGAGAACTTCGCGTATTAAATAATGTGTAAAATATCTGGGAGTAAAAGAACAGAGCTTCCCAAAAATAAAAAAAATATATAGGTATTTAAGTATTTTATTTCATGAAATCGTTAAGTACAGCCAATTTTCAGAAGGCTAGAATCCATAACACAACACATGCCTTATTGATATGGGTTGGTGGGGGGTTACTTCGATTTGTTTAAGATTGTCCCCTTAACATTGATTTAATTATATAATCAGGCACTCATATTGTGAAACTTAAGCAGGATTTACGAACCCGATTGTTTTCCCTTAATCAAGTAAACTTTGTTCTAAATCATTCTACATTTGCGTAGACATAAAATCAAACAAAATATTTAAATAAGGCCTCAAGCATATTTAAGCTACTCTGAAGGACGAAATCAATAATCTGTTTAAAGTCATGTTATGTTTATCGTATTCAGAACAAACACCGCTTGCCTTGCTTAAGCTGTGTAAAATAACGGTAGGTATGCGGTTAGAAGTGACGTGACATACTAAATACACTAAGTGGAATTGTCACCTACATGTATACCTAGTGAAGGTATAGTTATATAGGTACCTATATAATGCCCCGCTGCCGCACGCAATGCAGAACAGTCATCCGCCATCCAAACGTTAAGTACCATTTTATAACAGATAAATAATTAAAAACAAATTACTATTTTAAAATTATTGTGCATGCAATTACACGTGATGAGTCGTCAAACAAAAATTAAATCGGTGTCAGGTTTGTGACAACAATTACATATAATTTATGAGAAATATAACTTTTTCACATTAAAGGAACGTGTTTATGCTTATAATAAAATAAAAAACCGGCCAAGTGCGAGTCGGACTCGCGCACGAAGGGTTCCCTACCATTATCTATAAAAAACTATTTTATTCTGTGTTTTTAGTATTTGTTGTTATAGCGGCAACAGAAATACATCATCAGTGAAAATTGCAGCTGGAACTATCACGGTATCAATGAGATACAGCCCGGTGACAGACAGACGGACGGACGGACGGACGGACGGACGGACGGACGGACGGACGGACGGACGGACGGATGGACGGACGGACGGACAGCGGCAGTCTTAGTAATAGGGTACCGTTTTACTCTTTGAGTACGGAACCCTAAAAAACTAAAAAGTTAATTTTCGTACCGTAAACTGAATACCTACTTAATTGTTGTCACAAAACTGACACTGAGTTAATTTTTGTTTGACGACTCACTCTAACTGGGTACAGAATAATTTGAAAATGCCCAAATGCAAAGATAAGCGGTGGAAGGTCAATTGCCAGTTATTTTCATGTTATTTGTAAATTTGCATGCCCCGCTCGCGTGTTGTATCGCTGCTGTTTTGCTTGAATGACCGACTAGAGGATAATTATATTTTTTCACATGCAATTTTTCTACCAGAAACACTAAATATTTAATTGCCAATTAACTATGAATGTGATTTTTTTATCCTTAAACATCTTGTTTTATCAAACTAGAACTGATAACACCATTCAATTGGATCAATAAAAGCGAACAGTTCTATAGCTACCTAATTATTTTAAAATAATAGGTACGTTAACTTAGTACAAATTTAAATGTCACCTAGGTTCCAGCCCTGTAAATTCACACAAATAGGTACCTACAGAATTATTATCTCTTACATCAGGCGCGAAATGTTTTATTTGCATATAAATAAAGGTTAACGATATTGTAGGAACCGTTATTTGAAAACACTGCTATTTCTACTAGTACTCGACACAAAGCAAGGCGTTCGCTGTAGGTTGCGCCTAGTTTGGTCTCTATGCCACTAACGTCTGCATTAGGCCACTCCTACATATTTACTACAGAATCATTTGAACCACGTTACACGGTTATGAAGTGGTTTCGATCTCGTTACAGACCATTATAAAATTGCTCCGAAGTGGGCACCTATAGAAAGTGGTAGAAGGTCGAACATACCCAAATGCAACCATTGTAATGTTAGAATTGTACTCAATGACAAAATGATAGATTTGCATTACGTTATAAGTACTGACATTTATTTATATTAATGATCATGAATCATGATCAGTTTACTCCATAACACAAATACAAGATTAAATTCTTTTGATTCTATCATAATGTGCTAGTACCAAAAGTACCTGACCTATGTACCTAAGGTATACTTAGCTTAATAAATATAGAAAAGAGCTTAATATGTAGACCTACGGTATATTTAAAGTGATAATCGAATTTAAAAACCGCTTCTTAACATTTATATAAATAATGCATAAAATAAACCTTCAATAAAGTACATCAAATTAAAACAAACTGGTTAATAATTATGCAGTTGAGCGCCCATTCTTATAAATAAATCGTAACCTGAGATATACTTTGGTTTGTTGTTATTTTGTAAATGGAAAAGCCATTTCGTCATGCAGTGTTCCGCATTCTGCTAGCTCCCGGCAATACTGTAGCGGATTTTGTGTACCCGGATTCGAATATCTGTACTTATAATATTTTAAGCAATCTCACGTAATTGGTTGTAATAACCGGAGGCTGTCTGTATTTAAACAAATTAAATAGATTTTAATAGGTTAGGCCTGTTAAGTAATTTTTCGGTAGAATCGGAATACTGCTTGAATTAATGCACTCGTATCATAGAATGCTATTTCGTAATTAACATAATTCGTAGCATGCACCGTGCAAGTTACCACGCCAATTTTAAGATTGGAATGCTATCACGTTACCGAAAACTCTACCATCGAGGTTTAAAGCGAGGTTGAACGCACACGCACAGGGCTAGTAACATTTCCCGTAATTAGGAATTTGTTTATTGCTAACCATTAATTTTGGCATGGATCACAGTTGGTGATTGAGCCAAAAACGAATACCTGCTGGATCTAAACAAAATTGCCTAGAATAATTGGTTTAATTTGTTCTTAACGTGTTTTTATTAGATTCATTGCAACTAAAAGGGAACTTTTTGGTTACTAAAAAAAATTAAACATTGTATTGCAATGTGTTTCATTTTTTTTAGAATAACGAATCCTTTTTTTAAAGCGATAATAATGGTATATCTACCTAAGGTACACGACGTACACGTCTTAGACCTAGACGTTGCACTAGTGTACGACATAGGCACTTTATGTCAAAGTGACATGGGTTAAATTCGAATGATGAAAAAAAAATATTTATTTGTTTATGTTTGGATTTAATTTATAATATTAAGTGCAATCACATGTAAATGTTACAACTTAATATGCAAACACAAACATTACCGTAGTATAAATAAAATCATACCGCGGAAACGCGATTTCGGTAACATTTCTCACGGATCTATCTGTCGAATCATACTTCCCGCATAAACCTAAATAAGTTGACGTGACCTCACATAACTCATTTATATCACGCCGACATAAGGAACAGATCGTCACAGCCTCCACATTCCACCGATAAGCCTGTAATGCACACATGCGAGACGATAAATTGTCTCGTAACGGCAGTCGGAAGGCGGAAGCGGACCGGTCCGGCACGCGTCGGCGTCGGCGCATGTGACGTGTGTGTGTGTGAGTGTGCGCAGCTTCGCGACCACTCACCGGCCTTAGGGTTACGAGATCATTTTTATTCACAAATTGTTGTCAGCTCTAAAATTTTCGTAGCACTACATGCGTAGCCGATAACGTGTGTTTTCCGCTTTGTAGCAAAATTGCATACGCATTGCAACTCGCCCAGCGATTGCGCGTAGGGAATACACTAAATGATTTAAACGTGGCTAGAATTTTTATTACTGTGCTATCAATTACAGTTTTCATCACTAGATCAAAAAAGCAACATTGAGTAGAGTTGTAAAAGAGAAGACTGAGTTGTAAAATGTAGTCCCATAAATCACCAGAATCTTTTTAATCATTTCAAACAGTGACTATATAGTAAGTAGTAACTTTGGTAGCCCTGCGCAATCTCGTATGCGCATACGTCGTCCTAGACAGCGCCCATTCACGACGCGACGCAGCGCAAGCGCAACGCCTTTTTATGTCACCGCACCGGCTCGCCAGGTTTCCCATTATCTAATCTCTTGTCTATTCGGTATTTAAATGGAAGTAGCGTATTTAAACAACTTATAAAAATTGACAATACGCTAGGTAATTTAGCGCTACCTACCATGCTGTTCTACACGTTATTTGTATACTAACCATTTTATTCACACTTCGTTCAAGTTAGTACATTACCTTAACTGAGATAATTAGATTACCGAACACGTAAACGAATACTACGTTACATAACATTTGTTTGAATCATTTACCACTTCATAAATCATGAATAGTTGATCCATAAAAAACATTCCATTTAAAAAATAGGCCAAGTCTCGAAACTCTTTCACAGTAAAAAGTGGTGAGATATTTCGTAGAGCCAAGTCAGGCATTCTTATTAATCTTAATTAGCTTGCTAAATAAAATTCTGCAACTTGGGAATCACACAACTTTACTGCATTTACTTATTTTTGCATAGGTACCTAAAACTATGGAAGTGTGATTGCCAAGTCACAAAATTTTCGTTAGCAAGCTTGATTTGTATAGGATTACAAACTTACTTATGAAGTTTGTATATCTCTGAAACGTGACTGAAATTGCAATATTTTTAGGTTTTTTATGAATTATTAGGCTAAAAACTTATTACGTTTGAAATTTGGAGCTTGTGATCTGCTAGAAGTACCTTAGAATTAGCGTGATCATTATCAGTATATAAGCGAGTATATGTCAGTGACAAAACTAACGAACTTTGACGGACAATAGTTCTTAAACTAAACGTTAAAATTGAATGTTATTGATATTATATGTTAGCCATATTATGCCCTACATGTTACTAAAAATTCAGGGTTCTAGCTTTAGCCAACACAAAATTACAGGATGTTGAAAATGGCCTGAATGGCCTCGAGAAAAGGATGGTACGGCCGTGCCTCTTTGTTTTGCTCGACTTGGCGGGGGCACTGCCGTGCCCCCGGATTTGATGACATGAATAACAATTAAATAATTCATATAATTAATGAATGCGTTAAACTCATAGCAGCTGGATTCCGAATGAAGCAATTTTATGCTTCATCTTAAGCCGATTAATATTTAGCAATCCCAAATATCCCAATTTAAACGACAATAAAATGATTAAAGTAGCTATTTCCTAAATGCTTTAAAATGAATAGGTAAATTAAATCCCTTTTTATAAAGGCAACTGAATTATAAGTGAAAAGAAAAGGCGAAAATAAAAAGGTTTAAGTAAGTGTGTATAAGCAGTACCTAAAGCTGAATACGAGTATGGAACTCAAATAGCTTTTACATCGTTTCAAAATATTTTAGACTAAGTAGTATCTCAATGGTGGCAGGCGAAGCCACGGGATAAAATATAGGCTATGTCCATCCTGAAGTATGTGATTTTATATAAGTACTTACAGGTTAAAGAATGTTTGAAATTGTATGAGTTGTTCCGGAGATTACCTCTTATAATACTTCAAACTTTAGCTCTTTATAACATAAGTATCTATAGATAGTATAGATAGACGAACCTACCTAGCTTCCAGCCCGAGCAGATAGTAAAAATATTACCCATATTTCGTGTTTCATCGTAATCTTAATATTACGTGAATATAGAAAATGTGATATCAGATACAAGGCCAACAATTATGTAAATGCACAATGACAAGGTCTGAATCGACATTAAAGCGATATAACAAGTGCACATTTAGATTCGCCTTGACTCGTATACTGCTTGTTAAAAAGAGGAAGTGAGGATATGTCACAATGCTTCTATTCACAATTAAGTCGGCGTAGCCGTGAGGTCGCCATTGATGTCGCGGGCAAAGTACTTGGTCACTAATCTTATAGTGTTTTAAAAGATGATTGCCGGTCCGAGCGCCAACAATCCTTGAGCTATCATTAACATTAAGATAACCAAAAAATTCAAATAATGAGAACTTTAAAGTCCCTTGAAGATCTGGGTATTATTTTAAATTTAGGAAAGAAACGTATCTTCCCTTCGAATCGACTTCAAAATAAATATTTTATAAGTGACATCCAGAATACCAGAAGTAAACGAGGTGACGGAATACCCTTATTGTGAGATAACAATCGTAACCTAACGTTACGTAACTAATACGAGATCGAATAAACGCGCTTCGAATAGATTTCGATCTCGCTACGGTATTCTTCGATTCGACCCGTCAAACTTGTAACTCACAATGCCGTTGTCCTACGAAACCAACTGCAAAACGTTAGGCTCTAGCGTTTAGTTTTCGATGCGTAATTTAACGTTCGATTCGTACTACCAATCGGTAGTGTGAGACCCAAATTTGACATTTCGTATCGAAGAATACCGTAGCGACTGTAGTTTACTATTTCACTTGCAAAATGGCCCGTGATATCGTATTATTCCGTCTAGAATTACCGTAGATCCGATCGAAATTTATCTCAAATTAAAGAACTTATAAAAATAAGGGTTTTGAATTGACAACATATATCCGCAAAATTCGGATTGTCGCGTATTTTGTATTTAAAAATGCAAATAAATGGCCCCCGCGCCGCCATATTGTATCGACAGTGGACACTGTCGACGTCGCGATGCGCGTATTCTGTAATGTCATAACCGACAAACATTTAAATTAAAACGATAAATGCTAGTGATATAAGGTTGAATATTGGAAAATCGTGAACGAACGTGAAGTCGATGGCGAATTAAGTAATGTATAAGTGCCTCACGTTACAGTTTGGATTTTTAGTTCTATGAGTGACCACCAGGGGCGGTGTATAGACTTTTCATACTAAATCTTGACGATAGGCGCTAGCGCCTGTAGTAAACGCAACTCACGTCAATCCCACGCTAAAAGTACTCAAATATTATACGCACTCGTATTTCCGTTTTTTCTAAAGTGATAGGTGAGTGGTAGATTTCAATATACCTACTAAAAGTGCTCGAAAACATATAATCACCGGGATCAGATCGGATCAATGGAAGTCGATATCAAAGGCAATACAATTTAGTATCTAGTAGTAATTTTTAGACAATACGACCATGGTACGACCCAAGAATGACATTCAGCCAAACAAACCGCAAATTTTTCAACAGACCTGAGGAGGGATCCTCCTATGTTCGGCAATAGGTATAGGTACGCTTTCGGATTACGCAACCGAATGTCTACCTAGAGCCGCACAATGTCCTATTATTTAGCTAAAATGTAAAATCATATAGATTCTAAGAACGATACTTTCGATAGGTAACGCATAGTTTCGGATTTGTTACGTTAACGCAAAGTTTGACGTTTGACTTTTGCTGCCGTTAGTTACTTTAAGAAAACGACCGATTGTTTTGACTATACTTCGTAATAAATACTTACAGTATTTAATTAGTTAATTACGTACCTATTACGTTAGGTTAGGGCCAAGAAACTCTGACCTATTTTATTTACGTGTTTATGTACATAACTTGAATATTTTATTGAGCTATTTTAATTCGTATATAATTTGACTCTTTGGATTCAAGCATGCCCCGCCAAGCACACATAAAAAGACACACATAACGATCACTCTAATAATAGTATAAGTTAGCCACACATAGGGATTGTAGATCCACTATGACTGAGTAGCCAACTCAATAATCGTACCTAGTACCTACTGTTGCAATTCCAAATGCCATCAAAAAGTACAGTTCATAACGAACAGTAGCAAAGTTACTTAAGCAAACTTAATTTTACTAATGACTATTATTATGATTAACTATATATATGTCAATATACCGCAACAATAACAACGAAATCATATTATGTGGAATCGTTTTAATCCAATTTATTTAAACAGGTGCCTTTAATTATACGAGTAAGTATCGTAAAAACTTTACAAGCATAATATTATTATACATCTTTGCCACTTTTTGTTTGGATTAAAATATTAACTATTAGCGCTCGCTCATTAAAGCCCGGAACTAAGTAAAAAAGTTGATAAAAAATGTAAAGATTATCATTACAAAATAGGTCATTCACCGCGCAGCGTTCGGTCGCGAAGGTCGCTTTTTGCGTATCTCGGTCACGAGCCCGCCGACTGATCATCTTGGTAATGTGCGAAACAACACAAAACTGTTCGCAATTAACGTGAGAAATGCCTTCGTGATTGTTTGATAACGTAACGCCCTTGGCCGTAATAAATCAAACGATTTGGTTATAAAGACTTCACTCATATTCATATAAGATAACACTTATTTTATGCACTGAAATATTATCATATGTTGCCGCCTTGGGGGCTCCCCGTCGCGTCGTTGGAGCTTTGTGGCTGGAGCTAGAAGTGTGGCACACGGATATGGGCGACAAAAAATCATTAATTCCAAACCTACAATTGAAGTGGTACTGAAAATTGTCTGTTTTATAATAGGCGTACCTATACAGATACAGGCATCTAGGCGTCTTTACTTACATTAGCCTATACTGGATTTAACTGTACAACTTTTTATAAGTTTTTAAGTCCAGTTACTGTGAGATTCGGGTGTGTAATGATCGGTTCGGATGATGACCATTTTTGATATAATTTCAAAGGGTAGAATCATTCATAGTATATAATAAACGTTTGGTATAATATCAAAATATATATTTTTATTTAGTATAACTATCATTCGGTATAACGCTTATTTCCTATAACCATCATAGAGTATAATTCTTATTTGATATACATCTCATATTGTATAATGATCAAGCGGTATAATTTTTATGTGCAAATTGCGTTTTACGTTAGCTAACCTACTATTTTTCCGTTCTAACCTAACGTAAACCTAACCCAACCGCCAGCGTGTCGACGTCACCCCGCTTCGCGGGGTGCCTATTTCCGCTCTAAGGGACACAAGTGAACCCTAACCTAACCCACCAATAGTACAATTATTGCGAGTGTTGGTTTTTTTTACTGCGGGGTCTTCGCCCCCCGAGCCCCCCCTTTTTCTGGCTACCCTGGCTTGATTATATCAACTGTACATTAGACGGAATGAGCATTATATCCAATGTTCAATATAGCAAATATGCATTATACTTAATGTATGTTATACTAAATATTATTATATCAAATGATCGTTATATAAAATGATAATTATACCATATGAAAATATATTAAGTGTTGTTATACAACTCGAGAATTATATCAGATGAGCGTTATTGCGAGTAATATTATATCAAAAATATTTATAGCCTAGCCATCGTTACGCACCCGTGAGATTCAACTAAACGATATCAAAAGTAATGTTGCTAAGCGTAATTTCTAAATTTACTACCAATTCAAATGTTAACGCAGCATCACTTTGAATACAGAAATAATATTTTTCACGTCTCGTTACACGGCCGAGGTATTTAATCGAGTCAAGTTCAATTAATAGTGAGATGAACGCTGCTTGCTCAACGAGGAAGCGTGTGTTCGTGATATAACATCCAGTGACGCTGCACTCGTAGCTCAGACATTGGTTATTGGAAATCAGCCTGTTATTTCGAACCATTAAATTCTCTTAACTAAAGCTATTAATCATGTTACAAATTATCTGCAAATAGGTCGTTTATCGGCTTTCAATACATAACATCATCGTATTTATATAAGTGCCATATTGTTTTCTATTAGATTAGACCAATTGACAGCTGGGCATTTTCAAATAATTATGTACCCAATTAGCGTGAGTCGTCAAACAAAAACTAAGTGTCAGTTTTGTGACGGCAATTAAGCATAAGAGTTATGTGAAAATGAACTAGTTTCACATTTAAGTAACGTGCTTATGAAAATATTTTGTAATTTGAAAAGAAAAAGTTGATATTCGTACAAATTTTATACTTAATTGTCGTCACAAAACTGGCACGGAGTTAATTTTTGTTTGAGGACGCACGCTAGGTAATTGGGACAAAGTTATTTGAAAATGCCCAGCTACTGATTTTACAATAGAACATTCCTAAGTTGGGTACTAGGTTTAGGCAGGCACCTAATCTACTATGCAAAAATATACCACAAGTATTGGGCTAATGTCGAGAACGGGGATATTCCTTACCTACATATACGAGGATTTTAAGACGACCATTAAAAGGAATACATTTTGTTTGATGAAGGCTTGAATAGTTTACTTACATTAAATTATGAATTGAAGAGAAACTAAAAATATTACTTGGCCCAATGCTCAAATAAGGTAGTACCTATACCTACATACGTGACCGCAACAAGTCATGAAGTACTTAAATAGGTACAATAGATTCGTTATAGTTCTTCCTACATTTTTTGATGTAAACGCGGCCTAGTCTACAAAAGCGAATCAATAAAATTGCAGGCATTAAATTTACGATTGCAACAGAATTGCAGCTTGCAGCCAAGTTGAAGATGAAAGTTAATGTATGTTTACCCGATAAAGTGAAAAACTTGCAGATACCGGTCGCGTCATGTGACATAACTGTCAGACAATTTCAAATAACTTTCCCTAAAATATTGACAATGATTTATTTCTTATCGATCCTTATATAAAATTAATTGCACTTGAAGCGTGCACTATAAACCTTGTTCTGAGACTGTACTGCATTGGGAATGAAAACTATTTTGCAAAGTCATATCGAAATAGTAGACGATCGTGGAACTAGTTGCGACTTTAGTTTTACGTTGTTTCTTAAAGTTTAGTTAATCCTTAAAAAAAATACGTTTCAAACGAAAATAGTTGAATTTTAACGATTACATGTTTAACAAAGACTCTTGCTAGTTTTGCTAGTCACGTCCGAGCCAAGTTCTGCTAAACAATTGACTATGGGTCATGTAATTGCTTCAATGGTGTACTTTTATGGAGAATTTAATGCAGCGATAAAGCAGCATTTAACACGACATGCGAATTAAGAAATTTGTTCTATATAACCAGTTTAGGTCCTATTTTGCAAGCGATGCATTGTGGCTAGCCAAGCCAGCAAGATCGTCTGATGTGCTACTTACTTGTGCTTACTTTGGTACTTGAGCGGACCATTCTTCACAAAGACTTAACATATTAGATAACAACCGTGTTCATGTTTATTTATTTCAACTTTATTGCACAAAAAAATGTACAAATGGCGAGCTTAATGCCAAATGGCATTATCTACCAGCTAACCATTGGGCTAAACAGAGACTATAATTTATTTATTTATTGAACCATAAATGTGCAACATAACAGTATTAACCAAAATGTTACAGCGATTCAACTTGACCTAAATTACTAAACTAATCATCATGTTGTTTTGTATCTATTTAAAATTTAGGCTCTATCTTATTTCCACTACCGCCAGCGACCATGCATATAAGTGGAGTACAACTCCAATAAAATATGGGAGAAGGAAAATAAATAAATTTTCCACTCCGTTAAAGAAAATTTATCATCGTCCTAACGATTTCCCGGTTGTCTATTTTAACAGCTAAATCCCAAGATTTGGCGAAGGCACTAGTTTTACGAAAGCGACCGCCATCTGACCCTCCAACCCAGAGGGAAAACTAGACCTTATTTGGAATTAGACCGGTGTCCTCACGACGTTTTCCTTCATGGAAAAGTCACTGTTAAATATCAAATAATATTACGTACATCGGGGTCCGAACCCACGACCTCCAGATTGAAAGAAAATGATGGGTGACTAATATTCCTAACAATCCCCGAAGCTTTATAAAACGCGGGCAGAGCCACAGAATATACCAAAACATAATCTAAGTATGTCTTTCGGGAAGGTCCATTCTAAAATATATTATGTTGTTCTTTATTTCAATCGGATAAGAATAGATAGTGCACGGAAGTAAAGACAGTAGATAAGAAGCCTTCTAAACTAGTATGTAGGCCTGCGAGTGACCAATAAAGATCGCTTGGGTTCTACTATCCTTATCGCAAATCGCAATCTGGTTAATGCGTTATTTTGACGCGTTGACAATCAATTAGTAATGTTGCTCAGTACAAGACAAAATATTAATCTTAACTTTGCGTAACGCAAGCTTACATATTTCGCAAGGTACGTACTTTCAAGATTTTCATACTTATTGGTATGATGTGGCTGTCATATGGCAGCCGAGGTCCTTGAGGATTTTAAAATTCATCACGGTTGTTCCCACACTCTTTAAAGATAATTTAACGGATTTCACACGTACTCTGTTACGATATAACTACACCGCATTAACCGAAATTATAACCTATTATTTTTATTGGATCAATTTACTGTAGTCTCGTTATTTTAAGCGGAATATAGCGTCTGCAACCGCATGACTTTATTATACGAACACATTGCGTAACTGACGGCGAAAACGTTATTTATGGTTATTACGTTACGACGTGCTTCTTGAATATCTTTTTAGATAATTTTGATAATTTTTAACATTTAGCGATATTACTGATAAACATTTTATATATATGGTTTTTAATTATGTAAAATGAGTTTGAATTGATAGTTGTGTAGACTTACGATTCTGATGTAATTGGTCATGTTGTTGTCGGGCACAGTGTCACCGAGTTCGACGCGTGAGCACGTAGGCGTGGGGAATCGGCGGCGGCAACGCGGGCGCACTGAGCTGGACCGTCGGCGACTGACGCACGCGGCGACCTGCAACGGTCGGTGGTGGTAGAAGGTACCAATGCCGCACAAACATACAACAATTTTCTTAATAGATCACGTATCTATGCGCACAGAAGCGGATCACGTGGTGTCGTAACTTTTCAGTGCACGCACACGACCTTGGCAGTGCTGGGTCGGAATTTTAATTAACGTTACAAAAGTTTATTTTAATGTACGTACTGTTTTGCGTACGGTTGGCGGAGGGCGCTGGTCGACAGTAAGCGCTTCAGCGGCATCAACTGGTTATATAGGTTAAGCGCGGCCTCGCGTTTTGCGGGAAGTGCCGCTCCGGCCACCGGGAGCGCGCCGCCCTAGCGGCCGGCCAACCGCCCGCCCACGATTTACTACTACAAATCCTAGTTATCCTTATTGTTCCAGCTATAAGTACTAATTTTTATTCAGGCAGTACGGCGTAGGGATGGTTTTAGGACAATAATAGGCCACTAACAAGTAACGCTGATGAAATAGATAGATAGATAAACCCTTTATTCAAATTCACAACATACCTACATGGACCATGAATACGAGACCTTTTTTCTGTGCTTCTTTCAGATATAATTAAAAGCAATGATGAACTCTGACGCATGGAACTGAAGGTTCGTCGTCATAATTAGTGTACAGTCACCGGCATTAATATACGATGGATCAAAGGCCGCAAAAATATGTTGACTGTACGTGTATGTGCAAACGTTCCCCTGTTGAGCGTGGATCCCATGGGTGAGTGGGAATGAGCTATAAGCTGTCGAGTGTTGCGTAATTATTCTGACATTCGCAGTCAACTTGAAAATTTAATACATATATATCTGACATAAATATGAATACGTGAAGTATGTTGTTTATCACGTGATAAGAAACATGTTCATAAAGCGCCGTCGGTTTCCAAAATGGGGCTAATATGGGCCAATAAAAAACCAATATCATTTATTTTTAGCGGTTCCCGCTTGGATTATGAAGACAATTAATGCGGGAAATTTCTATATGAAGGAGAAGAATTATAATTTACTTTAAAACAAAGCTTAAACCGACTTCAATTCATTACTACGCCAAGCCACATAGGTACATGAAATTTTCCACATTTCCTTTCCAATTTACTACATGAACTGCTCTCCGAGAGTAAATGCCTTGATTGTTACAGAAAAAAACCCAAGTATCTGTGGGCTGATAATATTTGAGGAGTTCCGTCGATTCTTCAAGGATCTCAGAATTAACACTTCATTAATTGCTACTTCAACGAAATCATGTCAGAATCTTTGAAGTACTTTATACATCTTCGAGGAGTTCCATAAGTCATCTGTGGTCTTAATCATCAATTGCACTTCACCAAAATTGCGATTTCCGAGGGTAAATACACGACTTATAATAGAAAATACCGAAATTACTACACGCGTGCCTATAAAATTAGAGGGTTGCCCTTAATTTCCCTGGGTTACCATCATCAGATCCTGACCTGGTGACAATGGGACCACCTCAGAAGTATACTCTTTAGATTAAAAAAATAATTTTGGAAATCGATCCACAATTGACGGAGAAAAAATAAATAATTTAATACACACAGTGGAATATATAACCTCCTCCTATTTTGAAGTCGGTTAAAAATGGAGTTTAACGCTCCAAAAGCCCAATCTAAAGGCTCGGCCAGTCTTCAACTCCGATATCCATACATCACGTACTGAGAGCAGATCTAAGCCAAATATAAATAAAAGAAGATAAAAAGCGGTCAAGTGCGAGTCGGACTCGATTATGAAGGGTTCCGTAAAATAAATTGCAGTTTACGATTTATGACAAATTAAAAAAAAACTACTTGCTAGATCTCGTTCAAACCAATTTTCGGTGGAAGTTTGCATGGTAATGTACATCATATATTTTTTTTAGTTTTATCATTCTCTTATTTTAGAAGTTACAGGGGGGGGGACATTTTACCACTTTAGGAGTGTCTCTCGCGCAAACTATTCAGTTTAGAAAAAAAATATATTAGAAACCTCAATATCATTTTTGAAGACATATCCATAGATACGTATAGGTTTAATGAAAAAAATTTTTTTGAGTTTTCAATTTGCATCCAGTGGTGCTGGAACGGGCAATCCAGCCTGCCGGCCACAACGCGTAGGAGGCTGTTGGAGCTGGCGCGCACGCGTCGCATCAGGGATGCCACACGTTTACGCAAAATGGCGTGAAAACCATCAGTCCGGGCCTCCGCAAACATACCTGATGCACTGCAGTAGCGCGGCAGTCCCATCAGCATCCTGAACGCGTTGGTGTACTGTACCCTTAGGGTATTAAGGGTACTAATGGAATATCTGACCCACAGGACCATTATAAGGGTGTTCAAAGTTTGTATGGAGAGCAAGCTATTTAAGTAAGGGATTTGTAACTTCGGTTTTAGACTGTTTGCTAAAATACTACAAAACTTATTTCAGCGTTTTTTTCATTCATCGCCTAAGAAGGTTCGAACTTTGTATAGAGAGCAAGACATTTTTAAAGTAAGAAATTTGTAACTACAGTTTCAGACTGTTTACTATGAGGGTTCAGAGAGGGTTCTTAGTTTGTATAGAGAGCAAGACATTTTGAAAGTAAGAGATTTGTAATTTCGGATTTAGATTGTTTTCTAAAAGACTAGGCACAAAATTAATTTCAATGTTTTTTTTAAATTTATTCCTTCAACAAACATTTAGACGATAACATGTTATACGCGGACGAAGTCGCGGGCTGTTGCCCTTTGCTAGTTGTTAATATGTGTATACTTAAAAGCGGTTTTATGTCATTTTTTCAAAGATTTTAACAAGTCTACAAATGTTTCGGTTTCGGCCGAAACTAGAGTCAAAGCCGAACCTTCGGTTTCGGCAAAAAAACATGTTTCGGTCGGACACTAGGTCGGATACTAGTCTAAGTAAAACTTGAAAAATCCATAATTCACACTATTATTCCAAAGCTCAAGTCCTATAAACCGATGTCACTTTAGACGGGACACTTAAAAACGGGGCTACTTTGATCATTTAGAATCTAGTATAAAAGCAGGACCGGGATGAGTGACATACTTGATGAGAGGCCTCAGGAAAAAATAGTACATTAGTTGCCTAGGACGGTAAAACAAAGAATGTCTCAGATCGCAGGTATTTGATAAATATGCTATCTGAGGCATTCCTTATTACCGCCCGTGGTGAGTATTAGTAAATTATTTAATAAGGGGCGTATGAGGAATATTGCAAACGAGAGTCTATCAGAAGCCGACGTCGTGAGGCGGAGGGCTTTTGATTATTTCCCGCGGGAACAATTTAGGCCATTGTCCTTCCGTATACATATAGAATAATACTATTTATGAGCAAAAAAAAATTTACGAGTCTTCCTGGCCAAGAAGTGGGATTTTCCGCACGCTCAGCATTCAGGTGCGTAAACGTAAATAGATGTAATCAAGTAAACAGCGAGATAATATATTCAGTACCACAGATCACGTGAAAATTAAAACAACCTATAGAAAAAAAAACGCTTTCATCAAAGTCACCCCTTGAATGAAAGTAGAGTCGGTTTACAGTAACTCTTTTGTTTAAACTTTGTTTGTTACCTTTTCAGTAAGCAAATTTTAACTCGTAACATAATTACGAATCGACTGACAACTCATTTATTAAAGTATCTTAAATGTTACTGTGCCCCACACGAAAATGCTAAAAACATATACCTACCTTCCTTTCGGCTCTTCCGTAGTCGGACAAAAATAATGAATGCTTTTTCAAAATATTATACAAATTGTATAATATTTTGAAAATGCATTCATTATTTTTGTCCAACTTGTATAATACAAGTTTTTGGTTTCCAAGTTATGCCATTTGGAATATGCCTTGCCTTCCTTCAGGAAATAGCGGTTGACGTTACGGCACTTGTGTAATACCTACCATTGAATTTGAAATGAAAAAAGAGAAAGTTTAGCCACTATTTTCTCATTTTTAGGGTTCCGTACCAAAAAGGTAAAAAAGGAACCCTTATGGTCCGTCTGTCCGTCTGTCCGTCTGTCACAACGTTAAATATCGCAGGAACTACTGAAGCTATCAATTTGAAATTTTGGAACAACTGTTAAAAGGGTAAGATACGTACGTGTATGTAAAATAAAAAAATTAGGTATACATCTTTAATTTCTGTGTAAATGACGAATATGAAGGGGGTTAACAATTCAAAGTCTAGTGAATAGATCAAGTGGGGTATCATATGAAATGCGCTTTCTAAACCCGTTTTTATTTTTTTTCTACTCCTGTACCGTTATCTGTCATTTATATAGGCCGTAGCTCAAATACAATGACACCACTAATAAGTCGTCGAAAAACTCTATGCTCTATGGCCCAAAAACGCACTGTTTAGCGAACTTTTTTGGTTCATACATTTTTCATAAAAGCACTGTTTAACTTTTTTAAATCGGCCGCTATATTGCAGTGGTGCCAACTTCATAAACGAATATTTTTAAATAAAAGTATTTATTTACGATTTAACATTTGTATATTATAAATTATTTACTACAATAATAATAAATCATCATCTATTGTGTGTTAAATTACATGTTTAAAAAAATCTTGGTATTATTTATGAAAATAAACATTTCGAAATCGGTCCGGGTCCGGATTCGGTTTGGTTCGGATGGCAAATGCAAACAAATTAAAAACAAAACAAACCATAAACAACAAGTGTCACATTTCCGATTTTCCACCAAAATATATACAGCTCAAAATGAAAAGATGAAAGATGATAAACTGTTAGGTTAGTCCTAGAATATTAAGATTTTGTTCGTGTTTGTGAACATAAAAGTGTACGTTCCTTTTAAAATGGACGAATAAATTAATATCTGCACTCCTGAAGAAATTGCGTGAGTAGTAAAAGGACGAATAGAAAACTTGCTGCCCGAAAAGGCTAACTATTTTGTAGTCTCCTATTTATTTAAAATTTGTCGTAGAAAAAGTATTGTATGCAACGGTGTATAACTGGTCTAAAAACGCTCGTGGCGTCTTTAATTGCGATGCTCGCCAAGGCTCGCATCGCAACTCACGCCACTCGCCTTTTAAGACCCTTCTTATAAAACAGTTGCATAAAATACTATTTTCTACGGTGGTTAAATTTTGATTAATTAAGGAATATGTTGAAAAATATACCAACCCCCCCCCCCCCCCCCCCCCCCCCCTTATCTCCAAAGTTTACAAAGCGAAAATTCTGAAATTATTACACATGATTAAATGTAACATAAATAATACAGGAAAAATAAAACGATACCTCTATTTAACGTATTTTTTTTTATTTATCAAAATTAATTTCTTAATTATATTTGTAATTTTATTACTTTTGTATGAAATTTTATGTATTTAAATTCCTATGAGATTATCGTTAAGGGACTCCTTTCAAAAAAAAAAATTAAATAGGTACGCGTAATAAAAAATATCGCTGATAAACAGATACTAGGGTTGCAAGTTATTAGTACCAAAATGCAGATCTATGGCGATGTAATTACAACGGTAACTTCTACTATGAGCTGTTAAGATTGTTCAAGAATGAATGGGGTCGTGACGTGACGGGTATGGTGTATGAACGTTTGCACGGAACCCTCGGTGCGCGAGTCAGACTCGCACTTGACCGGTTTTTTTTAATTTTCTATGCCTATTTCAAAATAGCATGTCATCATTTTTTACAATTTGCGAGTGATAGAGTCGAGCGCTCGAAAGTCAAAAATCGGTCCGCAGGTCCCTCACTGTCGGCCACAGGTCAGGATTTCTAGTGACTTTTCTCAAAAATGGCCCGCAAAGTGAACATTACTCGCTCCATATTGGAAGGTAAAATGTATAGTTTAAGGTCAGATCAAAATTAATAAAAAAAAAACATTGCAGGCCGCCTGGAATTTCACAGGCCGCGGCGGTCAATAGTAAAACTTGTCATTAGTTGTCAAATTTCCTATCGACCGCCACCGCAGGCCGCGCCAGTGTGTTGCAGGCCTTATTTGCCGAGTACCGAAGTTGTTTAAAGTAGAAACTGGCTTAAAAGACGGCACAGGTTGTATCTCGTATTTTTCTGTTGCAAACGCGACGTTTTGGTATAGTTCTCAAATAATTTGCGTTTTTCGGTGAAAAAATGCTCTTGCGATTCTGTTTAAAAAAAACGGCGGAAAATCATTAATATGTTCACGTTGTGAAAAAGCTTGATTTTGATTTAGTATTTTTTAATCCCCCATTTTTGAGAAAAGCACTATATTAGCTTCAGCCAGAATGGCAATTGCAGGCTTCGTATTATAATTAAACGGACTTGCAAGCACATCCGTTTAAATAAACCAGCAATTGGCTCCTTCCCGGCCACGGCAATAATGTACTATTACTCACCACCAGGAAAACGACATGACATACCTACAAGTCAAGTAGTGGTGTTATATCATGGTTGCGGTCTTCTGTAAGGTGTAGGTACTTCCCCAGATGGGCTGTTCTGAATATGAGCGAGATACCATTCCGCAATTGCTCTAACTCCCTAATTTTTTTACAGGTATTTGACCTTTTAGGTCACATACTCCAGAGTTAGAATTTCCCCAGCGGGAACAACTATGCCCAAATTAAATAGAACTGTCATTTTCTCTACCGAATGCAAACGGCCTGATTAATTTAATTTGAAGCAAGTTTTTACTTTACAACCCCGGTTTTTACTCATTAACATAGAATTCAGTTCCAATTCAGTTTATACTAATTCTACGGTATGGTTATGATTGGTATTGGTTGGTCCAGTAATAAATAGTCACCCACTCGAGGGTGCTCGCCTTGTCGGGGCGGGCGGGCTTAGTACCCGTGGACTGGTCACCCACGGCGAGGCTAAGAGGCACCCAGGACCGGCTGCCAGCTGGCCCGAGGAGGGTGCTCCTAGCAGACTTGACTAAGCCCGCTTAGGATGCGTTGGGGAGGGACCGCAGAAGAAGAGTTCTCTCTATCTTCTGCGGCCGAGGTGGGATCGCAGGGGGAGAGGCGTGTTGGTATAACGGTGCGCCACTCTCCCTACCCGCAGTATAGGATCGCGTTGACTCCCTTGGTCAGTAGACAAGCTTGAGCTACTTAAGACTGGGTTTTGCTATCTATATCTTCTGCTCCAGGGTATTACGAGTACCTACGTAGTAGAAGTTCTTGCCTCCGTTTTTCGGCTTCGGAGCATACCTTCCTAATTACTTCTTTAACCCATTGTGGTCTGATTGACTTTTTTATCGTCACTGAGCGAAACACGTTATATTCTACAATTTTAATGAGCCTGAATAAGCATAATATATCATAATTGGGATAAAAAAGAATGGTCCGCATGTGAGTTGCTATAGCACAAAAAACATGAAAATACAAAAGTGGTGTCTGAATTGTAAACTCGTGCCAGGCGATGCCTGTGAGAGATAAAAAATAAATGATATACTATTCATTAATGTTTTGTCTAAGATAGTTCTAATATTATAAAGAGGAAAAGTCTGTGAGGTTGTAGGTTTGTAAGGTTGTAAGTTCGTATATAATAAACGGAACTGCTCATTCGATTTAAAACAAATTACCTGTAGGTATACAGAATGGAAGTCCTTTAAGATGGACATGGGTATATTTTTTTTATAATTTGAGCTGTTTCAATTGTAGCTAGTGATAGTGATTTATAGTATGGTAGAATAAAACATTTGAGAATTACAAAAATATCTACAATCGTTCAATCTTCCAATTCAAACCAAACTGATTTAAGTAGCCAGTACAAGGTTCGACATTATAAACGCAAGTAACAATAAGGTCAAACAACCTAGTTCATCGAGGAATAGGATGTTTATGTCCATAAGTGACATGACTTAAATTCGAATGAAGAAAATTCCTCTTAGTTCAAATTTAACCCATATTGCTTTGGCATAACGTGCCCATGTGATACACTTCTGTAACGTCGAGCACTAGGACTATCTTAAATTCAGTTTACGAAACACACCTATTGTATGTAAATTGAATTTATATTTACTTAGGTTTGCTGTTTTTGACTTCATTAATGAACTTTTACGTATGGTTTTTGAATTGCATACCTGTGATGTGACATATGGACAAACAGTGCATCCCGCTCTCCACAGTTGGTTACGTTACGCGACTTACGCGCCAAAAAGAGTTCATCAATTGGAGTCTAATAAGCAGCAATTAGGACTAGTCACAGATCAATTAAATAATGTTATGAAAATAATGTTGTTGCATTAAGTAAACCTACTACGTACCTAAGTATGTTATTTTTCGGTGGATGTTGACTGACACACTGATAGTCAAATTTTTTTTTTTATTAAACGTCAAAAAATATCTGTTAGTACCTATGGCGTTTGTAGGGAAATGGAAACAAGTACCATGTTGGTACAGATGTGCAAGTTGCGGATTTTTTTCAAAAACATCACAATCTACTCGGAAATTTCAGGAAACTTTCACAAGAATTCAAGACAGTTTCCATCATAGGAAATAGTCTACAGGAAATCTCGAGAAATTACCGTGATTTTTCGATTAGGAAAGTTTTGCAACTTTCGGAACTTTCCGTCGGCAGATCAGTGCATGTAGGTAAGCCAAAATTATAAGGTTATAATTATAAGCTGTGGGTACTGAGAAATAAGACTGCATCAGCCACTTCCGCAATCTCGTGTCGGTCCGTGACAGATGTGGGTGGCGAAGGTCAATGCCCCGGGCTGGGATAGCACAATGTCGGTGACTGGAGTCTTTATAAATCCTCGAACAGGTGTTGTGTACACGTGGTCAAAACGTGATATCAGATTAAGGTTGCTTTTCCGCCGGAGCTAAGCTAAAGCTATTATGTTTCCAAGCGGACGGCACATAAAAAAAAACATTTACTTCAGAAAACTGGTTCCATATTTTGTTAGTAACAATTGCCTTAAAATACTATGTTAGACACAAGAAATAAATAAAACATACTAAAACCAACTAACCTCCACCCCCACCCCTCCTCTCGCTTCATCTATCCCTATTGACGTGCAGATCTAAGCGCGCCATGATGCCGGAGTCTAGTCTCTCGGCGACCATCTGCAGGATACTGCTTCGTACAGTTGTTTTATCTCACGAACGCGGGTGAGCCACGATTGTGTAGAGTAGACAAATACTCACATTGTCTGTATCTGAAAAGAATCTACTAAACTGACCCCTTAAATTTTATAGGCAGTGTGTAGGTGATCTTGGTATTTTCTATTAAAACTCGTCTCGTCTCCCCCCCCCAAAACCCCCGCAAATCGCAAGTTTGGTTAAGTGGAACTGATGATGAAGACCACTGAAGACTTATGGAACTCCTCAATCCTACCTACCTACCTATTACCTATGTCGAAGATTATAATATGATTCCGTTGAAATAGGTAACAGCAAATTAATTGCGAAAGGTGATTCTGAGATCCTTGAGGAATCGACGGAACCCTTCAAATATTATCGGCCCACATCTGTAATAATCATCGCATTTGCTCTCGGAGAGCAGTTCATGTGGCAAAGTGGAACACAGTGGTTATACAGTGGAACATATAACCTCCTTTTTTCAAGTCGGTTAAAAACTAGCCAGTTGTTAAACATAGGTCAACTGTATTTTTATTAGTATCGTATATTTCTGAGCAAGTATGCTATATTGCTCCTTTAGTAAGGTATTCTCCCAAAAGAAAAAAATAAAACTATGAAAAATAGTAATACATTGACATAACGTCACGTCAAAGGTGGGCCCGATTGCGAAACTAATACCTACCTACTAGAAAACACACCAAATATTCCTTAAACGTGCGAATGAAGATGAACTAATTGTGACATACCTAACAACATCTTAATCTGATTGCTTCCGAATATTCATATTAATTTTTATGGCCACTTAGTGGTTAGATTTACAATTCAAATATTTGTTTTTTACTATTTTTATTAAAAACAACTTCAATGTTAAGGTTGATTTATACTTATTTATACACAGTTTTTAGGGTTCCGTACCTACTCAAAGAGTGACCCTATTACTAAGACTCCGCTGTCCGTCTGTCTGTCTGTCTGTCTGTCACCAGGCTGTATGTCATAAACCGTGATAGTTAGACAGTTGACATTTTCACACATGATGTAATTCTGTTGCCGCTATAACAACAAATACTAAAAACCAGTTTTGTTTTTTTTTTTACAATCTTATACAAATCGTCCTAGTCCCAAACTACGCAAACCTTGTACTATATGGGTACTAGACGACGATAAACATACTTATATAGATAAATAAATACTTAAATACATAGAAAACATCCATGACTCAGGAACAAATATTTGTGCTCATCACACAAATAAATGCCCTTACCGGGTTTCGAACCCGGGACCTCCGGCTTTGTAGGCAGGGTCACTACCAACTAGGCTACAGGAGGCTTCCGTACAACAAACGTGATTATATGCCGTTTTTATAGATAATGGTACGGAACCCTTCGTGCGCGAGTCCGACTCGCACTTGGCCGGTTTTTTATTTTATTCGTTTCACTTATAAATAGTAGAATTAATGTAGGTACCTACGTCTGTGCGAAAACGCGGCCTGAGTAAAAAACCTAACCTGAAGAATGTAGACGGAGTCGATCAAGTACAGATTTTCAAATGCGTTCAACTTTAACAATAACAAAAAAAAATTGTTAACGATAAATCCTAAAAATACTTATTCGGATTTATCGTTAATCTTGAACTTGAATCTGCAACATTGACCTGATTTTTGTATCGTAGTTATCGATATCAATGAATGAACTATTCAACAGTCACTACTTATCTCCACTTATAATAAATCTCTAAATTAAAAAAAGAATCAGCCAGTTTGAAACTAAGCTTTGCGCGGTTCGAATGTTCTCAGCATCCCATGAACGGAAAAATATGAAACATTTTATATAGGTACATTATTATTCTAGCTGCAACTTAGGATAGTTTTTATCCGACTGCGACAGTTAATTAATTTTCCGAAATATACGACTTCATTTAATTTTTCATTTATTTTTATTGAAATCAAACGCTGCTCCAACTGTCAGCTATAAGAACCGTCAAATTTTCGTCAAAATGGCGGAATTGCTTTGCCTTTCACTTATTAATAATTTAAATCCCGTCTACGAATAGACCTTTACGAGACAAATGCTAAAATATAAACCATAAAAAAATATTCGATTCTGATATGAGAACTTATATGCGCAAATGTCGTTTTATGTCGTAATTTCAATAAATGAAATCAACAAATTTGAACAATATAATTAACACGAATTTGTTTTTTTTGAATGACAATTGGCACGCGCTCGGCGCATTCAGCCAAAGTACCTGCGGCGCTACCACGAAAACCGATACTCAATGTTCATATATTTGCATCCCTGTCACTCGAGTATGGTTAGTGCGATAGAGATAGAGATACCCGAATATTTTCGAATTCCGAAGTTCGTGGTTATAGCTCAGGAATCGAAAATATGGTAAATAATCATAATGTATTTTCTCGAAAAAGAATTTAAAATAAATATAGTCAAATGGAGAAAAAAACAAAGCAAGAGGTTATATAGGTAATGATTAAGTTATGAGAGTCCAAAGTTTTAAGAGGGGGTATGTTCTGTCCCTTTTCCGCAAAACGCACCTTCGTATGAAACGATTGTTTTTTACTATGACGCTCGAGTATATTGACGTCACAGTCCCTCATCGTTTTTTCACTCTAACAAGCGACATTAAAACGGATGTAGCTTCATAATTTTTTGAGATATTTGAATGGGAGTTTCATTATCTTCTATCTATTTATACATAATAAATGCCTATGTCCTGACTGACTAATCACTCAATCACTCACTCACTCACTCATCAACGCACAGCCGAAACTACTAATCTTAGAGAGTTGATTTTTGCACATTATGTTGCTTTTATAACGTGGGCTAGGGATAAAAAGGGATTTTTGAAAATTCTACCCCTAAGGGGGTAAAATGGGGGTGCAAAGTTTGTATGGGAGAACCTTTTTTTTTTTGAGCTATAGACTTAAACTTTGTAGGAAAATTAGTTATTAGAATACAAATAAAACACTTTCAGCGTTTTGGAAAATTCCACCCCTACGGGGGTAAAATAGGGGTGCAAGGTTTGTATGGGGGAAACATTTTTTTTTTAAATAGAGACTTATAACTTTGTAGAAAGATCAGTCATTAGAATACAAATAAAGAACTTTCAGGGTTTTAGAAAATTCTACCCCTAAAGGGGTAAAATAGAGTGCAAAGTTTGTATGGGAAAAACTACTTTTTTTTAAATAGAGACTTAAAACTTTGTAGAGAAATTATTCATTAGAATACAAATAAAGTACCTAAATTCAGTGTTTTAAAAAAATCTACCCCTAAGGGGGTAAAATAGGGGTGCAAATTTTGTATGGGGGAAACAATATTTTTTTTAAATAGAGACTTAAAACTTTGTAGAAAGATTAGTCATCAGAATACAAATTAAGTACTTTCAGCGTTTTAGAAAATTCTACCCCTAAAAATAGGGGGCTAAAATAGGGGTGCAAAGTTTGTATGTGGGAAACTATTTTTTTTAGCTAGAGTCCTAAAACTTTATAGAAAGATTATTTAAATACAAAGAAAGTACTTTCAGCGTTTTGGAAAATTTCACCCCAAGGGGGTAAAATAGGGTGCAAAGTTTGTATGGGAAAAACATATTTTTTTTTAATAGAGACTTAAAATTTTGACGAAAAATTACTTATTAGAACATGAAAAATACTACATTCGGCATTTTACAAAAATCATTCCCTAAGGGGGTTAAAAAAGGGTGCAAGGTTTGTATGGGGAACACTTTTTCTGAGCTAGACACTTAAAACTTTGTAGAAAGATTACTTATAAAAATACAAAAAAAAGACTTTCAGCGTTTTGAAAAAATCTATCCCCAAGGGGGATAAAAAGGGGTGCAAAGTTTTTATCAGGGAAAGTTTATGTTTTTGAGTTAGAGACTTGAAACTTTGTAGAAAGATTACTTATTAAAATACAAAAAAAGAACACAAATCGTTTTAGAAAATTCCACCCCTAATAGGGTTAAAAAGGAGAGCAAGCTTTGCATGGGCAACACTTTTTTTTGAGTTAGACTTAAAACTTTGCAAAAAGATTACTTATTAGAATACTAAAAAAGAACTTTCAGCGTTTTAGAAAACTCCATCCCTAAGGGGATCTTTAAGATCCTTAAGAAGGGTAGCCAGTGTTGTGTGGGAAAAACTTTTTTTTTTACTAGACTTAAAACTATTCAAAATGTTACTTATTAAAATTAATAATAAAGTACTTTCAGAGTTTTAGAAAATTCCACCCCTAAGGGGGTTAAGAAAGCTTTGTATGGGCAACACTTTTTTTGAGCTAGAGACTTAAAAGTTTACGAAAAAAGTTCTTTCAGCGATTAGAAAAATTCAACCTCTAAGGGGGTTTAAAAGGGGGTTCAAATTTTAAATGGCGAGCAATAAAATTTTAAAGTGTGAGTAAGAGATTTTTAACTTCGGTCTTATTCTGTACGTTAAAAGACTACAAAACTGATTTCAGAGTTTTTCCAAATTCATCCCCTAAGAGTGTTAAAATTGGTTCAAAGTTTGAGTATTTCAAGGCATTTTTAAAGTATGAGATTTTTAACTTTGGTTTTAGACTGTTTGTTCACAAACTAGAAAATGAACATCAACTTTTTTTTTAATTATCCCCTAAAAGAGGGTTCAAATTTTGTATTGAGAGAAATCATTTTCTAAGACGATAAAAAGTTCTACGCGGACGAAGTCGCGGGCAACAGCTAGTACACAATAATTATACCTAGTCTTCAGCCCGGCCTACCGTTACAAGAACTGAGATGACGTGTCGGAAAATCAATTGGAAAATTCTAACCTCCTTAATAATTAATTGTGAGGAACACGCACACTGGGTATTGCCAGCTACAGGGAATTTAAAATACCTACTTAATATACGGTTCAAGGTAAATAATATCCTATAAAAACATTCCATGTAAAAACTAGGCCAAGTCTCGAAACTCTTCCACAGTAAAAAGTGGTGAGATATTTCGTAGAGCCAAGTCAGGCATTCTTATTAATCTTTATTTGCTTGCTAAATAGGAATACAAACTTTGTATTTGAATACAAAATGTTTGTATAGGAATACAAACTTAAGAATGCAGTTTTTATATCTGTGAATCGTGACTAAAATTGCAATTATTTTAGGTTTTTTTATGAACAGATAGGCTAAAAATTAATTATGTTCATAATTTGCAGCTTGTGGGTCTGCTAGAAGTACAATGAGTATGTCAGCGACAAAACTAAGGAACTTTGGCGGGCAATAGTTCTTAAACTAAAAGTACAAATATAACTTATAATAAATCTCAAAATTAAAAAAAATAATCAGCCACTTTGAAACTAAGCTTTGTGTGTTACGAATATTCTCAGCATCCCATGAACGGAAAAATATGAAACATTTAATAAAGGATATAGGTACATAATTATTCTAGCTGCAACTTAGGATAGTTTTTATCCGACTGCGACAATTATTTATTTTCCGAAATATACGACTTCATTAATTTTTCATTTATTATTCTTAAAGTATATATCGCCGCCACATCTGTCAGCTTTATTATGAAACGTCAAAATGGCGGAATTGCTTTTCCTTAATTTCACCTATTAATAATTTAAATCCCGTTTCCGATAGACCTTCACGAATCACATACCAAGAGGTAAAGCATAAGAAATTAATCGATTCTGATATGAGAACTTATATGCGCAAATGTCGTATTATGGCGTAATTTCAATAAATGTATCAACAAATTCGAACAATATAAGTAACACAAATGTTTTTTTTAATGGCACGCGCGCGCTCTCTTTGCGCATTCAGCCAAACCACGCAAACCAAAACTCGAAGAACTCTCAAATTGATAATTTACGACGATTGACCAATTAATGAATAAATTAAAAAAACCTACACGACTTGGTTTTTTTTTGTATTTTTATGATATTACTGGTCTATCATCTGTTTACGGCTTGACGTCGATTTCTGGGACACCCTGTATAGGTAAATTACTTTCAGTGGTTTGGAAAATTCCACCCGCTAGGTAGAAACTTAAAACTCTGTAGAAAGATTAAGTACTTGCATACTTATTAAAATACAAAAAAGTACTGCCAGAGTTTTGGAAAACTTCACTCCTTAAGGGGTTATAAAGGGGTGCAAAGTTCGTATGGGAAACACTTTTTTTAGCTAGAGACTTAATAGTTTGTAAAAAAAATACTCGCCTATTACAATAAAAAAAACTTTGTGTTTTATTTTTAATTTTTCCCTGAAAAGCGTTCAAAGTTTGTATGGAGAGCAAGAAAAATTTGAAGTATGAGATTTGTAACTTCGATGTTAGCCTGTTTAGACTACAAAACTATTCTTAGCGTTTTTTGAAATGCATCCCCTAAAGGGGATGATTATAAGGGTGTTCAAAGCTTGTATGGAGAGCAAGACATTTTTAAAGTAAGGGATTTGTAACTTTGGTTTTAGACTGTTTGCTAAACTACTACAAAACTTATTTCAGCGTTTTTAGGGTTCCGTACTCAAAGAGTAAAACGGGACCCTATTACTATACTATCCTCAAACCAAATAGACGACTGGGATCGTATTGGCTCGTATTGGCTCAGTCGTCCGTTTGGTTTGAGGATACTATAAGACTCCGCTGTCCGTCCGTCCGTCCGTCTGTCTGTCACCAGGCTGTATATCACTGATACCGTGATAGTTCCAGTTGAAATTTTCACAGATGATGTATTTCTGTTGCCGCTATAACAAAAAATACTAAAAACAAAATAAAATAAATATTTTTATTGATAATGGTACGGAACCCTTCGTGTGCGAGTCCGACTCGCACTTGGCCGGTTTTTTTAATTCATCGGCTAAGAATAAGGGGTTCGAATTTTTTGAAGTAAGAGATTTGTAACTTCGGTTTTAGACTGTTTAAGTGTTTACTAAAAAACTAGGTACAAAACTAATTTAAATGTTTTTTTTTAATCATTCCTTAAACATACATTTAGACGATGAAATGGTAATACGCGGACGAAGTTGCGGGCAACAGCTAGTTAATAATATATCCATTACATAGAAATAATCAGCTTTTATAAATTATTTCCAAATTTGAATTTTTTTCCATACAAGTTGTTAGTTCATTGCCTGGATTTACGATATAAATAAAATAATTATTAAAAAAATAAAAAACACAACTGCCGTTGACAAAGGCGTACTATAAAGTAAGAAACAAGTTGTTAATGAAGTAAAATATTGTTTCAATTATGTAAACTTATACATTAGTACCTGGACATTCTATCTCTTTTTGGAATATTATATTTTGTTTGCAGTTGGGGGACCTACCCTTTAGGTTTTGTATGTAATAGGTCCCCCGGCTGCAAACAAAATATAATACGCCTTTGTCAACAGCAGTTGTGTTTTTTATTTTTTTAATAATTATTTAATTTTTTACTTTTTAGTTACTGAACTTGTACATGAAAATACTTATAATTATGATTATGAAGATTCCTTGATCAATTGTAGTCTTCTATGTGTAAACACTTATTTACCTGACCTGTTAGCGCAGTCATATTCTACATTAAAATCACAAAGCGCGATGTAAACCTGTTTTTTGGTTTGTTATTTATTTTGAGGAGCGTGAAACAACGTTTTGTAAGCAAAAAAAACCGGCCAAGTGCGAGTTGGACTCGCGCACGAAGGGTTCCGTACCATTATCTATAAAAACGGCAAAAAAGTCACGTTTTTTGTATGGGAGCCCCCCTTAAAAAAATATTTTATTTTGTTTTTAGTATTTGTTGTTATAGCGGCAACAGTAATACATAATCTGTTAAAATTTCAACTCTCTAGCTATCACGGTTCTTGAGATACAGCCTGGTGACAGACAGACGGACGGACGGACGGACGGACAGCGAAGTCTTAGTAATAGGGTCCCGTTTTACTCTTTGAGTACGGAACCCTAAAAAGTTGTGCTACCTGCTCCGAATCTGTAATAGTTTTTGAGATATGATGTTTGTAAAATTTACATGGTTTTCAGAAATTACATGAGACACTGCTTGAAGTCAAAATATACGACCACTTCGTCCAGTGTCGTTTCATGCAACTGTTGCTTGTTGATCGAGCCGAGTAAACAGGCTACGAATATTTTATCAAATTTGAGAAAAAATGCATTTATATATATTATATTAGTAAAAGGGCGTGGAGGCGTTATAGTGTTCGCATGAGCTAACCCTTTGGGCTTTTGGCACTCGGGCTGGCATCGCAAGCGCATACAAATGGGACGCTTTGAGCCTTCGGCCCTACGTGGAGCTCGGCCTTCGGCCTCGCGTGCCTCGTCGCTCACGGCCAATCACTTGAAAATACGAAGGCTAGTGCCGAAGGCCCATAGGGCCAGCTCACGTAGACACTCACGATCACAGATTTTTTTTTTTTTTAATAAACTATGGTTTTATGATCCAAAGACCCCGCGAGGAATACGGGCGAACTTTGGTTCTTTTAACTATTATGACATATGAGACTAGTATATATGTAACTTTAAAATATATTGGTACTATGAAATATAGTTTACGTGTTATTGATTTTTTTAAGGCTGTCTATGATTTTGTTGATGAATTTGGTGAATGATTGAATTGAAGATTCTTTTTTAATTATACTTTTGATGTCGTATGGGTCTATATTTATATTGCCAGTTTCCGAGTATATATAATTCCGTTCGTGAGCTAAATCAGTGTCCTTTCTTCTATGCAGTTTTTCGTATGAGATTGGGTAATATGCATAATCTGGTGCTTTGTGCAGATTTGCTGCTCTCTTCGCCTCCATGTCCGCCATTTCGTTTCCCAGAATTTGATTGTGAGCTTTTACCCAGCAATAGTAGATTGTTAACCAAGGGCTGAAAGGCATCCATTTCTGAAGAGATATTTATATATATATATATTTATATAGAGTTCGAGTCAGAAATGGGTCTTTCACCCGAGTTAAACACTCTACTTTTCATATCGAATACGAGGAAAGTTAAAAAACTGTGGTGTTTTAACAATATGATATTCAAAGTATAGGAAAATTTAACAATATGTTTATTCAAAGTATAGGTACTGTTCCGACGAGGAACAGATGTAGGATTTAATTTTACTTATTTTATTTTTCTTGATAAAGTAAAAGGTATTTTTTCATGCATACAAGACAACACAATTAGTAAAGAATTATTTTCCTTGTATTTTGGGGCTAGTTTTTCGGAACTGGCAACTTTCTGATGAATTCCAAAGCCTTTTCCGGCGCTTGCAGCGCCACCTGGAGATTAGAAAAAACTCTTGCTACCATTGCGACAAGAAACGCACGCTCCGCGCCGATCGCGAATTAAAATTACTTTTTACCAACATAGACTGTTGCATCTTGCTCGACAATCAACCTGGACATCCATAAAAATGGAAATTGCGTTTCCTTGTACACTTGCGGCCTGTGGGTCGACTACACGCAGCGGGCGTATAATGGTATTCGAGTGCAGTACAACAATGCGTTCCGGGTGCTGATGGGGCTGCCGCGCTGGTGCAGCGCATCCGCGATGTTTGCGGAGGCGCGTGCGGATGGCTTCGCGGCCGTTATCAGGAAGAGGTGCGCGTCGCTCCTCTCGCGTATGCGCGACAGCCCCAACCGCATTCTGAGCGCATTGGCGTGCCGATGGGATAGCCCTATGTTGGCCCGTTGGATAAGTGTGCATGCACAATAAGCACTGAGGGCCAACGCTGATGTTTAAAATAGATTAAATTATTATTGTAACCTACTAACAGTTAGATTCATAAGCACACATTTGTACGACTAACACTATATGGGTTCTATGCCTGAAATAAAATAATTGAATTGAATTGAATTGAATAAAACCAGTGCCTATGAGTGAAGTGTGTGGGTCCCAGCTGGGGTGGCTATAATCCTGAAATCCAGACCAGAAACGACGAGGAGAAAGCGCAGCTGGATTCACGTGAGTAGCTACTCTGATAAACTGCCCCTACATAATTTTTTGATCCGTTCGATCCGGATATTTCTTTACCAGGTTGTGTTGTCTTGTTTTCTTAATTTTTTGCGGTATTACGTACCCATTTCTAACACGTTCGTAATTCAATTTCACGTTGTCATTGCCGCCATCTTTGTATTCGCAAAATGGTACCTAATCCTAACGAAGATAATGTCGAACCCGATGATACGTCGTGTATAATTACGCAAGACATATTTGAACGTGATTTAATTCTCGACGGATTAAAGAGAACGTTACAATTCGCAGCGACAAACATCGACCAATTTCGGTCTAGAACAATAGACTTAAATGCACAACAGCGAAAGTTTAACAAAATTCAAACCAAAATCGAAAAGGAATTAATTAAACTGCAAAAGTTCAATAAAGAAGCAAATATTAAGATTCGTAACGATTTCGATGAGTTGTACTACGCGATAGTTACTCATTTAAATAACATGAAGGAGGTAGAAACAGAAAAGCGTCGCGCGAGCCGCGTTCCTGCCCCGTACGACACGTTTATAAATGATCGTCGTACTCTGCCGAAATTATCGTTACCCGAATATAACGGCGACCCGACGGGTTGGCCTGCCTTTTTCGATTTATTTCAATCGCTGGTACACAACAACAATGCCTACACGGGCGCGGAGAAGTTTTGGTACCTACTTCTATCACTTAAAAACGAGCCACACAATTTAATCAAATCCATTCCCATTACGGAAGATAATTATTCAGTTGCGCTAGATATTCTAAAATCCCGATATGACAATAAACGCATAATTGCATCGCAACATCTTGATCGACTGTTTGACATTGAAACCTGCACCGGCCGATCAGCTGTTGCCATCCGGAATCTATTAAATGTTTATCACGAAAATACCAAAGCGCTCGAAGTTATGGATTTTCCGGTTAGGCAATGGGACTTCGTACTCTTAAATTTATTACTACGTAAGATTCCCGTAAACACGAGAAAAGATTACGAACGATCTTTGACTAACCCGAGAGAAATAGGGTCGTTTCGCCGGTAACGCGACCACCTTCGGTTAGCGACCACTTGACGGACTAGGCTGCTTCAATTAAAGATATTAACATTTCTACAAACCCAACAGAAAAATAATTAGTTATTAACTATTCTTGAATAGTGTCAGAATAAGAATAAATACACTTTAAAACCCAAAGCTTAATCCAAAGCAAGAAAAAATAACCTCAATTCACACATTTCACACATTGCTTCCGAAAAGTGTTGACGTGCAGTGAATCTGTAAAAAAAATAACGCGACAGTTGGCGCGAAAACTTTAGTTACGTCACTTAATTTTATTATTATGCTGAAATTATTTAATTGATCGTTTAAATGATTTAGCTGTTGTAATAATTTCGTTGAGATTCGGCATATTTAAAAATAGATTTAAATAAAATAGGGTGGTCGCGTACCCAAATACGTAATTACCAAAGAAGTCGGATAGCGACCACATCGTTTTCTTTTTCTTTCCTTATGGATTCTTATGCGGCACCCGCGATATTTAGCTTGGCTAGCAAATTGAGTCGGTATTTAAGCCGCGCCAATCCATGCTATGTCCATAGTATATATAATATAATAATAATATATAATTATATATTATATTATATAATAATAAATAATTTATATGAGATAGTTATATTATAAATTCGAAAGTGTGTATGTCTGTCTGTCTGTTATCTCTTCACGCTTAAACCGATGGACCGATTTTGATGAAATTTGGTATGGAGATAGTTTGAGTCCCGGGAAGAGACATACCTAGGATAGTTTTTATCCCCGAAATAATCCCCTAAGGGGGTGAAAGTTTGTATAAAGCTACGATATAAACGATTTCCACGCAGACGGAGTCGTGGGCAGACGCTAGTGTAAGTAGAATATAATCTAAAAGTTAAATAAAAGCTTGTAAAAAGGTGGCATTTAGATACCTACTATGAATAACATGTGTGACTGTAATAGCAATATATATAAAAGCACTATGGTGTGAGCGAGATGGCGCGCTTTATTCGATTCTATTCTTCATTGACACAGCAATGTAAAGTAGATTTAGGAGAGTAACAATTTAGGGGTGTAGACACTAAATAAAATGACCTATAATGATGAATTTTCTCGAAAAAGGATTAAATGTAACGTCAAATGGAGAAAAAAAAGAGCAGGGGATTAAGTAATCACAAAGTTATAGTATCCAAAGTTTTTAGAGGGGGTGTATTCTATCCCTTTTCCGCAAAACGCACCTTCATATGAAATGATTGTCATTTACTATGATGCTTGGGGATTGTGACGTCACGATCCACTAGCGTTTTCTCTTTCTAACAAGCAATATTAACACGGTTGTAGCTTCGTAATTTTTGCAGATATATGAATGGGATTTTCGTCACTTAGGCTTATCATTTTGCCTTCTTTTTTTGGATTAATAATAAATGGTTAGTCTACACTCCTATTTGTAGTGGTATAAGGGCAGTTAGGTAGGTCAAACTTTGAGAGAAAGAGGTCAATCGTCGAATCCGACTCGTCTGGGTAGCGTTCGGGAAGCTACGCTATGGCACATCTTTTCGTCCAATATTCCGCAGTGTCTCAAGGCGAGTCTTTGACCAGTGTGTGTTGCCAGTGATGACGTATGGCACTGGAAAGTGGTCGCTTACTATGGGCCTCATAAGAAGGCTAAAAGTCACCCAAAGGGCAATGGAGAGGGCTATGCTGGGAGTTTTTATGCGTGATCGCATCAGAAATGAGGCTATCCGCAACATAACCAAGGTAGGTAACCGATATAGCCATCCGAATCGCTAAAGTTAAGTGGCGGTGGGCGGGGCATATTGCACGTATAATCGATAGCCGTTGGGGCGGAAAGGTTCTCGAATGGCGACCACGTACCGGGAGGCGCAGAGTGGATATACCCCCACAAGGTGGACTGATGACCTAGTAAAGATCGCAGGAATCCGCTGGATGCGGGTGGCGCAAAACCGGTCATTGTGGCACTCTTTGGGGGAGGCCTATGTCTAGCAGTGGACGTCTTTCGACTGATATGATGATGATGATGATAAATCGTTTTATTAACTACTTAAACACTATTTGCAAGAGTGGTCGCCAACTAGCTAACAGGTGGTCGCAAACCGACTAAAGCGGTCGCTATCTAGCGAATTCGCTATTTTGTAACCTTTTCTATATTTTTTCCTAATCTATGGATGAAAGTGCTATATTTTATTGTAGGTTTCAAAACTTGACTATACTCAGAACCTATACGAACACCATATATTATGTGTGTACATTGAATAGGTATACATTTACTAATCTAAAGTGAGCAACTCGGCTAAGTGGTCGCTAACCGGCGAAACGACCCTACCTAATGTAAATTCACTGATTAAGTTCTTAGAACGCGAACTTTCGGCTGATCTGATGATTAACGTTTCAAATACACAGTCCACAAAATATCAATCCTTAAGTAATCATTGTAATAAAAGTAACGTAAATATAGGCCAAGGTCAAACAAATACGAAACGCATTTTTGCAGCGAGTGTGGCTCCAGACCAAAATCGACCTTATGACCACAGAGATAAGGTCCGATCTTGCTTGAAATGCCAAGGTGGGCATCATTTAACGAGGTGCTTAGAATTTCTAGATCTATCGGTACATGATAGACATTCATTAGTAAAAACTACAAACGTGTGTTACAACTGCCTTTGTCCCGGACACGACGTAAGGAGTTGTAAATCGAATTTTTCGTGTAGAAAATGCAATAAAAAGCACCATACATTAATCCACTTAACAACCGCGAGTGCCTTACCGGTTATAAGTGACACTGCGAAACCTGATGCTGTCTCGCTCGCTCCTACGGAGCAGCCTGGGACTTGCGCGGTGATTCAAAATTCTTATGCAGCAGCTAGTCAGCGAAATGCAGATAAACAGGATAGCATGGTGTTATTGTCGACTGTTTTAGTTGACATACGTTTAGAGGGCAATAAAATTGCTACAATTAGATGTCTAGCGGATAGCGGTTCTCAAGCGTCAATAATATCGGAATCGTGTGCGCAACGTCTTAATTTGCCGCGACGACAGAGTAGCATTCCGATATTAGGTATTGGCGATGAGAAACCAGTAGTACCTAAAGGTACAGTTTCGTGTTTAATTACGCCGAACGGCAAACAACAGCCGATTATTCCTGTAGAAGCATTGATTTTGCCTAAATTAATGCCAAAAATGCCTAGGGTACCACTAGCACCGGCCGAATGGCCTCATTTACAGGGACTTGCGTTGGCGGACCCTGAATTTCACACACCTCAACCTGTTGAAATGTTATTAGGTGCGGATATTCTATCCCAAATTTCACGTGATGGCGTTATCACGGGTAAACCTGGAACGCCCATCGCAATGAACAGCGTGTTTGGTTATTTACTATTAGGTAAATTGTCATTGAATGCTAGTGTTTCGGCTCCACTCCATTCATGTTTTAGCTCGTTTGACAACGACAATCTTCAAAGATTTTGGGAGCTGGAGTCAGTTCCAGAGATGCGAGGTTACACCTCCGATGAAAAACTATGCGAATCCTTTTTTCAAAAGACGCATACGCGTGATGACACAGGGCGATACGTGGTCGCTCTGCCGTTCAAGCCCGACGCACCGCCCCTCGGCGAGTCGCGGCAAATTGCCCTAGCACGATTCCATAAGAAGGAATATCGTCTAGAACGTAACCCCCAGTTGAAACAGGATTACCACGCGTGCCTCCAGGAGTACGTGGATCTCAACCACATGGAGCTCGCGTGCGATAACCCTCCCACTGGCGCGAGTTACTATATTCCGCACCACTCCGTGGTCAAAAATTCGAGTGAAACAACCAAGACCAGAATTGTATATGATGCTGGTTGCCGGACAACCAGTGGTTACGCGTTGAATGATACCTTATTGACGGGTCCTAAGTTACACTTAGACATCGTTGATGTTCTTCTGAAATTCAGAATACACAATATTGCATTCTGTTCCGACATCAAACAAATGTATCGCAACATTCTGGTTCGTGAAGAAGATAGGGATTTTCAGCGTATCCTTTGGCGTCAATCGCCCGAAGAACCTATACGCGACTATACACTTCGAACTGTCACATTCGGCGTTTCCTGTTCCCCTTACTTGGCGTTAAGGACTATTAAACAGCTCGCTCATGACGAAGCTGAGCATTTCCCGCTCGCAGCACCCGTGCTGCTAAATGACGTTTTTGTCGACGACATTGTCACCGGTGCAGATACCGTAGCCGGAGCCCTCGATCTGCAGCAGGAGTTGGTAGGTATATGCGCCACTGCCGGGTTTGAGTTACGCAAATGGCACAGCAATTCGCCAGCGATCCTCGCTGCTGCGCGACCGCCGGACTTTCATGGTGAGCGGCGCGAAAGTGTCCACTTTGCTGACATGGAGAGTGATAAAGGGGTCAAGGTCCTTGGACTTCAATGGAATTCAGGGTCTGACTCATTGAGTTTCCAAGTACAACGCACTTCTACGGTTTGTACGAAGCGGGCTATCCTGTCGGAAATCGCCAAAATTTACGACCCGCTCGGGTTATTATCTCCGGTAACATTGTTTGCCAAACATTTGATTCAACTGCTGTGGTTGGCTAAGGTTGCGTGGGATGCAGAACCACCGATCGATATAGTTAATTCATGGACAAGTTTCGTTAACGAGCTGCCGCTCTTATCACAAGTGTCGTTTCCGCGTCATATTTTGAACACCAATGACTTCGATTCAATCGAAATTCACGGATTTGCAGACGCAAGCCAGATTGCGTATGCGGGATGTGTTTACATACGTCTTACAGACAAAAACGGTAAGGTTCAAACCTATTTGGTTATGGCAAAAACGCGCGTCGCGCCCTTACGTGTGTGTCTTACCATCCCGAAATTAGAACTTATGGCATGTGTGACACTTTCAAAATTGATCGAAAAGGTGATGCAAATTTACAATGATCGTATTCGCCCCGACCAAGTTTACGCATGGTCCGATAGCTCCGTCGCGCTGGCATGGCTCCGATCATCCCCGCACGAATGGAAGACTTTCGTCTCTAACCGCGTCAGTGATATTTTGTCCCGCGTTCCGGCGAGCTGCTGGCGTCACGTCCCATCGGCCGATAACAGTGCCGACCCCGCATCACGTGGCCTTCTGCCCGCCGCGCTGGTACGAAACGACTTGTGGTACCATGGTCCCGCATGGCTCCAACACAGTCAAGAATCCTGGCCTTTGCAAAAACCGGTCTTAAATACAGTCGAAGAGAAACGTAATAAAAGCGAATCGGTAAATAATAATTGCGCATGTGTGTCCACATCGCCTCCTTCCCCGGACGATACCCTAATTACGCGATTTTCGTCGCTAGGTAAATTAGTTCGCGTCACCGCACTCATATTTCGTTTCTATAACAAGTGTAGAAAACATAAACAATCGTTCCCTGAGTACATCACCGTACCAGAGTATAACTTTGCATTGAATCGACTGATATTGATGACGCAACAAATAGTTTTTAATGATGACATTAAAAACATTTCAGCAAACAAATCACCTTCCTTAGGTTTACAGCGTCTCTCGCCCATTTTAGATAATGACGGATTATTACGCGTCGGTGGACGCATTCATAAATCTTTTTTACCGTATGAAGCCAAACATCAATTGATTTTACCTAAACGACATCCGTTAACAAATCTCATTATTGACGATACTCATATCACTGAGCTTCATGCCGGTCCGCAGTGCGTGCAAAACTCGCTCTTACAGCGATATTGGATTATATCAGGTCGTGATATTGTGCGTCTGCGAGTCCATCGCTGCATCCCATGTTTCCGCACACGCCCGACGCGCGTGCAACCGAGGATGGGAGCACTTCCCGCAGTTCGCTTGCAACCCGCTCGAGTATTTCTAAAAACTTCATGCGATTTCTGTGGGCCATTCTACGTTCGCGCAAATAAGGTGCGCAACGCAAAAATCGTAAAATGTTACGTTGCAGTTTTCGTATGTATGTCTGTCAAAGCCGTACATCTCGAACTCGTGTCTGAACTTTCGACAGAAGGTTTTTTAGCGGCATTACGACGTTTCACGTCCCGACGAGGATATTGTACGGATATATATACAGATTGTGGACGGAATTTTCTGGGTTGTAATAATTATCTTAAAGACTTATACGCGTTTCTGCGCAGCTATTCTGTAATGAGCGCGCTCAATCAACAGACTTTAAGACAAGGATTAACTTGGCATTTTCAGCCACCTTATGCGAGTCATTTCGGTGGACTCTTTGAGGCAGCCGTTAAAAGTTTCAAAACACATTTGCACCGCGTAATAGGTACTCGGACTCAAACATACGACGAAATGCACACTCTAACTTGTCAAATAGAGGCCGTGTTAAACTCGCGCCCCCTTTACGTGTTAAGTTCGGACTCGTCAGATCCGCTTCCTCTGACACCATCTCATTTTCTTATTGGCGAACCCTTAACGGCTTTGCCTGATGTTCCATTAACGGACGAGAACCCTAATCGTCTTACTCGTTGGCGCTGGATACAGCAAGCTGTCCAGCATTTCTGGTCTAGATGGAGTAGAGAGTATCTACATCATATACAACAAAGTACAAAGTGGCTTCAAGATCGCGGTCCCGCCCTCCGTGAAGGCACTGTTGTTGTGGTATGCGATGACCATTTGCCACCGTTGCAATGGAAACTCGCGCGCATTCACGCGCTACATTCGGGGTCTGACCAAGTCACTCGCGTAGTGACATTGAAAAGTGGGAATACATTATATAAACGACCGGTGGTCAAAGTATGTCCCTTACCGCTAGAATAACTATATGAAATCGTTACGACCCCTAATATAGATTAGTAATTAAGTTTAGGTATAGTTCTAGTTAACTTTGTTAAACATTCGTGTTTCTTTAAAAGACACTACGTGCTTTTAAGGTGAGCGGCATGTTCCGACGAGGAACAGATGTAGGATTTAATTTTACTTATTTTATTTTTCTTGATAAAGTAATAGGTATTTTTTCATGCATACAAGACAACACAATTAGTAAAGAATTATTTTCCTTGTATTTTGGGGCTAGTTTTTCGGAACTGGCAACTTTCTGATGAATTCCAAAGCCTTTTCCGGCGCTTGCAGCGCCACCTGGAGATTAGAAAAAACTCTTGCTACCATTGCGACAAGAAACGCACGCTCCGCGCCGATCGCGAATTAAAATTACTTTTTACCAACATAGACTGTTGCATCTTGCTCGACAATCAACCTGGACATCCATAAAACCAGTGCCTATGAGTGAAGTGTGTGGGTCCCAGCTGGGGTGGCTATAATCCTGAAATCCAGACCAGAAACGACGAGGAGAAAGCGCAGCTGGATTCACGTGAGTAGCTACTCTGATAAACTGCCCCTACATTTACTTGAAAATTGAAATCAATGGAAAAGTAGAGCAATTTTCGAATGTAAATGTAGTATTTTTGTCTGGAATATTCACATTATATACCAAAAATTAGCGCCATCTGAAACCAAACAATTTTAGTTAGGACATACGTATTTGTAAATTACGTAGGTATTTGTCAAAAACTATTTTTTTACGATTTCTATAGAAATTTAGTTACATTTACAATATAATATGATTATTTTATTACCTTTGTTGCCAAATAAACACCATCAGGAGCTTCATTTAAGAAGGTTTTTATCTCATTTGCAGTAAAATCTAGGACTTTTTGTTGCTTTTAAAGCCATCCAACTGCCTTTTTAGAAACTAGGTCAGCTTACTGTATTTCTTTAAATTCACGTTATATTTGGTGCTTAAAGTGGTTTTAAGCATTGAATATATACTCCACCCCGTTGATAGTTTTAATTTCTTCGATAAATCACTGAAATTAGTTAGCATCACAATTTCCGAGAAAGATTTAACTCTCATTGCGGACCGCCATTTTATAAAATCGGTGTATGATTTCATATATATTTCTTGAAATTTGCGGTAAAAGGCCTTCCACGATAGATTGGGCTTCTGTTCTGATCAAAACAGGCGTTAAGTCGGTTTCAAAATCACTGGATGAACTCATTATAATCTCGAGAATATATTTAAATTAAATTCGTCTTACAATAAAAAAGTTCGCACTAGTTTGGCTTCCCCGCCCTTTAACTTTTTTCAAGTACCATAATGCACGTAAACTTTTTTTACGCGCGTTTTCGGTGAATTATACGGTGTCTTAAATAGCATATTATTTCTTCTTCTAAAAACGTCGCCTTCGTTTAAAGCCCTAACAGACTACCCCACCGTACTTTGTGCGGCGCACCCATAAATGAGAGAGAGATATCTTTTTCTCGGTCTCATTTTCATACTATTTGTATTTACTAGTAGTAGGTATTTAGTTGAAGGTTGGCTGTATGCGTTTCTGCCTTAGCTCACATGCACAACTTTAGGATAAAAAAAAGGTTTGTGGGTGTTTTTTATTTGTCACCACCTCATAGAGCCTAGTGAATATTTTAGCTAAAATAAAAGTAATGAATTTACAACATAAACTAATTTTATATTTAATAAAATAAATTCCATGAACTAGTAAGAATTAAATTATTTACCTACCTTCGTCAGTGGCGGGGTAAGTATTGATATTTATTAGAATAAGTTCCCGCATACTGCTTATACCTAAGGCGAGGACCAATTGGAATACACTACTTTTCTGCTCTAGAGCAGAAACGTATCACTTTCATCACACTTTTTAATAATAATACTATTGTTCCTGTGCATCTTATTTGAATAGTAAGCCTGTGGATGTTGTGTATAGTGTGTTGGGTGCTATTACGATTAGTTAATTCCTGTAGGGCAGACATGGAGTCTGAAAAGACAGCGACGTCTTGTAAGCGTTCCTGTACGATTTTCCGGCAGGCCATTTCAATAGCAAGGCATTCAGCTTGGTAGACGGTGCAACTGTCATGTCGTTTGAGCCGTTTTGTAAATTGGCTGCCATCCGGGTACAGCATGACGTATGCAGCGCCGACCTTCCCGCCGAGTTTGCTCCCATCAGTGTACACCTGGACGGTATCGGCATTACAATGCGGTTCCATATCCCTACTGTCCTCGATTTTCAAGAATTCGATTACTGGACGTTCTGCTGGGTGGATCATTTTCTTAGTCGTGACCTTCTGCTCAAGCCTGAGGTCACCCGGTAGGTATGATGATGTGCCCCTGGATTTGGTCCTCTCAATCTCCATAACTTCCACAACCTTCAGGTCTAGAGGGGTGAAATCCGCCAACGCAATTGCAGCTGTAGTGGATATTGTGCGGAACCCTCTAACCGCTTTGATGGCGAAGCCCCTCTGCATGGAACTTAGTGTTCTCTGCACAGTTTTATATTGTATGGCCGCTTCACCCCATATTTCTGCGGCGTATGTAATTAGAGGCTCTATGACATGTTTATATATTATCTCCACATTGGTAGAGTGTATGCCCCAAGTAGGCCTTACGATTTTACACAGCTTTTTAAAAATGTTTAATGCTTTTCTTACTGTTTCTTTAGCGTGGTGGATAAATCGAAACCGTTTGTCGATGTGCAGACCTAGTAATTTTATAGAATCACTGTAGTTAAGTCGTAGTTCGTTCATTTTAATGTTGGCGCTCTCGGCCCTTGGGGTGTTGGTTAGCATTTGCGTCTTTTCGGGTCCAAACTATCACAGATTGTCATAGCGAACATGAGGGCCGAAGGCCGAGCTCCGCGTAGGGCCAAAGGGCGTTCCTTAAGAGCGTGTTCACGACACGGGCCAGAAGGCTGAGTACCTAATATAGTCGATTCACTGACTACGCAAACCCACGCAAAACCTCACTATCCTTGAGTTTCTCACTAGCGTGTGACAGCTGAATATCCGAAGAAACAGATGCTCGTAGTAGGGTCGAAGGCCAAAAGTGTTCTATCAGAGTGCGCTCTCCCCTGTAGGATGACCCCATGCGAACACTACTTACTAGCTGTATTGAATGTCTAACAGTGTCTTACAGTAAACGTCCCGTCAGAGCGCGTTGTCCTTTAATCGGGCTTGAGTGGTCAGATGGTGAGCCGATGTAGAAATTCGCTATCTCCTTATACAAGCAAACTTGACTCCCATCAGAGCGCGCTCTCCCGCTTGAACCCGATAACCGGAGGCCCATAGGCTGCACCCACGCTGACATTGACTACCGTCGTGCATGTTATAAGTGAATCTGAGGGCCGAAGATTTTTTTTTTTTTTTTTTATAGCGTCCCTTCAAAGCGCGCTTTCTACGCGAGCCCGACGGCCCGAAGAGCGTCTCACGTGGACACTCACTATTCGCAAATTTTAAAGTTAGCACTTAGGCTGTTACATTCTATTAACACGCACTTCCAAGAGAGAGGAATCAAAATAATCTGTCGCGAGATTATGTCAGACGTTAGACAAACCCGTGCAGCCTTCACCTTGCCTCGCGCTCAACCGAGACGCACAAAAACTCAGATATTTACTAAATCACTTCATAATTTGAGAATTGGGGCCAAGTTCAATGTGCCTGTCGATCAGGCATGAACTTCACTCGTGGGTTTAATTGTTTGAAGAGACAATGGTGAAAAAAATTATAGGTTTTGCCTTTGCAAGCATTTAATCGCGGATAATGTTACTTGTCATTCTGTCACACTAATGAATGATTATCCTAGATGAAAGCACGAAAACTAAGATGACTGGATCAAGTTTATTGTATGTGTGTCCACTTTATTTATTTATCATGACATAATATTTCAGTAGATAATTATACAAAACTCTACTACCTAATATTGAAAAGAGGAAAACTCTTTGATGTTGTGAGGTTGTATTGTAAGTTTCTATGTAGGTAATCGTAGGTGGTAATCTTTGGAACTTCTTTATCCAATATTATAAGAAGAATGGGCATGCAGGTTAGTAGTAGATTGTAAAACAAGTGCATAAAACGAGCCATTGCACCCGAGACGTTTATATCCACCCAAGCCACCGGCGAGGGTGGATAGTTAAGTCGAGGGATAAAATGGCACATTTATGCCCGAGGTAGGTATACGAGTACACACTGCTTTTCACTTCGATTGCGAGAAAATAACAAGTATTTGAACAAATTAATAAAATAAAATAATAGTCCATTCACGCCACTTTATTAAAAGTTTTGTTTAATTTTTAACACGTTGAAATTAGACTGCGATATATTTTTAAATAATAATTGACTTCTATTTTATCTGGTTTTATTAATTTAGTAAAAGAAAACACGGTTGTGAAATTTATTAAAGCAAATCAAATAACAAGTTTATTCTACGAAGTTTTATTGTGCGTGTGGCTGTTAGGCCCGATTATTAAAACAATTTAATTTGGAGCATAAAAGTGGCCATTTTGTGCAGCATACATCCAGCACAAAGGCGAACTTTGCAAGCATGAAAAGTGAAATCATATTTTTTCATATCTCATGCTCTGAAAGTCGGTCGTTGTTGTTCTAAAAAGTGTGCAGAAAGTGATACGTTTCTGCTCTACAGCAGAAAAGTAGTGTATTCCAATTGGTCCTCGCCGTAGGTATAAGCAGTATGCGGGAACTTATTCTAATAAATATCAATACTTACCCCGCCACTGACGAAGGTAGGTATAGTAGATTGTTAACCAAGGGCTGAAAGGGACCCATTTCTGACGAGATATTTTGGCGCCAATAGTTCGAGTTAGAAACGGGTGACTTTCACCCGAGTTAAACACTCTACTATTCATATCGAATACGAGGAAAGTAAAAAAAAACCACAGAAGGAAAATTTTACAATATGCTTATCCAAAGTAAGTACGAGTATATACAATTACTTGAAATCAATGGAAAAAATAGATAGTGGGGCAGACTGCCGGAACAAATTGTCGTAAATGTGGACACACCGGACAAAAGCACCAAATTTTTTTCAGGTTCTAGTTAGGTACATAGCTTTAAGTTTTTGATAGGAACCAGCTCCTCCGACGGCCATCTTTTTTTTATGGGGTCATTTTGAATTATAGGTATATTATTAATATCTCGTGTTCTAAATCACTTAGAATCACAAACTTGGTGTCTAAGTATACATACCTATTTGGGGTCTGGGAATTCAACTAGATATTTTTAAGGTAGAATTCCCAAAGGATAGCAAACGAAACCCTGTTACTAAGCCTCCACTGTGGGTCCGTCTATCTGCGTGTCAGTAATAGCTAGACTGTTAAAATTTTCACAGAGTTTGTATTTATATTGCTGTTATAACTAAAATTAATAAAAATGAAAATATATGAAAAATTAAACAGTGCTCCCATACATTAAAAGTCATTTTAAAGCGTTTTTTTTTTCTCGCCCATTACAAACGTTCTATCTCTAGAACCGTAATAGATAGACACTTGAAATTTCCGCAGACTATGTATAACTATATCTACTATAATTACAAATAATAAAAGAATAATAAGGTTAACAGTCTAGCTATTCCTGACACGCAGAAAGACGGACCCACAGCGGAGGCTTGGTAACGGGTTCCGTATGGTTTGGAAACTCGACCCTAAAAAATATCTAGTTAAATTCCCTGACCCCAAGTATGTATATTTAGACACCAAGTTTGTGATTCTAAGTGATTTAGAGCCCGATATATTAATAATATACATATAATTCAAAATGAACCCCATAAAAAAAAGATGGCTGACGGAGGAGTTGGTTCCTGACTATCATAAACTTAAAGCTACTTACCTAACTCGTACCTGAAAAAGTTTGGTGCTTTTGTGCAGCGTGTCAACATTATCACCTAAAACTGTCCTACTAAGAGCAATTTGCGAATGTAAATGTAGTATTTTTCTCTGGAATATTCACATTATATACCAAAAATTAGCGCCACCTGTAGTAAGTACTTATTTATAAATTACGTAGGTATTTGTCATTAACATTTTTTTTACGATTTCTATAGATATTTAGTTACATTTACAATATAATATGATTATGTTATTATTATTACATTTATTACCTTTGTTGCCAAATAAACACCATCAGGAGCTTCATTTAAGAAGGTTTTTATCTCGTTTGCAGTAAAAATCTTGGACTTTTTGCTTTTAAAGCCATCCAACTGCCTTTTTAGAAACTATGTCAGCTTACTGTAGGTATTTATTTAAATTCACGTTATGTTAGTGGTTTTAAGCATTATTGAATACATACTCCACAGCGTTGATAGTTTTAATTTCTTCGATAAATCACTGATATAAGTTAGCATCACAATTTCCGAGAAAGATTTAACTCTCTTTGCGGGCCGCCATTTTATAAAATCGGTAAACACCGTGCCCGTGAGTATTGCGATAGAATGTAACAGCATATTCCTGACCATATTTGAGGTTAAAAATGTCGTATAAACTTTTTGTAATTCGCCTAGTTTCAGAGTTAATACCAATTTAAAAAAACAAGTTTTTACTATTACATAGTGCAAGAAGCATTTTTGATGGCGATGTTGCCACTATGGGATGTAGTCTAAATATCCTTATTGATAGATGTCAAAAAGTGACAAGTAACACTTTTTATAAACTAGGTTTTACGAAAAAATAAGTAAAAATCCATTTTAAGTGACAAGTTTACCAATAACATTTACTTTTCATGTACAAATACATTCAAAACATCGAAAAAACAAAACAAAAAATTTTTTTTTTTTGCCGAATTGACCTAAACTCATATTACATTTATTACTCTAATTAGGCTCTAGTATCGTTAGCTTAAATCTTTTGGGTTATTCACGGGCACGATGATTATGATTTCATAAAAAAAAAAAAACAAAAAAAAAAGAGGTAAAATATGTAACTATAAGCTGTAAGTATTTTTTTCGAGTTCAATAAATAAAAAAATAAAAAATATATTTATATCTTTCTTCTGAAATTTGCGGTAAAAGGCCTTCCACGATAGATTGGGCTTCTGTTTTGATCAAATCAGGCGTTAAGTCGGTTTCAAAATCACTGGATGAACTCATTTTAATCGCGAAAATGTATTTAAATTAAATTCGTCTTATAATACAAAAGTTTGCACTAGTTTGGCTTCCCCGCCCTTTAACTTTTTTCAAGGACCATAATGCACGTAAACTTTTTTTACGCGCGTTTTCGGTGAATTAATCGGAGTCTTAAATAGCATTTTTTTTCTTCTTCTAAAAACGTCACCTTCGTTTAAAGCCGTAACAGACTACCCCACCGCACCGTGACCTTCGTTCGGCGCACCCATAAATGAGAGCGTGAAAGAGATATCTCTTTCTCGCTCTTATTTTCATACTATTTGTATTTATTAGTAGTCTTTAGTTGAAGGTTGGCTGTATGCGTTTCTGCCTTAGCACAAATTTAAGATAAAAAAAGGTTTGTGGGTGGTATTCTATTTGTCACCACCTCATAGAGCCTAGTGAATATTTTAGCTAAAATAAAAGTAATGAATTTACAACATAAACTTATTTTATATTTAATAAAATAAATTCCATGAACTAGTAAGAATTAAATTATTTACCTACCTTCGTCAGTGGCGGAGTAAGTATTGATATTTATTAGAATAAGTTCCCGCACACTGCTTATAGCTAAGGCCAGGACCAATAGGAATACACTACTTTTCTGCTCTAGAGCAGAAACGTATCATTTTCAGCACACTTTTTAGAACAACAACGACCCACTTTCAGAGCATGAGATATGCAAAAATAATTTAATTCGTACTAGTTTATGGAATTTGTTTTATTAAATAGAAAATGAGTTTATGTTGTAAATTCATTACTTTTATTTTAGCTAAAATATTCACTAGGCTCTATGAGGTGGTGACAAATAGAATACACCCACAAACCTTTTTTTTATCTTAAAGTTATGCATGTGAGCTAAGGCAGAAACGCATACAGCCAACCTTTAACTAAATACTACTAATAAATACAAATAATGTGAAAAAGAGATATCTCTTTCTCGCTCTCATTTATGGGTGCGGCGCACGAAGGACGCGGTGCGGTGGGGTCGTCTGTTACGGCTTTAAACGAATTCGACGTTTTTAGAAGAAGAAAAAACATGCTATTTAAGACATCGATTAATACGCTAATATAAACAAATAATAAAAACGCGCGTAAAAAAAGTTTACGTGCATTATGGTCCTTGAAAAATATTAAAGGGCGGGGAAGCCAAACTATTTAGTGCGAACTTTTATATGCGTAAATGAGTTCATCCAGAAATTTTGAAACCGAATTTGATCAGAACAGAAGCCCTATCTATCGTGGAAGGCCTTTTACCACAAATTTCAAAAGAAAGATATATGAAATCATATATACCGATTTTATAAAATGGCGGTCCGCAAAGAGAGTTAAATCTTTCTCGGAAATTGTGGTGCTAACTTATTTCAGTGATTTATCGAAGAAATGAAAACTATCAACGCTGTGGAGTATATATTCAATAATGCTTAAAACCACTAACATGACGTGAATTTAAAGATGCTTGTATTTACGTAAAAATAAGTAAATAAAATTACTTCTTTAAATTATAGAATTAAAATTACCAATAAATAAATTATGTAAGCGTGTGTTTTTAGAAAAAAGGGATTTACTATTGTAAGATCATTTTATTGCAGTGGCAACATTGTAGTAGTTTTTTTGGTCTCGAATTCCAGTTTTAGGTATAGCAATTTATTATTGAATGGGGATGGATAATCTTTGTTTTTACTATTTTCTCGCAGTCGAAGTGAAAAGTAGAGTGTTTAACTCTGGTCTAAAAGCCATATTACCACTCGAACAATCTTCCCTCACTTAACTCGGGAAACTACAATTACCCCGCCAATCCGCCTGGGTTCTCTGTAAAATGCGGAGGGAACCGTGCGGGCAGTTTTAATCTTATCTACGTACATATAAAACTCTGGCGTTACTGGTCGATTGACAGACAGCGCACAGCCTAAACCGCTAAAAATATAAGCATGAAATTTGGAACATATATTCTTTACAGTACGTGGACGTGTACAAAGAAAGGATTTTTCGAAATTCCCTTAAGGGGGAATAGGGGTTGAACCGTTGTATGGAAATCGTTCATTTGGAAAGTTATAGACTTGAATCTTTGTACGAAGGTTTCTTACTAAAAAGCAAAACAAATGATATAGCGTTCTTTATAAAAATTCATCTCCTAAGGGGGTTAAAAAAGATTTAAAAGTTTGTATGGGAAACATGTCGTTTTTAAAGTTAGACGTTTAAAACTTCGGTCATAAGCTCCTAATGTACCTACAGTCAAAATCATTGATAAGGGCATTTTTTCTAATTCATCCCTTGAAGGGGTTAAGATAGGGGTTGAAAGTTCACATAAGTAATATGTGATTTTTAATGATAAACTGTGGCTAGAAACATACAACAAAAAGCAGAACAGCAGGTTCCTTTTTAACCAACTTCAAAAAAGGAAGAGGTTATAAGTATGTTCCAATGAATGTTTTTTTTGTGTATTTTCGCCGATTTCTCCGTCGATTGTGGACAGATTTCCAAAAAAATTTTTTAATCGATAGAGTATACTCCTGAGGTAGTCACATTGTCACCAAGTCAGGATCCGATGATGGGATCCCAGGGAAATTGAGAGCAACTCTCAAATTTTATAGGTACGCGTGTAGTAATTTCGGAATTTCTATTATAACTCGTGTATTTACCCTCGGAAATTGCAATTTTGGTGAAATGGAACTGATGATGAATACCACAGATCAAGTCAAGTCAAACGTGCTGAGTACCTTACGGCGATTTCTGAAATTTCATCCCCTAAAAGCGTTAATAAGGATATATAGGTATACTGGGCTGCAAATGTAGGTATAACACTCATATACGTGACAATAACTAAAACTGTTATACCTTCTTTTGCAGCCCAGGTAGTTTTTATCGTTTAGTGTAGAATGTGTAGATCACGATAGATTTTTTAATGTATATTTTAAGGCCATTAAGGGTAGTAATAAATTCGAAGCATGCTTCATCTTGACCTGAAATATTTGTATGCCTAATGACAAGGCATAGTAATACTATGTAAATATTCCGGACAACCTATATATCAACGTTTACAAATAAATTATTCGTTGATTGTTTGAAGGAGATTAAATTGCGGTAAGATCGTCGTATCGAAAAGTTCATATATACGTTTCTTATGTTAATGACAAAATCATCTCTACTTATAATAATCTCCACTTATAATAAATCTCTAAATTAAAAAAAGAATCATGTTACGAATGTTCTCAGCATCCCATGAACGGAAAAATATGAAACATTTTATATAGGTACATTATTATTCTAGCTGCAACTTAGGATAGTTCTTATCCGACTGCGACAATTAATTAATTTTCCGTAATATACGACTTCATTTAATTTTTCATTTAATTTTATTGAAATCAAACGCTGCTCCAACTGTCAGCTATAAGAAACGTCAAATTTTCGTCAAAATGGCGGAATTGCTTTGCCTTTCACTTATTAATAATTTAAATCCAGTCTACGATATACCTTTACGATACACATGCCAAACGTTAAACTATAAAAACATATTCGATTGTGATATGAGAACTTATATGCGCAAATGTCGCATTATGGCGTAATTTCAATAAATGTATCAACAAATTTTAACAATATAATTAACACGAATTTGTTTTTTTTTAATGGCAATGGCACGCGCTCTGCGCATTCTGCCAAAGTACCTGCGGCGCTACCACGAAAACCGAAACTCGAGGTTCGTATAACTGCATCCCTGTCACTCGAGTAGTGTTAGTGCGATAGAAATAGAGATACCTGAATATTTTGGAATTCCGAAGTTCGTGGTTCGTGGCTCAGGAATCGAACTACACCCCAACAGCCGCGACCACTGCGCCATGTTTTCGTGGTTTTTAAATGTCAAACATGTTTTGCCAATCAAAACAAAACCCTATTTGTTTGCCGAACCTGACGGAAATCATGTTAGGTGTTTAAAAACATGGAAAACATTGGTGCAGCGGACCCAGCTGTAGGTAGACACTAAATAAATTAATCATAATGTATTTTCTCAAAAAAAGGATAATAAAGAAAAAATCAACGCAAGAGTTTATATGTATAGGTAATCACTAAGTTCCAAAGTTTTATGTTCTGTCCCTTTTCCACAAAACGCACCTTCATATGAAACTATTGTTTTTTACTATGGATAGGATCTTGACGTCACAGTCCCCGGTCGTTTTCTCACTCTAACAAGCGACATTAAAACGGTTTTGAGATATTTGAATGGGATTTTCGTCATCTTCTATCTATCTATACCTACATATAAATGCCTACGAGGGGCGTTCAATAAGTTCTCGGTATCGGCATTAAAAACAGAAATTATTTCTATCGAATAGTTTTGAATTATATACTCTTTCTTGTTTTACGTGTATATATAATACTAGCTGTTGCCCGCGACTTCGTCCGCGTAGAACTTAATACATAGAAAATATAATGCAAACAAACTTCTACCATCTTAAGGGATGATTTCCGAGGCAAAAACTATTCTATATCCTTTGAAGGGTCTCAAATTATCTCTATACCAAATTTCATCTAGGTATACATGGATTTTATCCAAACTTTCACCCCCTATTTCATACCCTTAGGGAATGATTTTCGGGATAAAAACTATCTAATGTCATTCTTCAGGACTCAAACGACCTTTATACCAAATTTCATCTAAACGGGATTCATCCAAATTTTCACCCCCGATTTCACCCCCTTAGGGAGTGATTTCCGGAATTACAACTATCCTATGTCCTTTCCCAGGACTCAATCTATCTCTATACCAAATTGTATTAAAATGGGTTCCATCCGAATTTTCACCCCTTAGGGGATGATTTCTGGGGTAAAAACTATCCCATGTCCTTTCCCAGGACTTAACCTATATCTACACCAAATTTCATCAAAATAGATTACATCCAAATTTTCACCCCCCCCCCCCTCCCCCTTTACCCCCTTAGGGGATGATTTCCGGGATAAAACCTATTATATGTCCTTCCCCGGGACTCAAACTATTTATATACCAAATTTCATCTAAATCGGTGCAGCGGGTTAAGTAGCTCCATACAAATTTCCACCCCCACTTTCAGCCCCTCAGATATAAAAACTACCCTTTGTCCTTCTCCGGGGCTCATTTCATCTAAATCGGTTCAGCGGTTTAGGCGTGAAGAGGTAACAGACAGACACACTTTCGCATTTATAATATTAGTATGGAAGTATGGATTATTAGTATGGATAGTATGGATTATTTCCGCTTGTCTTCCAAATAGAGGTGCAGCTGTAGACTCACTTCAAAAGAAAGAAGAAACGAAAAACTCATTCAAATATCTCAAAAAATTACGAAGCTACAACCGTTTTAATGTCGCTTGTTAGAGTGAGAAAACGATCATGGACCGTGACGTCACGATCCTCGAGCGTCATAGTAAAAAACAATCGTGTCATTATAAAGGTGCGTTTTGCGGAAAAGAGACGCAACAAACCCCCTCTTAAAACTTTATACACTTATAACTTAGTGATTACCTATATAGCCTCTTGCGTTGTTTTTTTTTCGAGATAATACAATATTATGATTATTTTGTTTAGTGTCTACATCCCTAAATAAGATTTCTTTATTGTCAGAACTGTGTACATTTAGTTGTTTTGGGTAAAATAAAGTCCAACAGCTTGCCCATTTCGGACGTACAATATTAAACTTAAAGCTAGTCAAATATACTAAAACAATAACAACAATAGTATTTCCAAATAATTTTAACCATATTCACACATAAAATATTAATTTAGATCTATCCGACATCCGTATTTTCTTTAAAACTTCGGAATTCGAAAATATTCGGGTATCTCTATCTCTATCGCACTAACAAATGACAGGAATGCAGAGGGCCTACCGCGAAAGGCATTCGAAGTTTCCCCTCTCTGTCATACTTACAAGTTCGTACATAAGTGCGACAGAGAGGGAAAACTTCGAATGCCGTTCGCGGTAGGCCCTCAGATATACGAACTTCGAGTTTCGGTTTTCGTGGGTTGGCTGACTACGCAAAGAGCGCGCGCGCGTGCCATTCAAAAAAACCAAGTTTATATTGTTCGAATTTGTTGTTACATTTGTACAAATTACGCGTTAATTCGACATTTGCGCATATAAGTTCGCATATCAAAATCGATTAATTTTATATTTGCTTTTAGTACCTATGTGTCTCGTCAATGTATATCGTAGACGGGATTAAAATTATAGGCGAAAGAAAGGCAAAGCAATTCCGCCATTTTGTCCGTAGTATTTCTTATTACTGTAATTTTGACGTTTCTTTTAGCTGACAGATGTGGCGGCGATATACTTTAAGAATAATAAATGAAATATTTAATGAAGTCGTATATTACGGAAAATAGATTAATTGTCGCTGTCGGATAAAAACTATCCTAAGTTGCAGCTGGAATAATAATGTACCTATATAAAATGTTTCATATTATTCCGTCCATGGGATGCTGAGAACATTCGTACCACAGAAAGCTTAGTTTCAAACTGGCTGATTCTTTTTTTAATTTAGAGATTTATTATAAGTGGAGATAAATAGATAGAAGATGATGAAACTCCCATTCAAATATCTCAAAAAATTATGAAGCTACATCCGTTTTAATGTCGCTTGTTAGAGTGAGAAAACGATGAGGGACTGTGACGTCAATATACTCGAGCGTCATAGTAAAAAACAATTGTTTCATATGAAGGTGCGTTTTGCGGAAAAGGGACAGAACATACCCCCTCTTAAAACTTTGGACTCTTATAACTTAATCATTACCTATATAACCTCTTGCTTTGTTTTTTTCTCCATTTGACTATATTTATTTTAAATTCTTTTTCGAGAAAATACATTATGATTATTTACCATATTTTCGATTCCTGAGCTATAACCACGAACTTCGGAATTCGAAAATATTCGGGTATCTCTATCTCTATCGCACTAACCATACTCGAGTGACAGGGATGCAAATATATGAACATTGAGTATCGGTTTTCGTGGTAGCGCCGCAGGTTCTTTGGCTGAATGTGCCGAGCGCGTGCCATTGTCATTCAAAAAAAACAAATTCGTGTTAATTATATTGTTCAAATTTGTTGATTTCATTTATTGAAATTACGACATAAAACGACATTTGCGCATATAAGTTCTCATATCAGAATCGAATATTTTTTTATGGTTTATATTTTAGCATTTGTCTCGTAAAGGTCTATCGTAGACGGGATTTAAATTATTAATAAGTGAAAGGCAAAGCAATTCCGCCATTTTGACGAAAATTTGACGGTTCTTATAGCTGACAGTTGGAGCAGCGTTTGATTTCAATAAAAATAAATGAAAAATTAAATGAAGTCGTATATTTCGGAAAATTAATTAACTGTCGCAGTCGGATAAAAATTATCCTAAGTTGCAGCTAGAATAATAATGTACCTATATAAAATGTTTCATATTTTTCCGTTCATGGGATGCTGAGAACATTCGAACCGCGCAAAGCTTAGTTTCAAACTGGCTGATTCTTTTTTTAATTTAGAGATTTATTATAAGTGGAGATAATTAAATCAATTTAATTTTGCACCATTAAAATAATTAAACTTTTGTTCGATGGTTCGACGAAATAAGGCAATAAGGCAACAGATTTAATTGGGGAATATTTAATAACAAAGAATAAGAAGTAAAAGAGTTGGTCTAGGTGACAGGGTAGATACTTAATTGTATAGAATTTACGTCCCTGAATAGCACCCCTGGTAATCTGCAATCTCTTCCAAACAGAAAAGTCATAAAATTGGCATTTAATTTTCTTTATTTTTTTCTTAGTCTATCTCCTTTAATTGCTATACGATTATCTTGTAACACTCTTCCGTGGTATTTACATACATATATTTTTCATTTATATTGACCCGATTTCTAGAAATTAAAAAAAATATACTGATGTCCAATAAAACCCACCTTTAACTATGTTAAGGGAGCTGTGGTTTAAAAATATGATTAATGTGATTTTTTTTTTAATTTCTAGGCTTCTAAATAGACAAATATCTTACTTTAAAATCAATATTCTGGATTACCGCACCAGAATCTTACCAAATCCAACCTAAAAATCCAAAATAAAATCCTCCAATATTACTGACGTTAGAATAGTAAAGTTGCTGCCATCTTCTTTGTTTAACTATTAAATAAAACAAATTAATAATTTGAATTTTTTTGCTTATTTAGTGTATTCATGAATAGTGAGATGAATGATGAATATAATCAGAAATTATTATCATGAGACGTGATCATGTCGATACCGAGAACTTATTGAATGCCCCTCGTATGTCCCGACTGACTCACCCACTCACTCATCAACGCACAGCCGAAACTACTGGGGCTAGGTTGAAATTTACACCAGAACTAGCTTTTACAACGTAGGCAACGGATAAGAAGGGCGTTTTGGAAATTCTACCCCTAAATGGGTCAAATAGGGGTGCAAAGTTTGGTTAGGGGAAACTTTATTTTTTGAGCTAGAGACTTAAAATTTTGTATAAATATTATTTATTAGAATACAAAAAAAGTACTTTCAACGTTTAGGAAAATTTTGCCCCTAAGGGGGTAAAAAAGGGGTGCAAATTTTGTATGGGGTAACTTTATTATTTTAGCAAGAAACTCAATACGTTGTAGAAAGCTTACTTATTAGAATACAAGTAAAGTACTGTCAGCGTTCTGGAAAATTCAGCCTCTTAGGGGGTTAAAAATAGTTGCAAAGTTTGTATGAACGAAACTTCTTATTGAGATAGAAGCTTAAAAGTTTGTAGAAAGATTACTTATTACAATAAAAATCAAAAAATAAACCGGCCAAGTGCCAGTCGGACTCGTGCACGAAGGGTTCCGTACCATTATATTTTGTTTTTAGTATTTGTTGTTATAGCGGCAACAGAAATACATAATCTGTGAAAATTTCAGCTGAAACTATCACGGTATCAGTGAGATAGGTACAGCCTGGTGACAGACAGACGGACGGACGGAAGGACGGACGGACGGACGGACGGACGGACGGACAGCGAAGTCTTAGTAATAGGGTCCCGTTTTAGTACGGAACCCTAAAAAACAGCGTTTTGGAAAATTCCACCCCTAAGGGTATGAAAAAGGGGTACAATGTTGGTAAAGGGGATTTTTTTGAGTTAGAATCTCAAACCTTTTTAATAAGATTACAAAACTAATAAAATAAAATAAAATACTTTCAGCGTTTTAGAAAATTCCACCCCTAAGGGTGATTATAACGGGTAAAAATTTGTATGGAGGAATTTTTTTTTGAGCTAGAGACTTAAAACTTTGTATAAATATTACTTATATACATATAATAAAGTACTTTCAACGTTTAGGAAAATTTTGCCCCTAAGGGGGTAAAAAAGGGGTGCAAATTTTGTATGGGGGAAACTTTATTATTTTAGCAAGAAACTCAATACGTTGTAGAAAGCTTACTTATTAGAATACAAGTAAAGTACTGTCAGCGTTTTGGAAAATTCAGCCTCTTAGGGGGTTAAAAATAGTTGCAAAGTTTGTATGAGCGAAACTTCTTTTTGAGATAGAAGCTTAAAAGTTTGTAGAAAGATTACTTATTACAATAAAAATAAAAAATACAACCGGCCAAGTGCGAGTCGGACACGCGCACAAAGGGTTCCGTACCATTATATTTTGTTTTTAGTATTTGTTGTTATAGCGGCAACAGAAATACATAATCTGTGAAAATTTCAGCTGAAACTATCACGGTATCAGTGAGATACAGCCTGGTGACAGACAGACGGACGGACGGACGGACGGACGGACGGACAGCGAAGTCTTAGTAATAGGGTCCCGTTTTAGTACGGAACCCTAAAAAACAGCGTTTTGGAAAATTCCACCCCTAACTAAGGGTATGAAAAAGGGGTACAATGTTGGTAAAGGGGATTTTTTTGAGTTAGAATCTCAAACCTTTTTAAAAAGGTTACATAATAAAATAAAATAAAATACTTTCAGCGTTTTAGAAAATTCCACCCCTAAGGGTGATTATAACGGGTAAAAATTTGTATGGAGGAATTTTTTTTTTGAGCTAGAGACTTGAAATTGTGTAGAAAGTTTATTTATTAGAATTCAAATATATAGGTAAATTACTTTCAGTGGTTTGAAAATTTCCACTCGCTAAGAGGGGATAAAGAGGTGCAATGTTTGTATAGGAAAACTTTTTTTTAGGTAGAAACTTAAAACTCTGTAGAAAGATAATACAAAAAAATACCTACTGCCAGCGTTTTGGAAAATTTCACCCCTTAAGAGGTTAAAAAAGGTTGCAAGGTTCGTATGGGAAACACGTTTTTTAGCTAGAGACTTGATAGTTTGTAGAAAAAATACTTACCTATTACAATAAAAAAACCGAGTGTTTTATTTTTATTTTTTCCCTGAAAAGCGTTCAATGTTTGTATGGAGAGCAAGAAAATTTTAAAGTATGATATTTGTAACTTCGATCTTAGCCTGTTTAGATTACAAAACTTATTTTAGCATTTTTTTTTATATATCCCCTAAAGGGTGTTCAAAGTTTGTATGGAGAGCAAGATGTTTTTAAAGTAAGGGATTTGTAACTTCGGTTTTAGACTGTTGGCTAAAATACTACAAAACTTATTTCAGCGTTTTTTTTAATTCATCGCTTAAGAAGGTTAAAAGGGGGTTCGAACTTTGTATAGAGAGCAAGACATTTTTAAAGTAAGAAATTTGTAACTACAGTTTACAATGTTTACAATGAGGGTTCAGAGAGGGTTCTTAGTTTGTATAGAGAGCTAGAGATTTTGAAAGTAAGAGATTTGTAACTTCGGTTTTAGATTGTTTTCTAAAAGACTAGGTACAAAATTGATTTCAATGTTTTTTTTAAATCATTCCTTCAACAAACAATTAGACGATAACATGTTATACGCGGACGAAGTCGCGGGCAACAGCTAGTTCTTATACAGGTCGTCCCACGCCTATGCCACATGGAGGGAAAGTACCTTGAGTATTGTAGATAGAAGATTTTACTAAAAGAAGACATTACTTTAATTTAAATAACAATTTAAACTGCATTCATTGATTTTTAAATAATTACATGGTTGAACCGGGAATCAAACCCGCTACACGAGAAAAAAAGTTACTCTGTTGTTTTATCATAACGATAGAAAGGATACATCATAAGGATTATTTTTTGCTAAATAACATAGTGTCAGAAATAAAAGGAAGACCATGAATTCTAACTAATTCAAAATGTATCAATTTAATTTATCAAATGCTCAAAATGAGTCCCATTATCAAAATAATTTACGCGACTTTCGGCAGATTCAGGATACAGCAGAAACTTGATTGGACAGAAATTCGATTTGTTGCATACAACCAGGTACCATCGGCCAAAGCCAGAGACGACCAGATTCAAAACAGAATCGCTTACAATGATATACGGCTGGAACCAAAATGCGCGTTTAAGGTGGTCGAGTCTGGCTTTGAAAGAAAGAAAGAAAATACGTTTATTTAGCACTTTGTAGGATAAAAGACAAAAAAAAATACAGACATAATGATTAAATGCTAAAATGGCTGCCGCTCAGCTTTGTGCCACGAAATGGCGCTGATTTTCAGTGGCGCCTTGATGTTAATTGTATGTAACCAAACAAAAAGTAAAATCTAGTAAAATTAATAAAAATATAAATTAAAAAAAAACATTTATATAAGTAATTTAAACTAAAACATGTAGTGTAGTGTGTGTGTGTGTGTGTGTGTGTGTGTGTGTGTGTGTGTGTGCGTGCGTGCATGCATGCGTGCGTGCGTGCGTGCGTGCGTGCGTGCGTGCGTGCGTGCGTGCGTGCGTGCGTGCGTGCGTGCGTGCGTGCGTGCGTGCGTGCTTGCGTGCGTGCGTGCGTGCGTGCGTGCGTGCCCGAATAATAATGAAGCAAAGTGCAAATTTCGCCGAGCGTCCATGTTCATCATGTGATGTTGCTTCAGGTAAGGCGTAATGTGGGCTCGACGAGGAACAGGAAACCAGAATCGTATACAGGCATTTTGTATTCTCTGTATTATTTTCCTAGTCCTCATCAGGAAACACTCGCCAAAAACGGTATCTGTGTAATTTAGTTTTGATAGGATGAGGGCTTCACACAAGTTTATGCGCATGCAGTAAGGCAGTCGCGAATCCGGTATAACATAAATATACAGTTTCGCATCAGCTCAAGTACATGGCCCTCGAAGCGCAATTTTCCGTCCATGACAAGCCCTAGGTTACGTGCTTCATGTACCCTTTCAAGGTGGTCTTCTTCTATTGATACATCCAAGTAAGTTGCCTCAATTTTTTGTATCTGATTTTTTGTACCGAAGACCATGAATTTAGATTTGTTAGGGTTAATCACACAGATGTATGAATATAAGGAGATCGGACATGGCGGCCGATTTGTATAGAGTGAGCCTGTCGCAAGTACATTAACCCACACAACGCCCAAGTAATTGACAAGACAAAGCACGCACACATCTAAAACACACACACTTGTATACCTACACGCTTATTTGACAATAAACGCGCATCATATCAGGCATTTTGGGAAAAAACGTAATATTCTCTGCGATCAGCACGCGTGCACAGTATGGCAGTGTATGCCCATTGAGCATACAGCTGCGACACGGCCGCCGGCGGCTTGTCCTCTCTCTAGTATTCTATGCTCTGAGGTTAATCATCAGGTTATTTTTACTACACCAGTTAGATATATTATTTAAATCAGCATTTACATAATTTACAGCGGTATCGGTAGAACTGGGGTTGAAAGATATGTAAAGCTGTATATCGTCAGCATAGATGTGATAATCGCAGAAATGTATATTTTTTATAATATCTGCAGTGTACAAGATAAAGAGAATAGGTCCCAAAATAGATGCTTTTGCCGATAGTACCTACCTACCTACAAATTACGAATCTCTTTATAATTTTATCATGCACTTAAATTATAATAGGGAAATGATACGTACTTCTCAAGTGGGTACTGATTCTTTCATTAGTAATAGGTAGTTTAAAATGATAATGCCCGTTTGTATGTCCTTACGGCAATGTCAGGTTTTCATTTTTCTGAACAAAATTTCACATCTAATGTTAAAATGTATGGTCTTCCTTTTCTTTCTGACACTATGTTATTTAGCATAACATAATCCTTATGATGAAGCCTTTCGATCGGTATGATAAACCTACAAGGTATTTTTTTTCTCGTGTAGCGGGTACGATTCCCGGTTCAAGCATGTAATTATTTAAAAATGTATGAATGCAGTTTAAATTGTTTAATAAATCAAAATAATGTCTTCTTACAGTAAAATGTTCCACCTACAATATTCAAGGTACTTTCCCTCCATGTTGCATAGGCGTGGGACGCCCTGTATATAAAGAAAATAAATTACAAAATAATGATATCTTAGGTCTATAGGTATTCAGTTTTTTACACAGAAGACGTGTATAGACTTATAGGTAGGTACCTAAATACGTAAGTGGTGTTTAACAAATTAACTCATAAAGCAATGTCCGGGCCACAAGTTTGATTTGATGAATTTCATCATTTCATTTCTTGCATTCATCTAATTTAAGTAAATGGAGAAGTTAGTTCCATGCTTCGCATACATTTTGTTCATACTATATATGTAATTGATATAGATCCAGGCAAATATCTTGAATCAAAAGGGCTACTGCGCACTCTAGGTCCAGCATAACATCTTGATGTTTGCCGGCAACTGTACACATAAATTGATATATTTAAATAAGTTACAGCTACACGTTCGTGAAAACCACATGTAAGTCACTTAAGTACTGTAAAAGAAATATTGAACATAACTGGTTTTGACGAAGGGTTATTCAAAGGGGAAGTAGTAGTAGGCCGTTGCCGGCGTAACAATTCAACAATTATTGCCAAAATTACACTTAGTCTTAGTACGCGAGCGAAGCCGCGGGCAAAAGCTAGCTTACTACTACTACATATAGTAGCTTACTATAGCTTATTAGCTACTAGTAGTAATATAAATTTAACTAGAAACTTGTAAACAATTGACATCCTTTAAGAAAACCCTTTATGCTGAGTTTTTATTCCATTTATAAAAAAAAACCTGTTGCAAATATTTAACCGGAAGACGGAAAGATAAACAACATGTTTTAGGTACCACGTCTATCCTAATCACGGAAGTAGATAGTACCTATCTAGGCAAGGCTTTTACTGATAATATATACCTACGTAATGTTTAACCATAGTTTTACAACAAACTAATAAACGTTTTAGCAGCATTTCTAATTTATCAGTATTAATTCAATTCACCTCGCCTTCATAATCATATCCATGTTTAATTAAATAACAAATGAGTATATAAACCTGATTGAAGATCATTACGCAACATAAAGCCTCGCAAATCTATGATATCCTTGAAAACATTGATAATGGAAGTTACATCGAAAAAGTAGGAACTTGCACTATCTTTTAGTACCTTTAGCTTACTATAAACCTAATAAGATGAAGAAGAACACAGGAAGAGATACTTTACCGGGATAAGTTCGCCTTTGTACCGACATAACCCAATTTGTAGGTACCTGTGGCTTGTGTAGGTACAATAAAGGCTAGGGTGGTCCTTAAAAACCGAGAATTTGAAATTTCAATGAGGCACAAATGCGTAATGTGGGTCAAATGCGAAAAAAAATAACGTTTGTTTTTTATTTTTATTTTTGGGTAAGATTTAGGGGTCGCTAAAGAATTTTGAAATTATTTAAGTTTTGTATTTCTCCATAGTAAGATTTTTTTTATTTTTAACTTTTTACTACTTTAATGAGCTATATTTTATGATAGGAAATAAATAATGTTGAAAACATCAAAAAAGTTCACAAATTTTCAGTCAGTATATCAAAAACGAATTTTATTGTGCTAATATGCTAAAAACGGCCTCTCGCGATGATTTTAAGACTTTAAATTAGATTTCAAATAAACGTCGAACATTTAGTGAACGAATTTCATATTTTCTCGATGGTTTATTCCTTATTTATCAAATGTAGCTCAAGAAAGTAGTAAAATGCTAAAAATTCATATAAAAATACTTTGGAGGAATGCAAACATTAAAGAATTTCAAAATTCGTTAGCGACCCCTAAATCTTATCCAAAAATAAAAATAAAAAACAGACGTTATTTGTTTAAGTATTAGAACAATACATATAAGAGAGGTGCCTCACTGAAATTTCAAATTTTCGGTTTTTAAGGACCACCCTGATAAAGGCTTTACATATAGGATAGGTAGGTATGCATACAGCAGACATACTTTCCTACAATACTCACGTAAGTAGGGCGGCCCTAAACTAACGTTTTTTTTAAACCACCGCCTATATTCCAGATATCCCATGAGAGACTAACTACGAGTAGGTACCTTAGTTACTGCAACTTGCAGCTCGTTGTTGAGTGTTCTCAATTACATTCCTGTATATATTTTAAATATTTTTGAACATTGTTTCAAGTCTGCCTATCTGCTGACCTCGCTGTCAACAAATATAGAACAACATGGCACGAGTTTAATTGCCGAAAACGTAAATTTGCTAAGTAAAAGTAAACTGTTCTTATTTTAAGATAATTGTAATACCGGAAGGAAGGAAGGGACCTTGCTGCCATTTCCGAGGCGATCGTCACGGTGGGACCTGCTGACCTCCTTCCTTCACTAATGAGCAGAATGTAGTACTATCGATTTCGCTAAGTGTAGGTATATTAAAATATCGTTTAAAAACAGTGACCTACGTAGAAGTCATAGCCTATGAGTGACTAACAGGAAATAAAATGTAAATATTCGAATGAAGATGTCAAGCTTGATTTCTAAGTCTACCTATGGCCACATTGGTCTAGGAATTTTCATTCGGCGTATTAAATAATGTGTCGCGAGGTGCTTTAGGCACTGCTATTTTGTAGGTATTTGTGCATGTTGCTTCATTAAGTAGGTATTTACAAAGCTTATAACACTTTGTTGTAAATTTTCCCTACAGATAGCACGTTGATAATACAGGGTGACTGGTAATTCGACCTATTCCTTGAAAGGGGTTATACTAGAGCTAATTTTCAACAATTTATGTCCAGTCAACCAGGGGTCAAAACACGACTTTTTTTAATTTTTCGAGTTTTTAGTTTGTTGGAAAAAAAAATCTCCTTGCAGCCTTAAAGTGCTGATTGTGACAAAAATGTTTTTTTACCATCCAAATGGAAGTACTTTTGTCACAATCACCAGCTTAAGGCTGCAAGGAGAATTTTTTTCATACAAACTAAAAACTCGAATATCTCGGAAACCAGCGAGTTTCGACCCCTGGTTGACTAGACATAAACTGTTGCAAATTAGCTCTAGTATAACCCCTTTCAAGGAATAGGTCGAATTACCAGTCACCCTGTATATACCTCCCGCGAGGCATAATTATGTTGCTAATAAAAGATTTTAAAAAGCCATTTTACCCCTTAAGACCAACACATGGCTACACGATACTATGCCGTGAGATAATAAATCATACCTAATTGAAACCTTTACTAGATATGCATCCGCTAATATCTGTTTGCTTATCTAGAAAGGAGTAGGGGGAAGTCCCCTAACGCCGGACGGCACCTAGGACCGGACACTCGTACTTTTTCGGCAACTAGCAACGCGAGCGAATCAACGACAAGTGGACGGGGCGCGGGGGACGTACAGATACCCACACACGCGACGCGGTTTGTCAGTGATGCGCGCAGCCATAAATAAGAGTGTCGCGCAGCAACAGCGGCAGCGATTGTATGTCGTTTTTGGCGGGAAGACACTGCGTCATATAAGATTCGAGTAAGTGTTACAACTACGTTTTTGTGTTTAGGTGTTTATGTTTATTTTTATTAAAGGTAGTATTCCATTGATTTCCGTTTTTTATAATAGTTTCTGTGGATTTTCAAAATCACATTTGGTATGAAATACGTAATTGTGACGACTCGCTGTCCCTTACTACCGGACACCAAGTAGTCCCGTAACGCCGGACATTGAACATATAATTCTTTTTCGTTAGTAGATAAACCTATAATGATTATTATTCTATGATGTTTCAGAGGGCAAGACAAAGAAAATAGATCAAAATGGAAGAGTAGAAAAAGAAAGGAAAATGGGATCAAACCAGTTTACAAACTGCGATTGCTAAGGTTTTGTGTAGTGTGTTTAGAGGAATATAAAGAAGACTAGATACAGTGCTCCAGTTGCCATGGGTGGGCTAATGAAGCCTGTGCTGACATTCAAGAATGTTCAGATGCATAAATCTGTGATCGGTGTCAGATGTTTTGAAACCGTCCGGTGCTTAGGGGTTCGAAGTGAAGTCCGTCCGGTACTAGGTGCCACTTGCTGAGCCAGCATTTTTTTTCACCAATGTTTAATTATAATTTTTGAGTATGTTTAAGCAGAGGTAGCATTTTTGTTATTTTATTTTGATTTTAAAGTTTGTTAACTTACTTAATGTGTAAATAAATGTAAAAAAAATACATAAAGTTTTTTTTATTTTGTTTGAAACCCTTAGGTGTCCGCCACTAGGGGACTTCCCCCTAAATAGGTTCCTTATATTGAACAACTGCCCATTTTACGTGAAACATTAACGACTTAAGAGGCACGGTATTGGGTAACGACGGGAAAACAGTATTGTTACCTATTGAGTTCATAGTTCCGATGTAAACTCAGGGATCACAATGTTGGAATACTTGGAAAGCTCAAGTATCTCCTTTGATTGACAATCAACATAAATAGTGTCTTCGTCTTGATAACCAGTCATGAATACTTAGTTGATGTCAATCCAGGGTTCATTATTAGCACGGACACATTCTTAGTGAAGTCACAGCGAGTTTGACCGATTAAATATTTTATACCTTAATATGCATGGCTGCTACATAAAGGTCAACGTATCATACGTCTACACGTAAAATAAAAAGATAGATCGCAGTGATGTGATAAGCTTATGCGTATGGTAATCGTATTAACTATTGATTGATATAGGTAGGTACTTATGTTAAAGTTCGCACTTAAAGTTCTGAAGGCATTGCAATTTCGAAATAGAACTTTATACAAATAGGTTTAAGACGGATTTTTGGTTGCAATAATATCCAAAGTGTAAATGTGTATGTTGCTATGTCCCGAGCTCGTGACTAACGGCGGAACTGAGTAAGGATTTAGTTAATTGATACAGCACTACTGTTCCGCGTAATTATTCACTCCTTAAACGATCATTTTTCATCTGGATAGGTACATGTAGATACGTCTAGTCAAATCGTTTTTTTTTAATAAACATAGGAGACATAAATATATGTAATCGACCTAAGATCCACTGGTTCCCATTTGCAGTACCTACCTACTATCAGCCAGGAGGTTATAATTCCTGATTAATAGGTGGATAGGTGCGTGTTCCCAGTAAGTAGTCACCATTTTTTTTTTCTTCTTTTATGGCCACAAAATATAATAAATATCTAAAGGTACAGTTCTACCATATACTGTTGTATGGTACAGGTACAGTTCTACCAAGACAATACAGAGCTTAAAAAGCAGTTACCGAGAAAATGTATGAGTGGTAAGGTAACAAATGGAAATTTCCATTCGCATTACGCAGATATGCTAGTGTAGTAACTTAAAAGATTATTAGGGTTCCGTACCCGAAGGGTAAAATGGGACCCTATTACTAAGACTCCGTCTGTCTGTCTGTCCGTCTGAGACCAGGCTGTATCTCATGAACCGTGAAAGTTAGACAGTTGTTATTTTTACAGATGATGTATTTCTGTTGCCGCTATAACAACAAATAGGTACCTACTAAAAAACAACAAACGTGATTTTTTTGCCGTTTTTAGGGTTCCGTACTCAAAGAGTAAAACGGGACCCTATTACTAAGACTTCGCTGTCCGTCCGTCCGTCCGTCTGTCTGTCACCAGGCTGTATCTCAAGAACCGTGATAGCTAGAGAGTTGAAATTTTCACAGATTATGTATTTGTGTTGCCGCTATAACAACAAATACTAAAAACAAAATAAATTATTTTTTTAAGGGGGGCTCCCATACAACAAACGTGATTTTTTTGCCGTTTTTATAGATAATGGTACGGAACCCTTCGTGCGCGAGTCCAACTCGCACTTGGCCGGTTTTATAGATAATGGTACGGAACCCTTCGTGCGCGAGTCCGACTCGCACTTGGTCGGTTTTTTTTTACATAAAGGTCATTAGTTAAATAGGTGACCTGTCTATAGATAGGTACTTCCCTATTAGACTACACACTATACACACCCATAGATATTTTTTAAATTTACGTAGGTTTTTTTATATCGAGTTTAAATACTGTGGTTTATACTAAGTAAAGTATGCGAGCAAAATGCTTACGTGACCGCGAACACGTTCAATGGCAGCATCGGCTCTCAGAAAGTTGTTTTCGCACGACAAACCTCCTGCTTCTAGACAATATCGCTATTTAACGGATTATGATATAATTACAATACTTAATAATCGTTTCGAATTTATATAATTTACGAAAAAGTAAATTATATAATACACAACGAAAGGCAAATATTATAACACGTTAAAACATGGGTAAGTAGATAACGGGACGTGTTTTGTTATATACAAAATTTGCACCCCTATTTGACCACTTTAGGGGTAGAATTTCCAAAAATCCCTTCTTATCCGTTGCCTACGTTGTAAAAGGTAGTTCTGGTGTAAATTTTCTACTCTCTAGCCCCAGTAGTTTCGGCTGTGCGTTGATGAGTGAGTGGGTGAGTTAGTCAGGACATAGGCATTTATATGTAGGTATAGATAGATAGAAGATGACAAAAATCCCATTCAAATATCTCAAAACCGTTTTAATGTCGCTTATTAGTGAGAAAACGATCGGGGACTGTAACATCAAGATCCTCGAGCGTCATAGTAAAAAAAACAATCGTTTCATATGAAGGTGCGTTTTGTGGAAAAGGGACAGAACATAAAACTTTGGAACTTAGTTTCTGGCGTTGATTTTTTCTCTATTATCCTTTTTTCGAGAAAATACATTATGATTATTTTATTTAGTATCTACCTACAGCCGGGTCCGCTGCACCAATGTTTTCCATGTTTTTAAACAACTAACATGTTTTCCGTCAGGTTCGGCAAACAAATAAGGTTTTGTTTTGATTAGCAAAACATGTTTGATGTTTAAAAACCACGAAAACATGGCGCAGCGGACGCGGCTTACGGGGTGTAGTTTCGATTCCTGAGCTATAACCACGAACTTCGGAATTCGAAAATATTCGGGTATCTCTATCTCTATCGCACTAACAATACTCGAGTGACAGGGATGCAGTTATACGAACTACGAGTTTCGGTTTTCGTGGTAGCGCCGCAGGCACTTTGGCAGAATGCGCAAAGAGCGCGTGCCATTGCCATTCAAAAAAAACAAATTCGTGTTAATTATATTGTTCAAATTTGTTGACACATTTATTGAAAATACGCCATAATGCGACATTTGCGCATATAAGTTCTCATATCACAATCGAATATTTTTTTATGATTTAACTTTTGGCATGTGTATCGTAAAGGTCTATCGTAGACTGGATTTAAATTATTAATAAGTGAAAGGCAAAGCAATTCCGCCATTTTGACGAAAATTTGACGTTTCTTATAGCTGACAGTTGGAGCAGCGTTTGATTTCAATAAAAATAAATGAAAAATTAAATGATGTCGTATATTTCGGAAAATTAATTAATCGTCGCAGTCGGATAAAAACTATCCTAAGTTGCAGCTAGAATAATAATGTAACTATATAAAATGTTTCATATTTTTCCGTTCATGGGATGCTGAGAACATTCGTACCACACAAAGCTTAGTTTCAAACTGGCTGATTCTTTTTTTAATTTAGAGATTTATTATAAGTGGAGATGGTACCTATATATTTTTCGAGAATAAAGAGATACATTTTTCGCCTTATTAAAATGAAATAAGGTGCAAAAGTGTATACATATATTTGAAATATTTTTAACCGACTTTAAAAAAGGAGGAGGTTATATGTTCCACTGTATGTATTTATTTTTTTAATGTATGTTCGCCGATTTATCCGTCAATTGTGGACCGATTTCCAAAATTCTTTTTTTATTCGTAAGAGTATACTTCCGAGGTGGTCCCATTGTCACCAATTTAGGATCTGATGATGGGATCCCAGGGAAATTGAGTAACCCTCAAATTTTATAGGCACGCGTGTAGTGATTATGGTATTTTCTATTATAACTCGTGTATTTACCCTCGGAAATCGCAATTTTGGTTAAGTGGAACTGATGATGAAGAGCACAGATGTCTTATGGAACTCCTCAAAGATGTAATGTATGTTCGCCGATTTCTCCGTCAATTTCTCAAACTCTTTTTTTATTCGAAAGTGTATATAGGTACTCCTGAGTCCCATTGTCACCAAGTCAGGATCTGATGATGGGAACCCAGTGAAATTGAGGACAACCCTGTGTAGTAATTTCGGTATGTTCTATTATAACTCGTGTATTTACCCTCTGAAATCGTAATTTTGGTGAAGTGGAACTGATGATGAAGACCACAGATGACTTACGGAACTTCTCAAAGATGTAAAGTACGTCAAAGATTCTGACATGATTCCGTTGAAGTAGCAAGTAATAAAGTGTTAATTCTGAGGTCTTTGAGGAATCGACGGAACTCCTCAAATATTATCAGCCCACATATAGCTAGGGTTTTTTCTGTAATAATCAACGCATTTGCTCTCGGAAAGCAGTTCATGTGCTAAATTGGAAAAGAAATGTGGAAAAGAAATTTTCCCTTGGCGAAGTACTGAATTGAAGTCAGGGCCGTAGCCAGAGTTCAGAGTTGAATTTAAAGGCAGTTTCTTAAGGTAGCGCAATGGTATTTTAAGACAGGGCATTGCCCCACAATGCCCCCCCCCCCCCTAGCTACGGCCCTGATTGAAGTCGGTTTAAACTTTGTTTTTAAAGTAAATTATGTGTTCTATTGAAATAAGCAGTTCAAATTTTTTATTTTTTTTTAATGTTGAAGTCTTCTGAAGAGCTCTGTAAATATACTTGCCTTAGGGTGTTATTCCACTTTTTTCCTGATTGCATCCTATATTAACAAGGGATTCAGTTGCTACCAAATCTCAAGGGATAGCGTGGGCACTAGTTTTTGCGGACGCCACTGCCATATGACCTTCCAACTCAAGGGGGAAACTAATAGACCTTGATAGGGGTTAGTCTTCGTCGAAAGAGTGGGCACCTTGACTGTTAGAAGTTCTGAAGCTGTCCTAGGCCTCTAAGTAACTCGACTTAACGACTGCTATTATCATAGCCAACAACCTAATCACCAATCGCTTTAAAAGAAGCAGGGCCTCTAGGTATACCTACAGTTGACTGAATTACTGACGACTCCAACTTAACCAGCGACTTAAAAAAAAACTTGAAGATGCAATGTATAGAAGTTTAATGTATGGATTTAATGTACCTTCAAATTGCTCAATAAGTACACCGTTAGCCAGCGCCGGATCTAGGGGGGGGCAAGCCGGGGCCCATGCCCCGGGCGCCAAATTCAGAGGGCGGCAAATTCGATCTTCGGCAGACGAATACACGTCTCATCACGCCATCACTCATCATCAACGCAACTTTGAACACGAGTGAGGTGATGATGCGCATGAGCTCTAAAAGAATATCAGCCAAGGAGACGGGACGGGATAAACCGCTCGGTCGGACTACGGGGCGCGGCGATAGCACATCTGGAGCCCAGACTCTGGGCTATTCGCTATTGTTTTGGGAGACTATTGTTTTATTTTATGGCGTCACGAGAGAAAGTTCACATTAAGGACGGTTAGCCTGCATGCGAAAGGGATGAAGTTATATTTGGTAACAGAACTCCTTCGTCGATATCTCTCCGCGGCCGTGTTTTGTTGTTAACATTCAATTTGTGTGTCATTCAATTTACTTAGTTATTGTCGATCTTCATATAAAATAAAAAAAGTGTTTGTGTCAAAAAATAACTCACCGATCCCTCCTACTCACGAATTATATACTCCTACTAGGTAAGTATTTAAAAAAAAATCTTGTGCTTTTTAAGTTAATAGGTTAACTTTAATAAGATCCACGTAAAAATAATTAAACTTTAATTAGCAAATTCTCGGTAATTTATTGATGAATTTAAAAATAATTCAGGTAATTTAATTTTGTGGATCTACGACTAAATGTATTTCAATTGAACTTACCAAAAAGAATGCTCGCTGGTTTTCATTTCGATACTTTTACTAAAATAATTTAAAGGAAACTATGGCGGCCGATAAAAAATGTGAATAATGGGCATTGGGTAAAAATGTTGTTAGGGTTCCGTACTAAAAAGGTAAAAAAGGAACCCTTATGGACTCTGTCCGTCTGTCCGTCCGTCTGTCACAACGTTAAATATCTCAATTTGAAATTTGGAATAACTGATAAAAGGGTCAAGACACGTGTATGGAAAATGAAAAATAATAATATACATTTTTATTTTCTGTTTAAATGACGAATATATATGCGGGGGGTTAAAAAATCAAAGTCTAGCAAAAAGATCAAATGGGGTAACATATGAAAGGGCTTGAGTTGCACTTTCTAAAACCATTTTTATTTTTTTTCTACAGTGGTTAATTTTTGATTTATTAAGGAAAATGTAGAAAAAAATACCACGCCCCCCTTATCTCCGAAGTTTACGAAGCGAAAATTCTGAAATAATTAAATATGATTAAGAGTGACATAAATAATACAGGAAAAATAAAACGATTGACATGTAAGAATGTTCAAGATTGAATGGGGTCCTGACATGACGGGCATGGTGTATGAAAGTTTGTACGTAACCCTCGGTGCGCGAGTCAGACTCGTACTTGACCGGTTTTTTTCAGGTGAACGGTCACTTGTAAAAGTGGTAGATTATGATAGATCTATTGAAAACAAAACTATTTTGATAACAAAAGTTGTATCTCAGTCATAACTTTATGAAAAACCTCGTAATAATAAATTGGGAGCGTGATTTTTTTCGACAAATATTATTTTAGTGCCTTAGCCTGTTATTAATGATCATTTTTGTTTTTGTTTCATGTCGATAGGCGTTGTAGTTTAAGAGCAGTAACGTTTTATTTATTTACAATGGTATGAAACGAAATAAAAAACTAAAAAAAAAATACAAAATAGCCAAAAAAAACATTTGCGACCAAAAATTGGGCGTAGTTTCTCCCATTTTGCTATGTGCAGATTATAAAGACTCACACTTACAACACATATTCGTAAAAAATCATAGGCTTAACACAGAAAGAGCGACGCTAGACCGGTCGTTGTAGCGTTCTTTCCGTTACGTTAGTGGGCATCTGATGTTGAAGAAATTATGATAATTATAAAGAAAAAAAAAAATATATATATATATAAATATATGCAGGTGGGGGCGGCATTTTATAGTTATTGCCCCGCCTCGGAAAAATTCTAGATCCGGCGCTGCCGTTAGCTTAAGAAAATTAGCCTGAAAATTTGGCAAAATTAATGGAGAACTTTTATCTAAGTATCAGGATATGTAGGTTATAGAGCAAATTTAAATTTTATCTACTCTCCCCTCCCCTCCGGGGCCAGCTTCACCCCCCCCCCCCCCTACTTTAAACCTATGTACAAAAGCGATATCACTTAATGTTTTCGCGCAATCTGCCACCAAATAGGAGCGTTTTTATTAATTTTTATAATTTTTCAGCTGTATGTTTAGTTTTGTCAAAACTTCACACTTTATCGCAAAGATATGTATGACTGAAGTAAACAATAGAATATGCTCTTTTAAGAAAGGTATAGTTTATTTATAAACTGTTTCATTTATCGTTGCTATGTTTTCTTTTAAATTTAAGTACATCATTCGGCCATTCAGCGAACTATAAATATTCGTACTGGTTAAACGGTGTTACTTTAAATACCATAGACTTTTATAGGTTTTCCTGCAATTTATAGGTAAAGAACTATTTTCTGTATTTGGGGGGGGGGGAGGCCAGAGGGGGGGGGGGGGGCAATTTTCGCCTATTTCCTTTAATAACTTCAAAACTATTTATCTTTAAAATTATGAAAAAAACGGGGGGGGAGTAGATAAAATTTAACTTTGCTCTATAACCTACATATCCTGATAGATAAAAGTTCTCCATTAATTTTACCAACTTTTCCATACATTTGAATCTAGTTTTCTTGAACTAATACGTATCACTCCATCTAACACTCTCATCCCGAATTTTAACGAAACACCAGCCGTTTTTGTTTTAATAGGAAACCCTAGCACGATATGTTTTATCGTCACGTTTTACGGCGAAAATGTACTGAGACGTCACGTAATAAAACATAACGATAAAACGTACCTATCGTGCTGGCTGGGCTGATACGGGCATAAATACTTAGGTAAGTTTTTCTTTATTTGAATTAGACTCAGGTACACGGTATTTGAATTGCATTTCGAACGAAGTTACTGCTGTTATCGTAAGCACGGCAGCAGTAGTTGTAGGTAGAACTCAGCCAGTGACAATGACCGACATCCTTCCTACTAGTCTACAGCTAAGTATACTTAATTATAATAAATCAGATCTCCATCGATGCATCGTAGGCCTACATAAATGAACCAGGTCAAACGGATGTAATAAGTTAATAAAGGCTAATTATTCTTAAATACTCAATCAAGACGGGTGATTGCATAGCATGCAAGCGACGTCTGATTACCGGCACGACACATACAAACTTATTCGTGATCCTAGATATTGTTAGAGTAAATTAGTACCTAATTAGTCGGCTTAGTGTACGGTCAAGGGGAGTCTAAATGTGTTAGGAAGATCATAATTTACTCGCTCGGTCGTGCGTTAAAGTCACGGGCCTTTACTGTATGCTGTACCTACGACTAAGTTCGGATTATTATTCACAGACCCCATTTTTATTCTCTGCCGCAAATATCAGATATTTTAAGACTTGATAACTATTTTAAGACGCATTTAGCGCTGTTGAGTGTTGTTACGTTATTAAGGACTACATACAACTGATTCATGTCATTGCGTAACGCTTTGCGAAGCTACCCAAATAAATAGTATGACAAATTATCCACTACAAAGTGGAACACGATCACCAAGTTCGCTCCATAAAAAGTAGAAACGCAAATGCCACAAGTCTAGCCATCAGACTAACTAGGTACCTAGCATGGGGCATGATCTGCGAATGTAGGCAGTGGATGGATCCAGAATTTTAGTTTGGGAGCTTGATTCGTTGAGGTTAGATTTTAGTTGGAACTTGGATGATTTGATGGGGTTACTGATGAAGACCATAATTTTATTTGCACTAATCTGATATGCCATAATTTCATTGGCCATCATTTTTACATTCCATAAACATTTATTATCCACAATAATAATATTCCATAATTTTATATTCAATAATTTTATATTCAATAATTTCAATTATTATAATAATTTGTATAGGTACCATAAAACTAGTTTTACCTAATTACAATTGCCATAATGACTTTTATTATTACTGCCGTAAAAGAAAAAATGTTGTGAAAGTGTCGTATGGTCGCAGTTCTACCTAACACCATAAATAAAGTATAAGTATAAGTATATATATTTTCTCTATGCTAACACTCCTCCTCGTTTCGCTCGTCGTCGTACCTAACGGAGACCTGCCATAGGGTAGAATAGGTAGCCTATACGCTGCTTACAGTTTAAGTTTAATTATTGCAACTAAACCTAGAAAAAACGAATGTGATCCAAGTCAGTCTTAGGGGCTTGCCACCACAGGCACTTAGGATTGAGTTGGATAACATTAATGTTCCTTTAGTTGATAAGGCAAAATATTTGGGCTTCACTGTAGACTCTGGATTAAAGTGGTGTTCGCACATTGAATATCTCAGTAAGAGGTTGGGAAAAGCATGTTTTGCGATTTCGCGCTTGGCCAAAATGCTGGATGGTGAGTGTGTAAGAAATGCGTACTTTGGTTATTTTCAATCAATCATCACCTATGGAGTTGATATGTGGGGACTAGCAGCAGATAGGCATAGAATATTCATATTCCAAAAACGGGTGATCAGAATAATGGGTGGGGTACCATGGAATACGCCTGCTCGCAGCTTATTTCAAAGATTAAAAATTATGACGGTTCTGGGTCTCTACATATCAGAGGTGGCAAAAGTAGTTCGTAGGAATCTTGACAAATTTATAAAGTATAATCCTAATAGTCGAAACAGAAATAATCTCCTTTCGAATAGGCACAGGTTAAAGAAATCTGAGCAGTGTATATGGTACATTGGTCCTAAAATCTACAATAGGTTGCCAAAAGACTTAAAAGAATTGGAACTATCAGAAAACATATTTATAAGTAAACTTAAGGAATACTTGACAGATAAAGCATTTTACTCTTTAGAAGAATTCTTAAATAAATAAAATTTATGAACTGTATGTACTTAATGACATTATTGTATTAATAACTTAATGAATGAATGTATCTTAATATGATTTGTAAATTTTGAACTGCCAAATGGCGTGTAACCTATGTTATCAATAAATAATTGAATTGAATTGAATTGAATTTTTGAGACTTTAATTTTATGACAAATGATATTATTGCATTTGATATTATGGGAAATGTTGATTGTCATTTGTCTATTATAGCATGTAATATTTATGGCTTACAATGTTATGTCAACTAATATTATGGCATTATTAACCATTATGGCAAGTGAAATTATGAAAAACAAAGGTATCCCGCTTTGAGGGGGTGAGGAGGGGGAAGAGGCTTGAGCCCCTTAGAACCGCTAATGGATACAGGCATGTCGTCTGAGCTTGGAGGCGACGTAGGCTCATAGTCTTCTCTCCCTCTCACAAACAAGCATAAGCGTGAGCGAAGTGCGTGTTCGGAAGCGCGGATATCATGTTTTTTAATTTAATTTTTTTGTGCGTTTTAATAAATAAAAAAGTAATAGCAGATTTCCCTCAAACATGATATTGCCGATTTTCAGAACCAATTTTAATAAGTATGTTTAGCTGTTGTGCATAATTTGTTAAGATTTTAAGTGTATTTTAGACCTATGTTCGTGATTTTTTTTTATCGAGTGAAAGTCAAAAACTAAGGATTCGAATAGTTGTTGTCCCTCAAGAAAGACAAAAGCAATTTTGAGGTTGCTAATTTAATTTAGGGCAGCCGTATATAATCCAAGCAAGAGCTACGATTTTTTTTAAATCCGTTTTCTGAGCTCACGTCGCGTCGCCTTTTTAACCGAGGGCTGGTTTATTTTTTTGGTGCTACTTTCCTTGATTTTGCCAACAAGCGTAGGTACGTCCATTCAACGAAAACGTCATTTCTGAGAAAAAAGTTGCATTTTAATGGGAAAACAATGTTAATTGTGCTACAATAAATAAAAAAGACTGATAGAGATATTAATTTATATACCCAATTTAAACCTTACAGATATAAACCTTTAATACATATCATTGTTTTAATAGAAAAGTAATATGTATACAGTCCAAGTTGTTAAAATGCCACAAAGCTTTGTCACCACGTTTTCATATTCGCAATTTTTTACCAGACCATTGGATGAACTTGGTCTTTTTATACAGCAGACATACATCTAACCCTGAATGACATTTTAAAATGGATTGCACTTCATATCACAAAGATCAGAATATTTAAATAGTACATTGTGATACACGTGACCAATGTTGATCATTACATCAGAGGCGGAATTGTAATTGTAAAAGCTCACGCGTGTCATACGACGTTTTTCAACACATTTGCGAGGAAAAATCCTTTTCATAAAATGAAAATATTACAGGCTCAGTTGTTTCCTTTAGTTATTTATTTAATTTTGTTTATTTCGAACCACATATAGTTCATATACAATCATTAAAATAAAGTACACATTAAAAATAAAATAAGACATTAAAATAAGACAATACAATTATTAGCTACAACATGTAAGGAGTTCCAGTGCTCCACCATCGGGCATTCCAGCCTATCAACAATGGTGTTCAGGAGGCTGTTGTCGCTGCCTCGCACACGGCGCATCAGAGAGGCAACTCGTTTTCGAATTATAGCATGAAAACTATCAACTCTAGCCTCTGCAAACATTCCTGATGCGCTGCAAAAGCGAGGCAGCCCCAACAACATCCTGAAACCATTATTGTACTGGACGCGTAAGGCATTGAGAGCTCTCTGCGTGCACTTGGTCCACAAGCTACACGTGTAGAAAGTCTGACAAAATGCCTTAAAAAGGGTTATTTTGACATCCCTCGTACAACGTGCGAACCTGCGGACCAACATGTTGCTCCTCACTGCCAATGCCCTACGCTCCCGCTCCACATCGAGATCATCTGAGAGGTCCTCGGTGACCCAGTGCCCCAGATACTTGAACTTTGTGACTATAGTCAACTCCGTTCCTCCAAGTTTAAGCGGTGGCACAGATTTCGGTTTTTTGTTTCCTGCCTTGAATACAAGTAGCTCGCTTTTCTTAGAGTTATATCTGAGACCGTGGGCCTCCACGTACCTCTCACAAATGCCAATCAAAATCTCGAGAGCCCCAATAGATGGGGCCAGCAGCGCCATATCGTCAGCGTAGCTAACGTTGTTCATAATTTGGCCACCAACTGAGCACCCAACCCTGGCACTGCTGAGCTCATCGATCAAGTTATTTATGTACAGGTTGAAAAGCCGTGGAGACGTCAACCCCCCTTGTCTCACACCGCATTCCAACCTGTACTCCTCCGAGTAAGCGCCTGCCCATCTCACACTGTTCATTTGGTTATGGTACCAATATCTTAAAATAAAAACCAGCTCTTTGGGTGTAGCTGTCTCCCTCAAGAGCTTTTCCCACAGTAAATTGTACGACACAAGATGTTTATTGATGACAACAGGTTTTTTATGTGATTTTGATGATGTTATGATTTTTCATACATTATATAACACTGCATGTTCCGTTACTGGTTGCAATTATGTTTCCGATGGTTTCCGAACTCATTATAGAGGATTTATGATATAGGTGTAGATAAACATATTTTTCATAACACTTGCTCGTAAAGGGTGTATTATAGGCAAGTTTATAGAGCAGCTATACCCGATTTACCTCCCGCGGGAGTTATGCATTTATAACTCCCTAGGGAGTTATGAACTTGTGAGTGATCTGATTGGTTAAAAACAAATCAAACAAATTGGTTGGCAAATCTAGTTGGCCGCGCGTCACAAGCATTCTTCTCTGTGATTGGTTGAAAAAAATCAAGCAGGCCATGTGGCGCCACGCCCCCTCGCCCTCCTCAAATCTGTAAGTGAAGTTGTCAATTTCGTCAATTTTTGAGTGGTGCGGTTGTATGAAACTTAGATTTTTCTTCTTTTGTAGTTATTTATTTCCTCGCAAATGTGATGAAAAACATTGTGTATCACGGGCAGTAAGGGGATTACAAACTCGACTCATTAAAAGCCCTCCGCCTTTGGCGTCGGGCTTCTAATAGACTCTCGTTAGTAATCCCCTTCTTACGGCCCTTAATGCACAATGTACTATTTTTATTGATAAATTTGGAATAGACCGGTCTCATCAGTGTTTTATAAAGCCAACTATTCTTAAGGGGACAAATGACCCGCAACCCGTGTCGACAGCGGCGTCAGGCGGAATCGCGCGGCTTCACTTGACAAGTCTCGTAGTCAGGCGCGACACAATTCGTCGCGGAACATTGGGCCATTCCACCCGACATCGCGGGACATTTGTCTCCTATTGAATAAAATGGATTTAAGGTTGACGCACACTTATCCACTAGGCATCGCCTCAACGCGAAATTTCAAACGTGGCCACGATAAGCAGGTGATCATCGGCGAGCCAACGATCCAACGAACTTATTCTTGCTTGATCCATATAGTTCATGACATCGGGCTCGCTTTTGCTTGCCAATGGATCACTTAGGACGGGTTGCACCAGCTTACGATTACAATTAAATAAGGCGCTGGCAGCTGTCATTCCATAGAAATGTGTAAAACTTACTATACATTCAGATTTTATTAACAAACAACGCCCACGACTACGGACGGTTTGGTGCAACCGACCCTTAAGGTAAACGTCAGAGTGCTCGACGCGGCGAATATGGGTTAATTTCGAACAGACAAGATTTTTCTTCACTCAAATTTACACCATTGTCACTTTGACATAGAGTGCCCCTGCCATATACTCGTACAGCGTCGAGCACTCGGACGTTTACCTTATAGTTGGTTAGTATGGCGAGTGGTTACAGTGCCGGGTCGATGTCTGCGTAGCGGCCGGAGTAGACGGGCCGAGCTTAGACGAAGAACATGCGGCTGTAGGAGAGCATCTTGTCGAGCACGCGCAGCCGCTGCGGCTCGCGCTCCAGCCGCGCGTTGTCGAATCGCGTGTCGCTACGAACAAATACATGCAGGTTTCATAACTGATTCAAATTGAAAGGTCAAAATGCAAGTTGCGAGATGCCTTTGTCAACGTATTTTAGGGCTTACAGGGTAGTAGTAGTAGTAGTAGTAGTAGTAGTATTCACAATTCCCAAACTTTTTTGAATAAAACGAGAATTTCAAATAAAATAAAGAGATTTCAGAGGTAACAACAAACTAGAGTTGTATTGAGAACCTCTTTTTAGGAAGTCCGTTAAAAATACAATTGAACCTACTCACTATATGAACACCACCACACTTGCCATGAACAACCGCTACAACCATGAAAGGCGTGGGTGGACATGTGTCCACCGCTTCCACTATAAGGTAAACATTCGCGCGGATTTCGAACATTTTATCGCGAGTACAGGTGGCACAGGTAGTACGTCAGCTGCTCCACCTCGTCGTGCTTCAGGTTGCCGTCGTTGCACACGGCGTGGTAGCTATGTTGTGACAAGTGTACATCTCAAGTGTACTCACAAGGTGAGCGAGCGAGCGCGCAGACAGGCGAGGTGCGCGTAGTAGGTCGGCGTCGGGTAGGACACGGAGCGCATGCAGCGCGAGTACAGGTGGCACAGGTAGTACGTCAGCTGCTCCACCTCGTCGTGCTTCAGGTTGCCGTCGTTGCACACGGCGTGGTAGCTATGTTGTGACAAGTGTACATCTCAAGTGTACTCACAAGGTGAGCGAGCGAGCGCGCAGACAGGCGAGGTGCGCGTAGTAGGTCGGCGTCGGGTAGGACACGGAGCGCATGCAGCGCGAGTACAGGTGGCACAGGTAGTACGTCAGCTGCTCCACCTCGTCGTGCTTCAGGTTGCCGTCGTTGCACACGGCGTGGTAGCTATGTTGTGACAAGTGTACATCTCAAGTGTACTCACAAGGTGAGCGAGCGAGCGCGCAGACAGGCGAGGTGCGCGTAGTAGGTCGGCGTCGGGTAGGACACGGAGCGCATGCAGCGCGAGTACAGGTGGCACAGGTAGTACGTCAGCTGCTCCACCTCGTCGTGCTTCAGGTTGCCGTCGTTGCACACGGCGTGGTAGCTATGTTGTGACAAGTGTACATCTCAAGTGTACTCACAAGGTGAGCGAGCGAGCGCGCAGACAGGCGAGGTGCGCGTAGTAGGTCGGCGTCGGGTAGGACACGGAGCGCATGCAGCGCGAGTACAGGTGGCACAGGTAGTACGTCAGCTGCTCCACCTCGTCGTGCTTCAGGTTGCCGTCGTTGCACACGGCGTGGTAGCTATGTTGTGACAAGTGTACATCTCAAGTGTACTCACAAGGTGAGCGAGCGAGCGCGCAGACAGGCGAGGTGCGCGTAGTAGGTCGGCGTCGGGTAGGACACGGAGCGCATGCAGCGCGAGTACAGGTGGCACAGGTAGTACGTCAGCTGCTCCACCTCGTCGTGCTTCAGGTTGCCGTCGTTGCACACGGCGTGGTAGCTATGTTGTGACAAGTGTACATCGCATGTGTACTCACAAGGTGAGCGAGCGAGCGCGCAGACAGGCGAGGTGCGCGTAATAGGTCGGCGTCGGGTAGGACACGGAGCGCATGCAGCGCGAGTACAGGTGGCACAGGTAGTACGTCAGCTGCTCCACCTCGTCGTGCTTCAGGTTGCCGTCGTTGCACACGGCGTGGTAGCTATGTTGTGACAAGTGTACATCTCATGTGTACTCACAAGGTGAGCGAGCGAGCGCGCAGACAGGCGAGGTGCGCGTAGTAGGTCGGCGTCGGGTAGGACACGGAGCGCATGCTGCGCGAGTACAGGTGGCACAGGTAGTACGTCAGCTGCTCCACCTCGTCGTGCTTCAGGTTGCCGTCGTTGCACACGGCGTGGTAGCTATGTTGTGACAAGTGTACATCTCAAGTGTACTCACAAGGTGAGCGAGCGAGCGCGCAGACAGGCGAGGTGCGCGTAGTAGGTCGGCGTCGGGTGGGACACGGAGCGCATGCTGCGCGAGTACAGGTGGCACAGGTAGTACGTCAGCTGCTCCACCTCGTCGTGCTTCAGGTTGCCGTCGTTGCACACGGCGTGGTAGCTATGTTGTGACAAGTGTACATCTCAAGTGTACTCACAAGGTGAGCGAGCGAGCGCGCAGACAGGCGAGGTGCGCGTAGTAGGTCGGCGTCGGGTAGGACACGGAGCGCATGCAGCGCGAGTACAGGTGGCACAGGTAGTACGTCAGCTGCTCCACCTCGTCGTGCTTCAGGTTGCCGTCGTTGCACACGGCGTGGTAGCTATGTTGTGACAAGTGTACATCTCAAGTGTACTCACAAGGTGAGCGAGCGAGCGCGCAGACAGGCGAGGTGCGCGTAGTAGGTCGGCGTCGGGTAGGACACGGAGCGCATGCAGCGCGAGTACAGGTGGCACAGGTAGTACGTCAGCTGCTCCACCTCGTCGTGCTTCAGGTTGCCGTCGTTGCACACGGCGTGGTAGCTATGTTGTGACAAGTGTACATCTCATGTGTACTCACAAGGTGAGCGAGCGAGCGCGCAGACAGGCGAGGTGCGCGTAGTAGGTCGGCGTCGGGTAGGACACGGAGCGCATGCAGCGCGAGTACAGGTGGCACAGGTAGTACGTCAGCTGCTCCACCTCGTCGTGCTTCAGGTTGCCGTCGTTGCACACGGCGTGGTAGCTATGTTGTGACAAGTGTACATCGCATGTGTACTCACAAGGTGAGCGAGCGAGCGCGCAGACAGGCGAGGTGCGCGTAATAGGTCGGCGTCGGGTAGGACACGGAGCGCATGCAGCGCGAGTACAGGTGGCACAGGTAGTACGTCAGCTGCTCCACCTCGTCGTGCTTCAGGTTGCCGTCGTTGCACACGGCGTGGTAGCTATGTTGTGACAAGTGTACATCTCATGTGTACTCACAAGGTGAGCGAGCGAGCGCGCAGACAGGCGAGGTGCGCGTAGTAGGTCGGCGTCGGGTAGGACACGGAGCGCATGCAGCGCGAGTACAGGTGGCACAGGTAGTACGTCAGCTGCTCCACCTCGTCGTGCTTCAGGTTGCCGTCGTTGCACACGGCGTGGTAGCTATGTTGTGACAAGTGTACATCTCATGTGTACTCACAAGGTGAGCGAGCGAGCGCGCAGACAGGCGAGGTGCGCGTAGTAGGTCGGCGTCGGGTAGGACACGGAGCGCATGCAGCGCGAGTACAGGTGGCACAGGTAGTACGTCAGCTGCTCCACCTCGTCGTGCTTCAGGTTGCCGTCGTTGCACACGGCGTGGTAGCTATGTTGTGACAAGTGTACATCTCATGTGTACTCACAAGGTGAGCGAGCGAGCGCGCAGACAGGCGAGGTGCGCGTAGTAGGTCGGCGTCGGGTAGGACACGGAGCGCATGCAGCGCGAGTACAGGTGGCACAGGTAGTACGTCAGCTGCTCCACCTCGTCGGGCTTCAGGTTGCCGTCGTTGCACACGGCGTGGTAGCTATGTTGTGACAAGTGTACATCTCATGTGTACTCACAAGGTGAGCGAGCGAGCGCGCAGACAGGCGAGGTGCGCGTAGTAGGTCGGCGTCGGGTAGGACACGGAGCGCATGCAGCGCGAGTACAGGTGGCACAGGTAGTACGTCAGCTGCTCCACCTCGTCGTGCTTCAGGTTGCCGTCGTTGCACACGGCGTGGTAGCTATGTTGTGACAAGTGTACATCTCATGTGTACTCACAAGGTGAGCGAGCGAGCGCGCAGACAGGCGAGGTGCGCGTAGTAGGTCGGCGTCGGGTAGGACACGGAGCGCATGCAGCGCGAGTACAGGTGGCACAGGTAGTACGTCAGCTGCTCCACCTCGTCGTGCTTCAGGTTGCCGTCGTTGCACACGGCGTGGTAGCTATGTTGTGACAAGTGTACATCTCATGTGTACTCACAAGGTGAGCGAGCGAGCGCGCAGACAGGCGAGGTGCGCGTAGTAGGTCGGCGTCTGGTAGGACACGGAGCGCATGCAGCGCGAGTACAGGTGGCACAGGTAGTACGTCAGCTGCTCCACCTCGTCGTGCTTCAGGTTGCCGTCGTTGCACACGGCGTGGTAGCTATGTTGTGACAAGTGTACATCTCATGTGTACTCACAAGGTGAGCGAGCGAGCGCGCAGACAGGCGAGGTGCGCGTAGTAGGTCGGCGTCGGGTAGGACACGGAGCGCATGCAGCGCGAGTACAGGTGGCACAGGTAGTACGTCAGCTGCTCCACCTCGTCGTGCTTCAGGTTGCCGTCGTTGCACACGGCGTGGTAGCTATGTTGTGACAAGTGTACATCTCATGTGTACTCACAAGGTGAGCGAGCGAGCGCGCAGACAGGCGAGGTGCGCGTAGTAGGTCGGCGTCTGGTAGGACACGGAGCGCATGCAGCGCGAGTACAGGTGGCACAGGTAGTACGTCAGCTGCTCCACCTCGTCGTGCTTCAGGTTGCCGTCGTTGCACACGGCGTGGTAGCTATGTTGTGACAAGTGTACATCTCATGTGTACTCACAAGGTGAGCGAGCGAGCGCGCAGACAGGCGAGGTGCGCGTAGTAGGTCGGCGTCGGGTAGGACACGGAGCGCATGCAGCGCGAGTACAGGTGGCACAGGTAGTACGTCAGCTGCTCCACCTCGTCGTGCTTCAGGTTGCCGTCGTTGCACACGGCGTGGTAGCGCGTCGGCCGCGCCGTGCCCTTGATGGCTTGGTGCGACACCTTTAAACAACACCAACATTACTAACACTGCGTGACTGCTATATCCACAAAGCAAACTGCAGACAGGTTGGTATGCAAATGAGGTTATGGTCACAATCCAGGATTTGCAGTAACTGTAGTATAAATAACTGCGCGCCTCCTAGGCGGGCGCAAAAGACTACAGTTTTCTTATTATTTACCGCAGAGCTGAAGAGATGGACGATGAAGTGTCACGCGCGAAACGTGAACGATAGATACAATTATTAAAACCAATGCCTAGCTGAGCAACTTTTCAAATCTCAAATTTTTGACGCAATGTTTCTGTCGCGCTGTTGTGGTTGGCGGGGGCTGTCTGTGTGAGCGCACGCACACAGGCGCGAGACGCGAGCACTCTCTCGCTGCGCGCCGTTCCGTTGACATCGCCCGCGAGCCGGACGGAATTTATTTAGTTCATTCCTGCGCGCCTCAAGCCTCTGGGTTGTTTTTCGAAACACGCTAATGCGCCTCACCTCACCCGTCAAGCCTAACGAAACTAGACCAGAGGTTTAGTTACTACGAACCGCGGCGTCAAGATTTATTTGTGGGTGAACGGTGAGGGGAGGTTAAAACAAGTTACAGAATAGCGGATCTGCTGTATTTGTTTTTGGTGTTATTGCGAATTTTACTTACTGACCCAGCTTACGTCTAATGGACTCGATATCCCGCTAACTTTTGTGAGTCAGCTTTTGTTTACTATACTTTTTATGTAATGGTAGTCTGGTACCTACGTACAGGTTAGAAAAAATATTTCCCACAGGCAACGCAAAATTAAACTCTGTTATCCGTGTCGTAAACACTTTCACAAGTACAAAGATTAACCTATCGTTAGGTATATGTAGGTAAAACCTCTCTTATTATAGTGGAAGCAACTATAAGCTCAAAATTTGACAAAAATATTGTAGTTCTGAAACATATTGGGATGTCGACATGTAGGACAGAGTATTTAAAAATATATATTCACGCATCCCCCGGGGGGGAGCTTCACCTCCTCTCACCCCCAAAAGTGTCCCGAAACGTGAATTTTTATCATTAAAAAGAAAACCGTTAACAATACACGAAAAATCACAAAAAGTGTCCATGACCGAAATGATCCTTGATAAATTAATTATCAACTTCTCATAAATACCAAAGCAATATCTCTTATGATTGTCGCACATTCTGCCACAAAAAGTCAATTTTATTATGATTTCAAGGTTTTATTTTTTTTGAAAAAACAAAAGTAAGTGTAATTTTCTCAAAAATATGAATATTTATTGCCAAGGTATGCATGACAAAAGTAAAGGATAGAATTTTCTCTTTATAATTAGATATAGTTTATTTATAAACTCCAGCGAATCATGTTGCTGCGCCATTTTGAAAATTCATTGTCATCTGTTGGAGGCAATTTTGATCGCAATGTATCAAGATTAGGAAAAATATTGTAGTTCTGAAACCTATTAGGATGGTTAAGGAGGATGTTTCGCAAAATGGCTGAATACATACAATTTTCAAAATAGCATAGAAACGTTAAATGAAGGAGTGTATAAATAAATTATACCTCATTTTAAAGAAGCGGAAAGCGGTTAAGTAAAAAAGTCTAGAGAAAACTAAAAATTTAGCAAAAAAAATGCATAAATCATAACAAATGTAGATGTTTCGTGGCAGACTGCGCAAAAACCACAAGTGATAGCGTTTTGGTATGTATGAGACTTTGATGATTAAATTTATCAAGGCTCACTTTGGTCATGGACACCTTTTGTGTATCTTTTATGGTTTTTCTTAAAATTAGTAATAACCGCGTCTTGGGACAATTGTTTGGGTGAGGGGGGTGAAGGTATCCCCGGAGGGGTGCAGAGAGTGAATTCAATTTAATACTCTGTCCCTCCCTACACATCCCAATAGGTTTCAGAACTACAATATTTTTCAACATTTTCCATACATTGCGATCTAGGTTGCCTGTATTATGTTATCATCATCATCATCCTGGCCGATTTCGACAACGGCGACTGGAAATATGGCTAATTGGAGCGTCGTTCGTGAGCTCTCAGGTGACTGACGCAGCCTATCTTTGCAGAGAATGTGCGACCACATTCCCTACAGGTCATCGATAATTTTTCACCACTAGCGTATCGATAAAATATGTCAACGACTGTTGCCCATCACTATTCCTTCTGTGTACGTATATTTAGAAACTGCCTCCACCTCCAATTCGTGCGATAAGGACAACTGCAGCTCGGACTAAAATTCCCACCCAAAAAACACAAAAATATCGAGGTTTCGCTCTCGACTGTTTCCTCCTCCAAAACGCAACCAATCATTATAAAATTGTGGAAACTGCGGGAGGAAGAAATAATCTATGCCGCTACGTTTTGATTTTTTGGATATTTGTTGTCATATTTGTATACTGCGCCTTTTTTTGTTGATTTTATTTTATTTTATTGTACAAAAATTAACATATCCTGTAAATAAAAGGTAATTGATTTGACTAGTTTGTTCAAGGAATGAATAAGACCGATTGATCGAGTGAATGATAAATTCAATTCATTCTCTGTTCAGCTCTTTTAGTTATTCCTGCGCCATGCCTCACTTTGATCCAGACTGTGCTCGTAGATAAACGTGTCCTAGCTTCCCAGTATAAAGTTAAAAGCATAACCAAATAAATGAAAAGTTATTGAAGTGCTATAAAGTATTTAATTTAAAATACATCCTGAACCCTTACCTATCTATAGGTTATGGGACCAGATCACGCGTTTTAAAAGTTAAAATCAAAGTTTAAATTAAACGTGTTATAATCATAAAACTTTAAAACTCCAACGATTTTTTTTTCAAACACGTTTTCGTAATGGATAACTTAAAATCTGAATTGAGACGTTATCAGAAGATAGTTTAACGTTGGCATTCGTGAAAACAAGGTTGTTAGACCACGAGGTTAAGTTGAGAAACGACAGTGCAGATACAAGCTCGAAAGTACTGCACGTCGAGCATAAGCCACACAATGCAAAGAAGAGGAAAATCGATACCGCTAACCCGTCAAATCACCATAATAATAAACGTAGACATTACAAGAACAAAACTTGGACAAATACCCACATTTTAAAATGTCACCATTGTGGACGTAAAGGTCACGCAAAAAGGGATTGTTATTACTTTAAACAAATGATTCAAGAAAAGCAGACCGAAACAAATAGGACGCGGACAGTTCAACAGGTCGAATTGAATCAAGAAACGGCTAACGATTTTTCTGGTTTTGCCTTCATGACGGGCGACTACCAAGATGCTGTTCAAGAAGATAAAGTGAGATTTATTCTGGACTCGGGAGCATCGGACCACATCACAAACAGGTCGGATTGTTTCCTTAATCACACCATTCTTAATCCACCTTTAAAAATATCGGTTGCTAAGCATGGTGAATTTATTTTAGCTACACGAAAGGGAACAATGCGGGTGACGAGCGACTTGGGCGTGCAAGGTCTTCTGGAGGATGTGCTGTTCTGCCCAGATGCTCCTTACAACCTGCTGTCGGTGCCGAAGATGCAGCGAGCTGGTTACACGATCATCTTCGACCAACAGGGATCCCAAGTATGCAAAGGTGACATAACTGTTATGAAAGGTAAGTCTCTGAACAATTTAATTACAGTAGACTTTGTCGTATCAATAATATTTGGTAATTCCTGATTCCCGTCTATACCAAGCTAATAATACCGACTACAATTTATGGCATCAGCGCTTGGGTCATATCAGTAAAAATAAATTTATACAATTGAAGAATAAAAGCATGATTGAAGATGTTAATCAAATTCAGTTTGTTGAGCCAAATGATAGTTTATGCTAAGCTTGTATAAACGGAAAACAGGCAAGATTGCCATTTAATCAGACTAAAATAAAGATCACATTACACGACCTTTATTTGTTGTACATTCTGATGTTTGTGGGCCAATCACTCCTCCCACGATAGACAATAAAAATTATTTTGTCCTTTTTGTTGATCAGTATACTTATTACTGTGTTGTGTATTTGATAACGTACAAATTAGAGGTATTTACTGCATTTAAAGACTACGTTAGTAAATGTGAGGCGAAATTCAATTTGAAAATGGTAAATTTATACTGCGATAATGGGGGCGAATATTTATCCAACGAGATGAAAAGTTATTGTATCGAGAAGGGCATAACTTACCATCTGACAGTTCCGAGGACTCCGCAATTAAACGGCGTATCAGAACGTATGGTTAGGAGTATTACAGAAAAAGCGCGATCTATGCTTAGTGGTGCTGTTCGATTAATTAATGTAACGCCTTCAAGAGCTCTTATGCAATCGAAAACCCCATATGAATTGTGGCATGATAAAAAACCGCAACTTAAATACTTGAAGGTATTTGGTGCCACAGTTTATGTGCATAATAAAACCAGTAAATCTAAATTTGACGATAAATCATGGAAGGGAATACTGGTAGGCTATGAACCAAACGGATATAAAGTTTGGAACTCGGAAAGCGCTAAATTTGTCACTGTTAGGGACTTTATTGTCGATGAGACTAATTTTCTAACATCCAGGCCTGTAATATTGCCTGAAGATGTCGAAAATAGCCATGATAAACCTGATAGCGACAACATATCAAAATCAGCGTCATCCAAGTCTCGCTATAGTGACAATTTAAAATCAGATGCATTTAAATCTGATGAGGATGACATTGGCCCTCCCATTAAAAATCGCAGATTAAATGAAACCATTATTGAACCCACATCAAGTAGTACCTCTGATAATTGTACACAAGTAAATAAAAATCAAAATAAAAACACGGATGACTTGAGGAGGAGTGATAGGCTTAAAAATCGGCCGCCTGTTAATTATATAGATGATGATGAGTGCATTTTGAGTGCGCAGTCTATATTAGATGATGTACCTAATAGTTATGATGAAATTCAGGCTCGAGCTGATAAATCTAAATGGCAACTCGCCATAGAAGAAGAGTTAAAATCTCTTTCTGAAAACAACACGTGGTCTTTGGTACCGAGACCACCGAATAAAAATGTTGTTGATAATAAATGGGTTTTCTCTATCAAGTATGATGAAGTTGGTCGGCCGCAAAGATATAAAGACCGACTCGTTGCCAGAGGTTTCAGCCAGGAATACCTTGTCGATTTTAATGAAACTTTTGCACCTGTTGCCAGAATTGCTAGTTTTCGCTTCATTATTAGCCTTGCAAATCAATTTAACTTATTCGTCCACCATATGGACGTTAAAACTGCCTTTTTAAATGGTAAATTAGAAGACGAGATTTTTATGGAAGTGCCCAAAGGAGTAGATTGCAATAAAAATTACGTATGTAAATTAAATAAGGCATTGTATGGACTGAAACAGGCTGCTAGATGCTGGTTTCAAGTCTTTGAGCAGGCACTGGTTCAGAAGGGATTTATAAGTTCATCGGTTGACAGATGTATATACATCCTTGATAGAGGAAACGTATACAAAAACATTTATGTAGTTTTGTATGTGGACGATTTAGTTCTTTCATGTGGTGAAATACAAACAATGAATAATTTCAAAAGGTATTTAATGAGTAAATTTCAAATGAAAGACTTACAAGATATAAAATTATTTCTTGGTATAAAAGTTGACAGGTCTGATAATGAAATTACATTAAATCAAAGTGCATACATTGAAAAAGTTTTGCGTAAATTTAAAATGCACGATTGTAATCCCATCAGTACACCATTAGAAGTAAAACTAAATTATGAAGCATTGAATTCTGAAGAGAAGTATGACGCCCCTTGCAGAAGTGTCATAGGTTGTTTAATGTATATAATGTTATGTACTCGTCCAGATTTAAGTACGAGCGTTAACATCTTAAGCAGATATACAAATAATAACAATAAAGAATTATGGCAATGTTTAAAAAGGGTGCTGAGATATTTGAGAGGCACAATAAATTTAAAATTAACTTACAAACGATGTGATTTTGATAACATTCTATGTGGTTATGTCGATTCAGACTGGGGCGGCCATGATTCAAGTGATAGGAAGAGTACCACAGGTTATTTATTTAAGCTATTCAATACATGTACAATCACCTGGAGTACAAAGAGGCAAATGTCAGTTGCAGCTTCATCGACTGAAGCCGAGTACATGGCTTTATTTGAGGCTGTTCGTGAAGCTTTGTGGTTAGTCTCTTGCGTCAAGCATTAAAGTAAATATCACACAGCCGATTGTTATTTATGAGGATAACAACGGATGTATAAGTATTGCCAACAACCCCACTAACCACAAGAGGTCGAAACACATCGATATTAAGTATCACTTCTCTAGAGAGCAAATTGAAAAGAATGTTATTAGATTATGTTATCTTCCCACAGGTAAACAGATCGCAGACGCTTTAACAAAACAGTTGCCTACAGCTGCCTTTAAAACAATGCGGTCTGAAATGGGTTTGCAATAATATGATTGAAATGTACATAAGTAATGTTTAAGACAATGATTGTACATTTTTTTTTAAATAATTATATATATTTTTGTGAAACAATTATTAATGACTTGATTGGGTTTTCTGGGTTTCCCCAATCCATGCAATGAATGTTGGGTCATAAAATTGTAATCCTCCCAGACAATACTTGGAAGTTAAATACGATCTAATGCAATTTATTGTAAATAATTGTTAATTTTTGAGGCGGCGTGTTGATTTTATTATATTTTATTGTACAAAAATTAACATATCCTGTAAATAAAAGGTAATTGATTTGACTAGTTTGTTCAAGGAATGAATAAGACCGATTGATCGAGTGAATGATAAATTCAATTCATTCTCTGTTCAGCTCTTTTAGTTATTCCTGCGCCATGCCTCACTTTGATCCAGACTGTGCTCGTAGATAAACGTGTCCTAGCTTCCCAGTATAAAGTTAAAAGCATAACCAAATAAATGAAAAGTTATTGAAGTGCTATAAAGTATTTAATTTAAAATACATCCTGAACCCTTACCTATCTATAGGTTATGGGACCAGATCACGCGTTTTAAAAGTTAAAATCAAAGTTTAAATTAAACGTGTTATAATCATAAAACTTTAAAACTCCAACGATTTTTTTTTCAAACATGTTTTCGTAATGGATAACCTAAAATCTGAATTGAGACGTTATCAGAAGATAGTTTAACGTTGGCATTCGTGAAAACAAGGTTGTTAGACCACGAGGTTAAGTTGAGAAACGACAGTGCAGATACAAGCTCGAAAGTACTGCACGTCGAGCATAAGCCACACAATGCAAAGAAGAGGAAAATCGATACCGCTAACCCGTCAAATCACCATAATAATAAACGTAGACATTACAAGAACAAAACTTGGACAAATACCCACATTTTAAAATGTCACCATTGTGGACGTAAAGGTCACGCAAAAAGGGATTGTTATTACTTTAAACAAATGATTTGAATTGTAAGTATTTAATTTAAAATACATCCTGAACCCTTACCTATCTATATTTTTTGCAGCAAATTCAATAAAGCCGTATTTGCGATATTCGAGGCGCTGTAAGATTCTTCAAAATAAAAATATCCAAAAATATGGATATTGATGATATTGGTCTTACTTGAAAAAATCATTGCTCTAGGTTCAAAAACCAGAGAGGAAACAGTCAAGAGCGTTTGTATGGGAAAATGGCAGATAGGCATTCCTCTTAATACTGCAAAAGTATGAATATCGTATACATGTCATATACATGGTCTAGTTTCCAGCTTCCCCTTTGGAAGATCAGACAGCAATTGCTTTCGCAAAAAATATTTCCTACGTTAATACTTGGGATAGGATGAAACCGGAATATCGCCAGATGAGCAGGGGCAAAAGTTCAAAATGGTTTGAAAAGTACGTACGTCCTTACCTCGTTTATTGACTATAAATACCTAACTCAAATAAATGTGACCTTATCGCAAATGAGACAGGTAAAAGAAAACTCGAGAAAGGCAATATTGGAGAAGAAGCAACTATTGAAGTTTACGCAATAACTTACCAAGTAAAAGTCGAGTTCGCTGGCGTGAACGATATCTCTGTCCACCACGGTTCCCGGCTCTACATTTTTCGGGTTATTTTCACCCAAAAACAATCTGCAAAATATGTTTATATGAAAACTTGGTTATTTACTTGCAACACTCATCAACGGTCAAGTTCCAGGGTATAAACCTATAGTGTGACTCTTGAGGCAGGAAGTGTTTCGTACAACTAAGTGCCACTTACATAGAGTAGGCTAACATGTCTACTTCGCACGCAGTCAACGATGCCAGCATGTGTGAGGAGAATTATTATTTTTATTTATTTGCATCGGACCATTTGGCAACTACTATTTGATAATTTTTTCTGTCCCGGGGATGTCTTGTGTAGAACAATTCGTTGCATTACGTATGTTTGAGTCTGTGATGTTCTGATGTTAGCTACTAGTAACATGGCAGAGGTGTCAGAGGGGTTCGCCGGGTGTGCGGGAGGCAATTTGAGGCTAACTTCAGAGACGCTGACTTGTGTGATGTGGCGCGTATTGTATATTAGCAGATGTAGAGCGCGGGTCACTGACCTGGTGTGGTGCCGCTTCTGCACGAGCAGGAACAGAACCTCGGGCTTGGCCTGGGCGCCGGCCATGCGCTGGTACGCCTTGTGCACCGCCAGCAGCTCGCTGTTCATCACCTGAACAAACATAGTACATTGTTTAACGAGGGGCGTAAGTGGAATATTACGAACAGTCTATGACTCGAATTTGCAATATTCTTACGCCCGTTTTACCTATGAAAAATATATGTTTCATACAAGCGCACCAATCAAATATTTACGACATTGACAACGTCACTTCCAGATCAGTGCGAGTGGGAGCGCGCAACTTCAATATTTCAACCAATCACGAAGCAGTACCTATTCTTGCAGCGCGTGGCCAACTAGTTTTTTTTTTCAATCAATCACAGAGCAGACTTCTTGTAGCGCGCGGCCAACTAGATTTGCTTAAACCAATCAGATCATACACAGGCTCATTACTCCCTCGGGAGTTGTACAAAACCATTACTCCCCCGGGAACAATTTAGGCCATTGTCCTTCTGTACACAGGCATGGAATAACACCATTTACGAGCAAGTGTGATGAAAATTACATTTCATCGATTCAGCCAACCATAGACATAATATAACTAGACGCATTCCTAAAACTAAAATATTGGTTATATGTAGATGGCGTAATGGCAGTGCTAGTCTATGGTACTAGAAGTAAGGTCGCCAGAGCTGCCGAGGATGCGCTGTGTAGAGTGAGCGACATGCATTTGTGTCCAGCTGTCAAGGACTTGTCCATATATTACGTCATCGCTTTTTGACGATTTGGGACCCCCCCCCCCCCTATCGTCATCCTGTTAACTCCTTCAATGGACCCTCCCCGCCTAATAAAATGACTACCGTCATCCAATGGTCAGACCCCCCAAATGGACAGCCCCCAGCACAACGAATCCTCAATCTGACCACAGCGAAAGTGCATACTACAAAAGCGCGTCATTCGACTTTAGCGACATGTTTGCAAAAATTTCTCTAAACGAGGGTTTCACGACGCATATACTGCCTGTGTAAAAGTTGATTGACCCGAGTGTATTTTTGACGTGATAACGTCTTATAAATCGATGAACACCGGCAGCACGCACGAAAAACTATGACTCATTGTCCCGTCCCGCCTGAGCCGAGCGTTCGGTGTTATGACGTTATCACGTAAAATTATCGTCCGTGAACCGACTTTATAGACAACCAATTTTTTTTTTAAGGACGGGAGGTGCTGTTGTTTAGAATACGTTAGAATTACCTGTGCAAACTGGCCCTCAGAAACGCCGTCGCGAAAAACGTATATCTTGGTCGGCAAAAACCCGTTGCGTTGCTTGTAAATAGTCAGATGTTCGACCATCATATCTTCAAATTCAACAATCATTTCTTTCTGTGGATTTAAACAGACATGGCATGGTCATATAATACGTAAGGGGTAAAGTTTCGTCAGCCTTTCCATACAAAGTTTTTCAGACTAAGTACATTTGCTTAATTACAAAACATTTTCATGTTCATTCATGAATTTTATCGGTAAATAAACGATGTGCTTGGCAAAAAAATTATAACATGTTCTTTTTAAATGTTCAATGTAGTCCCGAGGACTTTCGCATGAAAAAGTGACGTTTGTATATAATTTATTTAGTATCGTGTATTTAATATGGGCATTGCCTGAAATATATATATATTTTTTATTATTCTTATAATTATTTTATAAACCGTTACCTTAGGCGTTTGGATACTCAATCCGATATTGTACAAGAAACATTTCGGATCAATCGACGCTGTAACCGCAGCAATGCTTGGTACGGAAGTCTGCAAACAAATTAGCGATTATAAATAGTAATCCCAATTCCACACTGAAAAATACTAATAGCAGTTGAAAATCCATTGCCTTCTTTGTAGCAAAATTTCTTTGAGTATGGTGGGCCATCAATTCAATTCAAATCAATTATTTGTTGATAACATAGGTTACACGTCATTTGGCAGTTCAAAATTTACAAATCATATTAAGATACATTCATTCATTAAGTTATTAATACAATAATGTCATTAAGTACATACAGTTCATAAATTTTATTTATTTAAGAATTCTTCTAAAGAGTAAAATGCTTTATCTGTCAAGTATTCCTTAAGTTTACTTATAAATATGTTTTCTGATAGTTCCAATTCTTTTAAGTCTTTTGGCAACCTATTGTAGATTTTAGGACCAATGTACCATATACACTGCTCAGATTTCTTTAACCTGTGCCTATTCGAAAGGAGATTATTTCTGTTTCGACTATTAGGATTATACTTTATAAATTTGTCAAGATTCCTACGAACTACTTTTGCCACCTCTAATATGTAGAGACCCGGAACCGTCATAATTTTTAATTTTTGAAATAAGCTGCGAGCAGGCGTATTCCATGGTACCCCAGCCATTATTCTGATCACCCGTTTTTGGAATATGAATATTCTATGCCTATCTGCTGCTATATCAATTCCATAGGTGATGATTGATTGAAAATAACCAAAGTACGCATTTCTTACACACTCACCATCCAGCATTTTGGCCAAGCGCGAAATCGCAAAACATGCTTTTCCCAACCTCTTACTGAGATCTTCAATGTGCGAACACCACTTTAATCCAGAGTCTACAGTGAAGCCCAAATATTTTGCCTTATCAACTAAAGGAACATTAATGTTATCCAACTCAATCCTAAGTGCCTGTGGTGGCAAGCCCCTAAGACTGACCTGGATCACATTCGTTTTTTCTAGGTTTAGTTGCATACCATTAGCAGTAAACCAATTCTTGACATCCAAGAAAAGATAATTCACTTTGCACTGCAGTTCCGTGAAATCAGCACCCGAGACAACAAACGCACTATCATCTGCATAGGCAACTAGTTTACCATGCGAAGTGCAGGTGGATAAGTCATTTACAAGTGTAATAAATAAATAATTACCGATTACTGATCCTTGAGGAACAGAAGTGGAATCAAGAGATAGGTAGTTTGATTTTCCTTTATTGCCATTAATGTCTATTTGACACAATTGTACTCTGTTTTCTAAAAATGATTTAAATACTCTTCTCAAGAATAAGTCTGTGATCTACCAAGTCGAACGCCTTCGACAGATCACATAGTACAACTGCAACCTTATATCCTAATTCTTGCTTATCGACAATTGTACTTATTAGTTCTCGTGTTGCATCTACCGTTGACTTATGAGATTGATAAGCGTATTGTTCTTTAGCTAATATACCTTTAGTAGTCAGATGACTTATAAGCCTATTCGCAAGGCCCAACTCAAAAATCTTAGACAGTGCTGGTATGATTGAAATTGGTCGGTAGTTTTTAAGATCCACTTTTGATCCCTTGCCCTTATATATGGGTACGACTTTAATTTTTTTCAGAGTTTGCGGATAAGAACCATTTTTTAGGCATAGGTTCATTACATGGCACAGTACATCAACAAACGACGGCGGGAGCTGACGCAAGATGCTCGTAGGAATTTCGTATATGTCCTTCGTAAACTTAGGTTTGATTTGTTTAATAAGTCGATAAATCTCTCCGATTGAGAATGGCTCTAATACTGCGCAATCCTCTGCCGCAGGAGTATATGCTTCAAGTAGGTACAGCGATAACTGTATGTTAGGTTTTCACTGTGCCAGTTTTACAGAATTAATGAAAAAGTTATTGATGTCATTGGCTAGTTTATCCGGTTCAGAGGTCTCAAAATGTGCACTTTTTTCTCTACTAACATTTGTTTCAAACTGAATTACATTCCATACTGCTTTTAATTTGTTAGTAGCCCTAGATATTTCATTTTTATAGTAATTACTACGTTTACATATTATTATTTTTTTATATAATTCTTTAAATTGGTCTTTATAATTAGATAATAGAACATTTTCCGAAAATACATTGCATAAGCTTTTGATGTCCTCCAATACCAACTTCTTCGATATGATTTCCTCAGTTACCCATTTCCTGTCATTTCTCTTTTTGGGGCAGTTACATTTTGGAAATGCCTGGCAGAAGGCGTGTATAAAACATTAATTACAGAATCTAGGATTTGATCAGATTCTTTATTAGATTTTATTATATTTTCCCAATCAAATAAATCTATGTATTCATAGAAGGCATTTAATTTTGTAGGTGTGATGAGTCTCTGTTCAATAATTTTTACATCGTTTTTAAGATCTTGTGCCTGGCAGTTGATGGTCAGTATCTGCCCATCATGATCAGAAAGATTGCTTTTTTCAGCAACATCATTTGCATTGATAGATGATGATATGAAGTCCAGACTTTTTTTATAGAGGAATTACATAAAAATTATATAATTTAATGAATGCTTTTATTTCATTAAGTGCAATATTATACTCATTTGAGAAAAAAATAAAGTTCTTTAACAATTAAGAAGCCTTTTTATATGTTGCGATGTTAACAAACCTGGTCCGGAGATGGATGCGTGACGTCAGCGCCGACGACCATGACCTTTCCGTCTCTGAGGCAGTTGGGCTCGCTCCTCGAGTCCAGGACCTGGTTGATGCCCATCAACTTGGAGTTGACCTGAACATTACACACGTTATCACCCTGGACATTTTGGGAGGGAATATTACCATGACCTAGCATGATCGCTGCAACATTTCAACAAACACACCTTCACTGCAAGACTGGTAATGAAGTTTAATTATTAGGAGATAGCTTGATCAACTGTATCAAAAAACAAACAAAAACTACCTAATTATTAGTTTAGCCCTTTCAACAATTTACAAATTACTAAAAATTCATAGGATGCTTCTTGAACATTGCAAACTGTGACGAGCAGTGACGGATCGAGAATAGGGTATTTGACAACAGTGAAAAAAAAATAGATTTTTTCATTTGCAACAGAGATTTACGAAAACACTCGGAAAGATGCAATCTTCCATTTGTGTTTGCTGTTATAAGATTTTTAGATTAATTAAAACTAACAATAAGGACGTTGTTTGATTGCGACGTCCCATGCAAGTAATCCCTACAAATTCCAAACTAACGGAGGGTTTGTAACGTTTCATAAAAAGAAGCTGATTTGATGTGTTGTCAAATACCGTATTATGGTTTGGGGGGGGGGGGGGAAGGCTTGACTCTGTTTGGCAGGACTTGACCCCGCTGAGGCTCGGTTGTTAAGCGGCCTCTTCAAAGTTAGGAATCCCAAAGTTAAGTTCACCTTGAGCAGGATGTTGCGCACGGTCTGTGGGTTCATGCGCCTCAAAGCGGTATATTCCTTGATGCACTGCGTCAGAATTCCTACGTCGCGCTCCGCCATTTGTTTAACCTGTACAAAAGACAACGAATTAAGGCGAGGCCGGTTCACGGTCTTCTCTCCCTCTCACTGAGCATAAGCGTAAGCGAGATGGAAGTGCGTGTTCGGAAGTGTGTAACATCACTTTTTAGTACATATTAATTGATTTTTGGAATACTGGATAATTTATTAAGAACCGGCCAAGTGCGAGTTGGACTCACGCACGAAGGGTTCCGTACCATTATCTATAAAAACGGCAAAAAATCATGTTTGTTGTATGGGAGCCCCCCTTAAAAAAAATATATTTTGTTTAAAGAATTTGTTGTTATAGCGGCAACAGAAATACATAAGCTGTGAAAATTTCAACTCTCTAGCTATCACGGTTCTTGAGATACAGCCTGGTGACAGACAGACGGACGGACGGACGGACGGACGGACGGACGGACGGACGGACGGGCGGCAGGCGGCGGCGGGACAGCGAAGTCATAGTAATAGGGACCCGTTTTACTCTTTGAATACGGAACCCTAAAAATCTATCGGGTTATTGTGCTAGAACAATAAAAAAGCTATGCTTTTTATAAAAAAAAACATAGATTGTTGTTGAAATTTACGAAATCTCGAACATTAAAGTTTATTTTTATGGTGATATTTAAGATTTTTTTTTACAGAGTTACCAAGCCATTTTTAGGGTTCCGTACTCAAAGAGTAAAACGGGACCCTATTACTAAGACTTCGCTGTCCGTCAGTCCGTCTGTCTGTCACCAGGCTGTATCTCAAGAACCGTGATAGCTAGAGAGTTGAAATTTTCACTGATTATGTATTTCTGTTGCCGCTATAACAACAAATACTAAAAACAAAATAATAGTTATTTGTTATGCAAGGCTGCAAAGTTGTTGTTTGGCGCAAGTGCTTGTATTGAAAGCCGAGCTAGCGAAGGATTGTTAGATTGAACCATGAGCGAAGTGAATGGTTCAAAAGTACAATCCTGAGTATAGCGAGGCTTTCAAGGCACGAGACGACAAACAACTTTTCACCTCACCACCGCGAGGAAAATTATAAATGTAATTAAAGTAATTTGGACCTTATAGGTACTCATTTTCAATAAACGTTTGTTTTCATCTCATCAAAATCAAAGCATTTTATAATTATTAAAAGTAACATAAACATTTTCGCATCTTGAAATAGACTCCACGCTTACATTAAAAAAGTCAAAGTATTTTTGGGTAGGTATACTAGGTACTCACGGGTAAACTAAGGCTCAAATACGCATATTTTACTTTTTCCGCTAACTCAGCAGGCATTATAATTCATTTTATGTATATCTTCTGCGCTAAAATCTATAAATAACTTCCATTATTTTGATATTACTGCGGCTTTATAACAAAACAAAACAATGAAATGTAGGTACACAAGTTTTTTCTTAAATTAACTTTTTAAACGGTGCGTTCCAAATTTGCACGAAGCATAAAATTTTTAAAAGTAAAACGAAGTACATTTTAAAAATAGTTATTTGTATTGTATTTTATAAGTCAGTCTTATTATTAATATTTCATATGTAATTAAGAAAGACTAAGTATTATTAAATTATTTTATGAAAGGGAAGAAGGGAAAAGGAGGCTGGTATCACATGGACGCGAGTAGCTACAGATAGGAACGAGTGGAAGGAGGGAGGAGGCCTATGTCCAAAAATGGACAGCCCAATAGACGTAGGAATAAAATATAAAACTGATTAATTATAAATGTTAATGTTACTATAAAATTATTATTTAATGATACTACTATAAATGTGAATTTCTTATTATAAATTATGAACTTAATCGCAATGCATGAATTTATCTATTGGAAATAAAAGGCTTAATTATTAATTAATTATTATTATGAAAATAATAATACTGAATTATAAGCAATCACCATAAGTTTCTGAACGCAGGATAATGGCCTCTCATTCCTATAGAAAAAAGTTGGATTTTGCGATAGAGCGTCACGTTCGAAATTCAAAAACTCTTTCCACGCTAGCGGATATAATGGACTTTTGCACGCAGATTTTGAGCGACAAAGCAAGCCTTTTCGAGCCGGTGAGGTAAAATAGTAGATTGTACAACAAGCACATAAAACGAGCCATCTAACCTGAGACGTTTCCGGCGAGGGTGGATAGTTAGTCGAGGGGTTAAATGGCTAATTTATGCCCGAGTTATACACACTGCTTTTCACTTCGATTACGAGAAAATAACAAATAATTGCAAAATAAAATGAAATAATAGCTCATTCCTGTCACTTAACTTTTTAAAGTTTTTGTTTAATTTTTGACACGTGATATTAGACTTAGGTACTTCATACTGCCAAACCATTTAATGGTTCAATACGTTTTAAAATTATAATTGACTCCTATTTTATCTGGTTATATTAATTTAGTAATGGAAAACACGGATGTGAAATTTATTAAAGAAAACCAAATCAAATGACAAGTTTATTCTACGAAGTTTTATTGTGTGCGTGGCTGTTATGCCCGATTATCTTAGTCTTTAAAACAATTTTACTTTGTGCACTAGAGCATAAAAGTGGCATTTTGGCAAGCATACATCCAGCACAAAGGCGAACTTTGCGAGCATGAGAAGTGAAAAATATGTTGTTAAGGGGGGCTTCCCATACAACAAACGTGATTTTTTTGCCGTTTTTATAGATAATGGTACGGAACCCTTCGTGCGCGAGTCCAACCCGCACTTGGCCGGTTTTTTTTATATTATGTTCGGTTATTGTGTTTCTTTGTTTCTTTTTTCTACTCCTGTACCGTTATCTGTCATTTATATAGGCTGTAGCTCAAATACAATGACACCACTAATAAGTCGTCGAAAAACTCTATGCTCTATGGCCCAAAAACGCACTGTTTAGCGTACTTTTTTGGTTCATACATTTTTCATAAAAGCACTGTTTAACTTTTTTTAAATCGGCCGCTATATTGCAGTGGTGCCAACTTCATAAACAAATATTTCGAAATAAAAGTATTTATTTACGATTTAACATTTGTATACCTATTATAAATTATTTACTACAATAATAATAAATCATCATCTATTGTGTGTTAAATTACATGTTTTATAAATACTTGGTATTATTTATAAAAAATAAACAGTTCGAATTCTGTCCGGGTCCGGATTCGGTTTGGTTCGGATGGCAAGTGCAAACTAATTAAAAACAAAACAAACCATAAGCAAGAGCTGTCACATTTCCGATTTCCCACCAAAATATAGTTCAAAATGAAAAGACGAAAGATGATAAACTATTAGTCCTACACTATTAAGATTTTATTCATGTTTGTGAAGACAAAAGTATACGTTCCTTATAAAATGGTCGAATAAATTAATAACTCCACTCCTGAAGAAATTGCGTGAGTAGCAAATGTACGAATAGAAAACATGCTGCCTGAAAAAAATAATTATTCTGTAGTCTGCTATTTATCTACAAATTGTCGTAGAAAAAGTATTGTATGCAACGGTGTATAACTGGTCTAAAAACGCTCGTGGCGTTTTTAATTGCGATGCTCGCCAAGGCTCGCATCGCAACCAACGCCACTCGCCTTTTAAGACCCTTCTTATACAACAGTTGCATAAAATACAATTTCAGTCTACAGTAATTTTTCTGTAGTAGATTTCCTCATTATTTCTTCACACTGGAAGCCCAAAATTCCATCTTATCGTCAGATTGTGAACCGGCCTCACCTTAACCCTTTTTCCGCCAGACACTTATACACACAACAAATATAAATCTTTTTAATACATTTGCTCAAAAAGTGGTACTTTTTGTAGCTGCAAATCGTGCGCAAAGTTGAATTTTGCGCACTAGTGCTTTTTACTTTTCTACGTGTATCGAACGACGTTTTTAATACAGTTGCGAAAAAAAAAGAAAAACAACAAGTAAGGAATTTGAAACTTTTATATTATTAATTCTGTAACATCATTGTAATACAGTTGAAAAATAATGTAGTTGTTCAATAAAAAATTTTTTTTGAAACAGTTCTTACTTGTTGTTTTTCTTATTTTTTTGCAACTGTATTAAAAAACGTCGTTCGATACACATGCGGAAATGTCATTATTCACTCGTCCCGAGTCTTACCACTCGCCTACGGCTCGTGGCAAGATATCTCGGCGCTCGTGGACTAATGACATACTTTCCGCACTAGCATCGAAATGTACTATTCTCAATCAAGCTACATGCCTGAAGAAGGGTTAAGGCAAATTGGTATTATTCTTCTGTTCTCCATTATTTATAAGAAACTCTTGTTGGCGACAAAGCGGGCGCTTCTCCAACCTAACCGGTTAAGAAGAGATAAGCCGGCCGCGACGTGACTACAGGGACGGCTCGCGGGGATCGTCGGCGGATTCACTAAAGACTCGCGCTGCATACCGCACACATTGTTCGCGATCTAAAAGATTTTCTATATATATTTAACTATCGAAATTATAAGAAGTATTTTACAGTCCACTCGCATTTTTAATAGTCTAGAGATCCTTCAAGCTTTGAACAACAACAACCTACGAAGAGTTTTGCGCAATGTTCCCTATTACCGCAAACACAGACTTCAAACCCGCGGCGCACACACACACGACACAGACAAAAGCCACAAACCCTGTGATAGTAGTCCCGTCCCCGCGTGGGCACGATGATGAACAGAAACGTGATCTTCTCATCCAAACACTTCAACAGCACGGCGCGCAGATCTTGCATCCTCTGGTTCAACAATTTGACAGCCGGATCGGACACGGTCATGCCCATCTGCCTTCCGCAACTCATCACCTGGAATTGAAAAAAAATATTAACAAAGTGATTCTCTTAATGTTTCCTTTTATTGTATTTGTTCCCGTCGTTTGTATTGTATGACAAATCGTCGGGGATAGTGCAATACCGCGTAACTAGCGCTGGTAAATAGTGCGTATCTAACAAATGTAGCCAAATGAAGATTTACCGCCACCGTAAAATTCTGACTAGAATATACCAAACTAAAGTCACTATCTTGTAGAACTCGTGATTCAATATTTTCTGTGTAGAAAAATAAAAAGCATCTTCATAATAATAAAGATACAACGTTTTAAGCTTCTCCTGTAAAAATGTAGATACGCAGTATTTACAAGTGCTAGTTACGCGGTATTGCACTATCCCCGACGAAATGGGGTAAGTAATACGAGATATAAGAACACATCATATAACATTCATAATACATACGCTCACTTTGTATAAGCTTGTTGAGTATAACATTCACTGGATATAATGAACGAAATATATAATTTCAAAATATCTACTTTTGTAAAGTATAACGTTATTAAGATATAATACCAATTGATATAACGATTAAAGTGTATAATGTTCATAACTCCTAAGATTGAAATAGTATTTTTCACAATCGTGTTATAATAGAGAGCTTTTTAGTCGAGTACCGTGTTTAGGCCACGAAGCTTGCTGAGTGGCCTAAGTAAGGTACGAGATTAAAAAGCTTGATTATAACACTATTGTGAACAATACTTTTTGTACGAGTTCATTAAAATTAATTTTCTACGAGTCAACTGAACTAATTAAACAAACTCGATACTGTTGAAACGAAGTGCAGCTCATCGCTCGTACGCTTGTTGATATCTTAAAAGACATCAACGAGCGTACGACATCAAAGCGATTCTATTGGTCCAATTCATTACAGTTCAGTAAAGCAGCCACGTGATTGGTCGAATTTATTTTAGTTGTCTGGAGCGTATCGAAAAGTAGTTATTTCGATTGTTTCGACAGTAACATGGACTACAACTATGAAAAGAGTGACGTTGCAGTATTCTCTAAGAAATCTTAATACACATATTTTAATCGTCGAGTACAAAAACATATATTATACAATTAATCTAACATCAAAAAGCATAATGCTCGTATAGTATAAACGCATACAATTACTCTTGAAATCGCTTGAAAAGCTGAATATACTGAATGTGAATTTCTTAGAGCGATTTTGTGTTTGAAGAAAAGTAAACATTGAAGATATACATGTTATGTTGGTTAAAATTAAATATTTTTTTATGTGTTATGTGGTCTTCCTAATTTAAAATCAACCTTACCTAACTTATTAAGGAAGGGCTGTAGAATATCTAGCATGGCCAAAATATGCACCATTTTTTTTGAGAGCAGAGGAGGGTGTCTATACTCTATAGTGTATTTTTGAAATCCAAAATCTGCGGAAATCCGTGGTTTTTGCGAAAAAAAATTTTTTTTTTTCATATGAAATTAACATTTTCATGGCCAAAATGCACCATTTCTTTTGAGAGCAGAGGAGGGTGTCTATAGTGTATTTTTGAAATCCAAAATCTGCGGAAATCCATGGTTTTTGAGAAAAAACAATTTTTTTTTCATATGAAATTGACATTTTCATCAATATTATGGCCTGTTTTCGTATAAAGTCGGTTCTGGCGCTTCGCCGGCCGCTACCGCGGCACGCTCGCTTCGCTCGCTCGGCTCGCGCGCTGTAGGGTCGCGGTACACCTAACACTCCTCCTCGCTTCGCTCGTCGTCGTACCTACACCGACCTGCCTTAGAGTAGAATATGCAAATGATTAACAAAAAGATTGGATAAGTACGCTATTAGGAACATATCAATGACAACACGTGCAAATAAACAGAAAAATATGCGTCATGGCGGTCATAAAATCGGGACTTTGTATGAAATTTTTAATATTTTTTTTCTCGCAAACCAAGCGTTTCCGCAACTTGAAATTTGGCGAGGAGTCGTCTTATGGTGAGTACAATCTATAAAAAAAATATGAACCCTGTACTCCATGCCAGATATTCTACAGTTGAGCCCTTATTAATCCTGAACATTTAGTTAAAGTAAATTGTCTCCTTGTAACCTAACCTAATAGAACTTATTTTTTTTTTAAAACGCATGGCAATTATTTTTAACTAACCTAAACCTAACCTAACCGCCAGCGTTTCGACGTCACCCCGCTTCGCGGGGTGCCTATTTCCGCTCTAAGAGACACAAGATAACCATAACCTAAACCTACCAAAAATACAATTGTTGATTTGTTTTTTACTACGCCTCCCGAGCCTCCCTTTTTCTAGCTGCCTTAACCTTATTCCGCGGGCTCTGATTTATATCTCATGTCTCTTATATCTTATAATGCTTATACTAAAAGATATTATGTATTATGATCGTTATACGTTTTGCATGTTATACCAACTGAAATTAGTAAATTTGAGTGTTATGTAAAAAAACGTTATATAAAATGAATATTATGGCCTTTATGGCAACTGACCGTTATTCCTTATAATTTTATTGATTTTGTTATTATAGCTAACGTTCATTATATCTTGTCAACGTTATTAATATGAAATTATATATTATGTTGTTATATTTCGTGAGACGCACCCGACGAAATGCGATATAGATCACTATATAAGGCGGTTATCTTATCACACTGCCGCCGCACACCGCTGCAGTATGCGGAGCCGCGTACAAATTTCGCCGGACGGAGGAGCCGTAAAGTAAAATTAACGTATGCGGAATGAAATTTGCACAAAGTTTTAAATATGTACAATGTTTAAAAAAAATCGAGACATGCCTCTTACGGTTAATTTAAAGACTACATATCTGTCAATCAATCTGGTAAGTTTCATGGACATTGGATTTTTTATCTTGAAATTATGGCAAATCGAGAAGAACGACGTCACGAAACTATTTGTAATTTCTACAGTACACATTCCCTACGGCCGAAACTGAAGATAGTGAAACATTTTGTGCAAATGGGTGAGAGCCGAAGCTCTGTTTATATTATTTTTGTGTCCTTTTCTTTGAGAAAAAGTACTACTAGAAGGACTGGTTCAGGGAAACATTCCAGCTTTAGCCAGTTTTCTGAGGGGGCTCGATTAAAGAAAAATATGGCCGGCCGAGTCGCAAAATCTTACAGAGAGCTCAGAGGAAAATCAAATATGACAGCAAAACTGTAAAATCATATCTTAACGACATGGGCATCTTCAATCGTTCAAGAAAAGTTAAGCCCGTCGTCTCCGAAAATCATAAACTTACTCGGAAAATGCGGCTACGTCATTTGGTCAAAACATGTAAAACCTAGCGGTTTTTGCGTTATGGGATTTATGGGTGACAAATCGTAAGTCACTTAAAATGGAAATTCGTGGCAAGGTAACTTTTATTTTGAGAACACCAATAGTCCAACGGACGACAACGTGAAATGTGTTGAGCATACGAAGTTTCCTAAAAAAGTTTTCTTAAGAAGGATAAAATTGCACCTAAAAAACATGCTTATCTGTATTTTCGACGGCGATGGACAAAGTACCACAAAACTACCGTAAATAATTTTGCATTGGAGTAAACTTTTTTTAGCTTTGAACGTCGTGAAATACACTATAAAAAACATTAATATTTATAAAAATAACCATGTGTTTTTTTATTTAATATGACATTGAACTTTGTGCAAATTTCACTCCGCATACGTTATATACAAACTGAATTACATGCATACAACGAGAAAACCGTCGCTCCGCACACCACAGCGGGATGCGTCGGTAGTGTGATAACAGCCTAACTGAATAAATTGTTCAAATTTAGAATCCAGATACGTTAATGTGGTATCAGGATCGGGTCAGATAGTAGCAACACACAGATGTATGAATATAAGGAGATCGGACATGCCCGCCGATTTGTATTGAGTACGCCTGTCGCAAGTTCATTAACACAAAGCACTAGCAATATTCTCTGCTCGCAGCACGCGTGCACACTCGGTAACAACGGACGGTGAACTAGCGGCAGAGTATGTCCATTAGGTGCGTCCACACCAAACGCACGCGCACCCGAGCGGCTCGCCCGAGCCCTCCGCACGCTCACCTGAGCCGCTCAGGCGAGCGTGCGGAGGGACCTATTGAGCTAACAACTGCGACGCGGCCGGCCGCTGGCGGCTTGTCCTCTCTCTAGTATTCTATGCTCTGAGTAGCAACACGTACCATGTTAATGATGTTGGGGCAGTCGATCTGGTTACGCTGGTCCGGCTCGATCACTATGAAGCCCCAGCGTTGCAGCGCCTCCGCTTGCAGCAGCTTGTTGGCTTGCCACGACCCGTTTCTGTACGATAAAAAATGGCTATATTTCGAAAAGCGTTGTGAAATTTGTGCCGTCATTCACTTCGATCACTGAGCCAAATCGAAGGAGGCTCTAAAGTTGGAACTTAAAAGTGATTCGTATTAAAAAAAATACCTATCCTCCTAAGGCCTAATGGAAGGACTTATTCTTTTAAAGGAATTTAAACCATTTTGGGTTGGAATAGAATTGCATTTGTTTTGTTTTGTTATTTTTTGAAACAAACGAAAGTGAACTCTATTTCTTACATTAGTTAATTCAAATTTCAATGTCAGTTTGTGTCGTATGGTGGGTCTTAGGAGGCTATATGTTTTTAGGGTTTACGTGTTTTAAATTAAGTATCATGTCACAAAAAGATGTAATTTTAAGATTTTATACAGAACCCTAAAAACAAGTACGGACATAAGAAAAATCTGAAAACTACACTATTTTGAATGTCACACAGTCCCTATTTGATGTAGGTTTGTGGGACCACCTAATAATGGATATAAGGATACATTCCGTTTGGACACCTTAACATGCAACTGTTACGGCTCGCTAGTGAGTACGCGGCTTTACATAAGCAGGTACAATACGCGGCACAAAAGTTTGCGTGTCTGAAGTTAGCCTCGAGTCGCCTCCCGCATACCCGTCCGACCCCTCTGACACCATTGCGGCGCTACTAGTCACAACAGAATCGTTAACTGATTTTAACCGTATTGTAATATATATCGTTGGGACATCCTGTATAAGTGAGCATACATACCTGGGCTCGACAGAGCCACTGCCTGTCCGGAGACTAGGTGGAGCCAATACCCTGGCATCAACTGGGACGAACTTGTCAGAAATTTCCAATCCAAACTGCTTGAAATCTCTGTTACGCGAATAATCCATCTAAAAGAGAGATTCGCTTATTAATTACGATGTTAAATACGTATATCAATTTCATATTATGTGTTATTCTGAACGTTCCTGGAATAATTTACTTTCAAAACAAAGTTTTAACCGACTTCAATTCAGTACTCCGCCAAGCCACATTAACATTTCCACATTTTTTTTCCAATTTACCACATGAACTGATTTTCGAGAACAAAAGCGTTGATTTTTAGACCAATAAACCAAATCGCTATATGTGGGCCGATAATATTTGAGGACTTCCGTCGATTCCTCAAGGATCTCAGAATTACCTTTGGCACTTCATTGTTTGCTATTTCAACGGAATAATATCAGAATCTGTGACGTACTTATATAGTTTGAACTACATCATTGAGAAGTTCCACAAGCCATCTGTGGTCTTCATCATCACTTCCACTTCACCAAATTTATGATTTCCGGGTGTAAATACACGAGTTATAATAGAAAATACCGAAATTACTACACGCGTGCCTAATATATTTGAGGAGTTCCCTCAATTCCTCATGGTTCCCATCATCCAACTGGGGTTTTGGAAACAATGGGACCAATCTGGAAGCATATACTTTCAGTTAAAAAAATAATTTTACGAATCGGTTCATAAATGACGGAGTTCTGAGGTAACAAACATTAAAAATAAAAAAAAAAAAAAAAAAATACATCCGAATTGAGAACCTCCTCCTTTTTTTTAAGTCGGTTAAAAATAGACCTTAGTGCGGTAGGCGCTAATGTCGCTAAGCGTTCCTTTGTATTGTAGTGGTAGCCGTACAAGCCCAATTTCAAGGAAGTTTTTCTTTGAAATTGGGCTTGTACGGCTACCTCGAAAATTATTTTGGAGTTAATTAAAAAAAAATGCTGAAATGTAATGATGTGGTATATTTTTAGAATCGCCTCAAAATTCCCTTTCATAAGACACCACACACGATTGGTTTCTGAAAAAAAAAATCCATACAAAAAAAAATGTCTGCACTCTCTGCATTTTTTTTAGGAACTGCGGGTCAAAAATTTTGTTTTGACCTCTAGTATGCGTGTGCCAAACGGCTAAACTGTGCATCGATTTGCGGTTTTTTTAATCGTACGGCTTACACTATTGCAGCATCGATAATATTGGCGTAAGCGGCTGCCACAACAATAGTACATTACTACAGAGGCCGGGAAGTAAAGGGTTGCCGGCCGAGTACATATAGATATGAGGCTGGCTCGGATAGTTATGAGGCTGGCAACCCCTTTTCACGCCGAGGTATGTATAGTGCTTTTCTCAAACATGCAATGAAATAAATTACAAAAACTCCATGATATCAAACTTTAATTTCTAGAGAAAGTTCTAGTATATACAAAAAAATTAACTAACACATACAGACATGGCACCTAGGCACTATTTATTCGTCGGTATTTTCGTCGGAACTCATATTAAATATCAAAATCAACAACGCACAATAAATCCAATAAAATAGAATTACAGAATGAAAAATTATCAATTTTGCCTCCAATATGATAAAAAAAAATACCTATGCGGTTTGAGTAGACATTTTTACCGCTAATATTTTGATGAAATAATTTAAATGTGTATTTTTCTAGTTAAATTGGCAATTTAAAATAATTGCATTTTTTTAATAATGTGTTATTTGTTATGTTCAAGTCGATTCTACACAAATAAAACTGCAAAATATAGCAAACATCGTTTATTGTTTTTTTTTAATAATCGTAGTGGCAGAATGTCACAAAGAACCAAAATGCAAATGTTGCTTATAGTTTTTTTAATGGCTGAACGCCGTGATGCTGAGCCTCTAATAAATGTGGAATGGAAATTAAAAAAGACCATCTTGCAGGCCTAGGCCTCCAATTTTGCATGAAATGTCATTATGTGTCTCTCGTCTCTCCGCACCTGAAACGTGATACTTCGCTGCCTATTATAAGGAACGTAACGTCAATATTTCATTGCATGGTTGAGAAAAAGACTATACGTGTCGCATGCACGGTGTCGATCCTTTACAGGTATATTAGGATTCAAATTATATACCCTGAGAAAATTACGGTTTTTTTGGAAATAATTCAATATCAGGCTAATTATTTGTATACGGCTTTTAAACAACTTTTACTATTGAAATCAATAATTCTATGGACCGGAAGTTAGGAAAAAAAATAACCCGCAAGCAAAAATGCTATCAATATTTTTATAATGAAAACATGTTTGAGTACACAAATTTGGAGACTTACTACCCGAATCCAAAAAAATATGCATCAGGAAATAACGGCATTTTAATTAAATATTTACGACCTTGAGATAATATTAAATTTCATCTGGCCTATAAAAAGGTTTATCATTAAAAAAAATAAGTGGATTATGCGCGTATCCCAAAGAACGTAATTAGACGTAGTCAATAATAAAGTAAAGAAAGTTTATACAATTTTCGCCTGATTTTTACGGAATTTATGAAGATTACTTTTCATTATTTTTTACCGTATCGGTATTAAATTTAGGTGGATTATTAATGAATATTTGTTCAAATTATCCAAACTATTTTATGGTGTAAAAATATGGCTGATATCGATATATTGTTGTGCTTTCATAGAGCGAAACCGTAAAGTTCTCAGGGTAATAACTCTAAATAATCGTTCTTCAAGTAGGCCTAGTAACAAGCACTTTCGAATCATCAGTTAGAAACACAATCTTAAGCTAATTGTTTAGAGCAATTTATTAATTCAATTATTATTCCTCAAATATTTTGATTTGATATACACGGTGTTCCCGGGAATTTCCGTTAACTTCGGCATATTGCAGAGTACATTCACAGAAACAAATTAGCATAATTATTTCTTGAGAAAAAAAAACAAATAAATTTTTATTTTCCGATTTTTGTACAAATTCATTTAATGTAGCATTAACGGTTATTGTCTTATTGTACAAGGGTTTTGAAACTCATGAAATAAAAAATATGTATGTAAAAAATATGTAATATCGAACGAACTCACTTTGTAAACCTTCTTGTAGTGTATAGGAACCTTACAAAATTTAAAAAGATGTTATGACGTCACTGTTAAGAGCCATTTACACTGGTTAAATCTGCAAAACTGATTAAATTAAACATTGAATATCTTGATAACAGTAAGAGTTAATATACTACTGTCTCAGAGCAATTAACTTTATTTGATCTAAACTATGCCCCCTTGCAATGGGGAACTTGCATGGGACTTCAATTTCGAATAAATTGCACTCAATCGATGCGGATATACGTAGAGATATCATACAAAAGAAAAAAAAAGAAAAAAATAACGATTTTATTAGTTTTACCTAAATGCTGGATTATACTTTTGTTTTACGTAATAAAATATTAAGATGCAAGTTCCCTATTAACGGAAATTGTCATGAACACGTATACAGTAAGTGCCAAAATAATTAATAATAATTTCGCAATAAGATCGTCACAACATAAACAATATATCTCTACGTCAGTGTATATGGTTCAATTTATATATCGCCCGAATAGCTCTCTTCTGCAGAACAAAAATCGAATGAATCTCGGAAGCACTGCCCCACAATAAAATACCATACAACTCGACCAAGCTAAGAATGCACCTCGCGTTGAACAAGTTACACTGAGCGAGGTGCATTCTTAGCTTGGTCGAGTTGTATGTCATATTCGGTTTATAAAAGCTGTATGTGTTAACTGTTAATACAGGTGGTGTAAAACAATACAAACAAGTGCTAAGGACATAAGCATGGACTCACATCTTTGATGACCTCTTCTATCTTGCGTTTCCGCTCGTCAGGTGGCGTGGCGGCCTGCCGCACCATGGTCGACAGCTGTATTTCGTTCAGCTGCCTGTTTCGCGCCTGTATTCAATACATACATAAGGTCACATTAATAAGTTTTTATTACAAGCTACTTTCACCTGTCCCGTTGTCTGTCTGTAATCAAATCTTGCAAGTTAAATTTAAATTTGATTGAGCTGAAATTTTGCATGCATACGTATATCGCATGACAATGCAATATTATGATGACATGGAGCTGATCTGATGTTGGAGCTGGAAGGTGGCCATAATAACTCGGCAATAAAACGACACAAACCCATCGAGTTTGGGCTCGTTAGAATCGTCTCAATGAGTAGTTGATGATGGTATGCAGAAAAGTACAGTCGGCAATAAAAGCTTGTACCACGTTCAGTTAAGCCTACTGTAGTAGCCATGCCTACGAAGCTGGCGGTCCTGGATGGATTAAAATCCCGGTAAGGGGATATTTTTATGAGGAGCACAAATACTTGTTCCCGAACCTTGGTTGCTGTTTATATAATAGGTATGTTTATCTTCGTCAAGTAACCGTGCTACAGCTTTCCTTAGTTGGGGACGAGTTGGATATGACTGTCTTTCAAATATTGATTTCTTATTGAAATAACAACAAGGTTTGGCTCGCCGATCTCTCTCACGCTTTCCTCTGTGCATGAAAGATTTTTAATTACTCAAGAAATTGTAACTCCTCTTCGATTTGGAAATACAAAAGTCAAATGACAGCGCATCAAGCAAAAACTAGTTATTTATATAACTAACAGAAAGATATATCACAATATCACTACAAAAAAGCACTTTTATACAATTAACATAATTAAAAAAAAAAACATTATGTGCAAACCAGTGTTCGCACCTTATAAATAAGACTGTTACTTACATGACCATACGCTACTTCGAGTAGCTCCATGGGATAGTTTATATTCTTATCTCTAGGGCCGACCCACACGCAGTTCAAATTCGGATAGCGCAACCTGTAGGGCGAAAATCAATTTTATAAATTAAACTAATTTTAAGTAATGAGATAAAACCGGGGTTAGCACCTGCAGTAAACAAAATTAAAATCATAGCTAATGTACAGTCGCCATCACATACATCGGAGCAAACAAACAGCTCACAAACATCGGAACACACCTCTATTTTCAAGGCATTAGGGTGCATGTGCCGATATTTCTGAACACCTATAGTGTACCTATGTAAGTGATGGCGACTGTACACATATACCTCTAGATACAAACATCACGTGTCCCCGCCGATGTATGACTGACCTGTATCCCTTCTCCTTGGCGAAGTAGTCCGCGACGGTGACGGTCTTAGTTTTGCCGTCGCCGACGTCCATGGGGAAGGAGAGCTTGCTGGGCGGGTCCGTGAGCCCGTTGGCGATGAACTCGCGCTTCTGCCCGCCCGACGTCGTGTCCCCGCCGATGTATGACTGACCTGTATCCCTTCTCCTTGGCGAAGTAGTCCGCGACGGTGACGGTCTTAGTTTTGCCGTCGCCGACGTCCATGGGGAAGGAGAGCTTGCTGGGCGGGTCCGTGAGCCCGTTGGCGATGAACTCGCGCTTCTGCCCGCCCGACGTCGTGTCCCCGCCGATGTATGCGACCACCTGCACAACGTTCTTATGTAGGTACCGTCAACCAATTTGATTCCTAGGCCACCGTAGAACCCTGTCGTTTTAACTGCTACATAGCGACGCAATAATCCTAGTAACCCGTATATATTGGTTGACATGTTGGTTGACCGACCTGTAGGACTTTCCCGGGTTTACCCATGTTTTACCGACAAACGTTTCATCGAATGCATGTTTCGCAGAATTTTCATTTAATCGAAAACAAAAAGATTCGTTGAAACGTTTGTCGGTGAAATAAGAGGTTCCCGTCTTTCCAGAAGATCTGAACTACGAACTTCTCTGATGAGCACCTATAAGGTTCGCAGAGCAAGGTTAGTTTTAAATTTAAATGTTGTTGCACTGTTTATAACACGACTAGACTGGAGACATTAACTGGTTTATTAAACTACTATCAAACGTTCGATGCACGCGGGGCCATATGTGGGAATGGCAAAGTGGGAATGGCAAAGTGCAACAGAAGAGTCTCGTTCCCACATTATATCGCCCCGCGCGCAGCAAGCGTTTGATAATAGTATAACCAGTTGATATCATAACGCCGAATCTCGCAAAGTCTCGTATTAAACTGACCAACGTATAGGTAACAGAGGTATAGGTTTTAAGAGAGGTAGGGCACAGCGGAATGTCATCTCGCTCGTATGTGGAGCAGCCCAACTGGGGACCGGACTTACAGAAGACCGCAGCCATAATAGCACCACTGCTTTGTAGTGTTGCTATATTATTGCATGCTATGAAGCATGTGGTGTTATGTTCCTGGTGGTGAGTAAGGTCGCCAGAGCTCCCTAGGGTGCGCTGTGTTGGGAGTGAGGGACCTGCATGTCTCTATCTGCCAACACAGCGAATCCTCAAGTGAATAAAGGGTCGGCAACGCGCTTGTGATTCTTCTGGAGTCACAAGTGTCCATAGGCGACGGTACCAGCTTAACATCAGGCAGGCCGTAAGCTTGTTTGCCACCGACGTAGTATATAAAAATAAAAAATACATAATCAATTATCACATTTCTCATTTGGTTTCGTTACCTTGAGCCCCTTGATGAACAACTGGAAGGACTCCACGCTTCTGTTCCGCTGCCTTTCCACCGGCTCGTTGGTGTTCAGCTTGAAGTCGTTGGTCAGGGCTTGCACGAGGGGCTGCTGGCGAGGGAACCCTTTGTGGGCCACTGTGAACGAAATAGTCGCGTTATCTCAAGAGGTTCACGAAATATCATACACTTCACGGCACTTTTCATCAGGTCAGCGCGAGCTACAATGGAAATACACCGTGCTATTATAACTTACAAAATAAAACCGGTCAATTGCGAGTCTGTCTCGCGCACCGAGGGTTCCGTACAAACTTTCACCACGCTTTATCAAGAAAAAATCTATGTTGGTTTTTCAGAGATAGTTATTTATCAAGTGAACCAATTTTGATAATTCTTTTTTTATTTGCTAGAAGGTACTTTCAGAATATTTCCATACAAATTTGAAGGAAAAATATCAACACAAATTAAATTACAAACTTAAATACTAAATGATTTTTTAAGAAAAAAAAATACACTAGGTAGAGGTATCGTTACAATTTTCCTGTAATATTTACGATAACATTAGTTATTATATATATCATATTAAAATTTTTCGACATTTCGGAATGGTATTTTTTTCGACATTTTCCTTTGTAAATCAAAATTTTACCACCATAGAAAAAAAAGAAAAACTGTTTTAGAATGTGCAATTCAAGCCCTTTCATATGATACCCCACTTGGCCATTTACTAGACTTTAATTTTTGCCCCTGATCCATCCTTTCTTATAGAAATTTAAAATATATATATCTGTACATTTTTCATTTCCCATAGACGTGGATTAGCTTTGTTTACAAGTATTCCAAATGTCAAATTGGGAACACCTTCTTTTCGCAACTAACGTTTGGCAACCTGATTCATTTCGCAACTTTTCATTTCCCAAACTCTGAAACTGTAAATATTTCAGGATTTATTTCAGGGCCATCGTGTAGAACCCTATAAATTAGGTTAGGTTAGTTTATAAAAATCCTGAAATATTTAACAGTTTCAAAAATATTAAGAGGTTGGGAAATGAAAAGATGCGAAATGAATGAGGTTGCCAAACGTTAGGTTGGGAAACATTAGTGAACCGTCAAATTGCTATAGCATCAGTGGTTCCTGAGATATTTAACTTTGTGACGAATATCTAATGGCTCTATAAATTCTATGCTGTGTCTGCAAACATCCAAACTAATATTATAAATTCGAAAGTTTCTATCTGTTACCTCTTCACGCTTAAACGGTTGAACCAATTTAGATGAAATTTGGTATAGAGATAATTTGAGTCCCGGGGAAGGACATAGGATAGTTTTTGTCCTGGAAATCATCCCCTAAGGAGGTAAAATGGGGGTGAATGTTTGTATGGAGTTATGATATAAACGAGCTCCACGCGGACGGACTGCAGAAGCTTGATCTCATTATTCGTAACTTGGGACTTTTGCCTCATCAAAAGCTTTCGAAACGGTTAATACCAGGCCATTTTTTATTTAACCTGTACCAGTAAAATTGGCAATAAAATTTGAATCAACTCAAATTACGAATCACTAAGACTTTGTTCAGTTTTCAAAATCGAACGATGCAAAACAAATGCAACTCTTTCCAATTTAGAATGGTACAGTCGCCATCACATACATCGGTACACTATAAATAAAAAAAATAAAAATAAAAAATTTAAATATAAAAGCCTTTTTATTTCTGGGTATGACAAATTTTACAATAAATTAATCTAGGATTTAAATATTAATTTTTGTAGTATATTACACCAGAACCCTTAGGAAGTAAATGCCTCTTCCAGAACTCCTTGTCTTCTAACCTCGGCTAGTCCTATGATGTCGTATTTGACCGTTTCTAGTGCATTTGTTAACTCTAGTAATCTTTCGTGGCTGGATAACGATCTTGTGTTGTATGTTGCTATATAAAGGTTGCTGTAATTCGTTTTACCTTCTTCAGTTAGGTTTTTCTTGTTTTCTGGAAGGTTGCGGTCAAATTCCCCATGGTGACCAGCCGGCTTGGGGAATGGTGTGGTAGTTGTTGTCGTTGTTGTAGTAGGATTGTTCCGGTGATGCTAGCTATTTGGTGGCTATAAGTTTTTTCACGCCACTGTTCGGAAATGTGGCAATAGATGGTCTAAAACCGAGCTAGAAAGTAGGCAAAAGCTGTAGCACCTGAACCACCACTACTACAATGTTTCATTGTAGTAGTGGTTGGATAAAAATCGATAAAAGGCCTTTTTTTGGCGCAACTTTATCCTTAAAAAATAATGTTAGGTTATTTATAGGACCAATTACTTGTTTAACAAAAAAGAAACGTCAAAACCATTCAGTTCAGGCTTAAGGCGTTTATACTTTTGTAGCTGATTGTGGTTTTTTTTAGGAAAAACGCTTCTAAGTTTAGAGTCGGTTTGAAGCAAACAACAAAAAAACGCCTCTTAAAAGTGATAAAAAAAGTAAAAAAGGCGGGATCGGAAAATACTTACTGAAATAGATAGTGTAAATTGTGTTTGACTAAAAATTACACGAAACGCGTATCTACGCTATAAAAATGAGTTCTTCTAGTGAACAAAATGATATTCATACAGTACCGGTCAAAAGTTTAAGTTCACCCTTTGTTTTTGGTACAAATTTGTACTTTTGTGCGATAATGTTTTGCAGTTCAGATGTCGAAAATTGTTTCCAACTGATTCGTTATTGTTTACAGATATGTGTTTGATTAGTCAGACACAATTTACGTAGATTTCTAAACAACTGATTCCCTAAAATTCAAAATGGATGTACATGGTTACCAGGGTCTGCCTGAAAACCAGCGTTGCAGTGACCTCGCTGTAACATTATGCTGAGGCAAGCTCCTTTTTAACATCACACACACACACACACACACATCATAATTGTAACATTAATTTTAAATTTATATTTTAATTCTAATCTTAAGGTTCACATGTATTAATGTTTAAATGTTTAATTATAATTTCGTGTAATGTGATGTTGAATAAAGCTTTTCTTCTTCTTCTTCTTCTTCTTAAAAACCAACATTGTATCTGATCATTGTACGTTTTAAGTGGCAAGTCCATATATGGCCCAGCCTTTGCCGTCATTCCTATAAGATTTTAGGGAATGCGTTGTTTAGAAATGTACGTGAATTGTGTCTGACTAATTAAACAAATCTCTGGAAACAATAACAGATCAGTTGGAAACAAATTTCGGCTTCCGAACTGCAAAAAAATATTGTCCAAAAGTACACATTTGTACCTAAAACAAAGAGTGAACTCAAACTTTTGACCGGTAGTGTACGCTGACGCCTACCGAAATTCAAGAGAGAGCACAGGCAGTAGCTAGTAATTTTCTACCAGAGACATCGCGGGCTAAATATAAGACGGCCTACGAATAGTTCATACTATGGAAGAGTATCAAAAAGGCACCCACATCCATCAAAATCGTTTGAGAACATACTACCATGAGTTTACGTTGGGTCCCAGGGCATGCAGGCATCGAGGGAAATGAAAAGGCTGATGAGCTTGCACGAGCGGGGGCGAAGGGAACACACTGCGGACCAGAGCCGTTCTGTGGTATCCCTAAAAGTCTAACCAAGCTCACTCTAAAAGCCTATTGTTTCTACAAGACCATTCAAGCCTGGAGAGCTAACCCAGGACTGAAACATTCCAAGGCACTTATTAGAGCCTTTAGCAAAAATGCGTCTTCTGACGCCTTGGCGCTAAGTAGGAACCGTCTACGCATGCTGGTCAGGGTGCTTACTGGGCACTGCCGCCTAAATAAGCACATGCAAACGATAGGACTGTGTGACACAAGGCAGTGCAGATTCTGCTTTGAAGCAGAGGAGACGCCTACACACATCCTAACCGATTGCCCTTGCCTCATGCGCAGTCGTAACTCCTTCCTGGGCAAACACATCATGTGCCCGGAGGAGATCAAATTTCTTGAGTTCAACAAAATCCTGCAATTCTTCGAGTTTGCAGGACTTGACCAAGAATTGTAGTAAGTGGCGATCACAATAGATCAGCGATGGTCGCAGTGATATAAGGGCTTTGACAGCCCGAAAGCCACTACCAGAATAATAATAATAATAATACTACCATGAGAAAATTACGGTTTCTTTGGAAATAATTCAATATCAGGCTAATTATTTGTATACGGCTTTTATATGTTATTTTAAACAACATTTACTATTGACATCAATAATTCTATGGACCGGAAGTTAGGAAAAAAAATTAACCCACAAGCAAAAATGTTACAAGTATTTTTATAATGAAAACATGTTTGAGTACACAAATTTGGAGACTTACTACCTGAATCCAAAAATATATGCATCAGGAAATAACGGCATTTTAATTAAATATTTTACGACCTTGAGATAATATTGAATTTCATCTGGCCCATATCCACTGACGTGTCGGCCCTCAAACTCACTCGTCCATCTTTGAGCGGTTTTCCGGCCTCTCCTACAATGTACTATTATCGCTTGAGGAGTTGTTGGCTGACCTCCCTTGAGAAAATGAATTTGGCTTTGTCTTTGTAATTTTTGGGGGTTTTTTTGCGGGTTATCTGTGGAGCCTATGTTCGTGATTGGTGTGTTGTTGGGTGAGATGGTTGGAGAGTGCTTCCTTTTTTCTTTCATTTTTGGATTACTTGGGTTCATCGGTACACTATAGGTGTTCAAACATATCGGCCACATGCACCATAATTCCTTGAAAATAGAGGTGTGTTCCGATGTTTGTGACGTGCTTGTTTGCTCCGATATGTATGTGATGGCGACTGTACATTTTATTAAACATGATCTGACCTACATCTGCGTCAGCGGTACACAAGTAGTTAACATTAGGTGTCGTTTGACCCGGTATTTATTATGATATGACTATGTTTTAATCCCCAAGTTCGCTTTACAGAACCTTGCCGTTGTAAATGCTATGTCAATACGCGTTACTAGGATTGTTGCGTCGCTTTGTAGCAGTTAAAATTACATGGTTCTACGGTGGCCTAAGAATCAAATTAGTTGACCGTACATATTCGATATACCTAAGTAATACAAGCAAATGAATGAATGAACTAACCATCCACGTTAATGAAGGGTCGGGTAGTGAAGATTGCCGACTGGAACAAGCCCGTCCACATCTCCAACCCGTCGCCCAGGTCGATTGGCCGCGAAGGACGCTTGAAGAACTGCCGCCCCGCCTAAATATACAATATTAGATAATCAAATGGGGAACTTGCATGGTACTTCAATTTCGAATAAACTGCACTCAATCGATGCGGATATACGTAGAGATATCATGCAAAAGAAAAAAAAACGATTGTATTAGTTTTATCTCACGTTAAAATGACGAAGAAAATAAATATTTTTTCGATAAAATAACAACAGTTACACAGAATATTGAATTAGAAATGATATTTTGTACAACAAACACACTTAAACGCAAATTTTGTGGAGATAATTGCAAATGAATGACTTACTCCATAGTAAACGCGCCGAGAATATAAGTTGTGACGTCATACCATAAGCCCGTTTAATATAGAGCGTTTTCGGGGGGTGCCGGCGCGTGCAGATTTCAAATCAAATGCATACAACATCAAAAAAAGAAATCATAAGAAAGTTTTAATGCTACAGTTGATATTCCTCTGGGTCATACTTTTCGTAATAAAATACAAAAAAGATGCAAGTTCCCTATTGAGTGAATAGTAGAAAATGCCTTCTTAAGTTTGCGTTTCATACAATAGCTTTTCTTTTGTGTATTGGCCGCACAAAAATTTGACGCAGCGTATACGCAGCGACGTGTCCTGTGCGTCACGTTTCATACTACGTCGTTGTCACATAACTTTATATTGCTGTGTGAATGCAATATCACTCCTTTGCGGTCGATTCTTGAAAATGAACAAGTACATAAAATATTCAACAGTCTTGTAAAATGAGTGCAAGTTTTTATAATTACTTTAATGTAAGACTCCAAAGTGCCCTGTCGTAAGATAACATCGATGCACTGGATGGCTTCTGTCGGCGGATTCAGAGATGTGCCTTTTGTGCTCATGTACCTGGTGGGAAATATAAATATATTTTATATTAGATTTTTGAAAATTCTGAACATACAACTTGTTTCAATGTATAAAATATGTTTGAGTATCATTGTTTTACATACACAAATTAACATAACATATAAAAATACTAAATCTAACACAGCCCAATGACGCGCACGAGGTCTCGCCCGCGAAAACGAACTGCGGGGCTGGCTAGCACAACTGACACAACAAGCGCGACGCGAGTCGAGATAATCCACCCGCCTCTTTCTAATTTGCACAATAGGAGTGAGACAGGAGTCGCTGTGTCGCGCGCGACACGACTTAGCAGCAAGTTGTGCTAGACGTACTGCCTTTAATAAGTTAAAATTCGCGCCTCCCAACAACATACGTACTGAATCCTTAGTATAAGTTTTTTCGATACATATACGTTTTCGAACGCATTTGCGTTTAGTTTCAATTTGTATGGCAACGCGTAGTTCCTAATAGTTTCCACCAGAGGCGCTGTTCGCGTCGCCATACAAATTGAAACTAAACGCAAACGCGTTCGAAAACGTATTGTATCGACAAAACTTATACTAGAGCCTCAGCTTTTATTAATACATATACGTTTTCGAACACGTTTGCGTTTAGTTCCATTTTGTATGGCAACGCGTAGTTCCTAATAGTTACCACCAGAGGCGCCGTTCGCTTTGCCATACAAATTGAAACTAAACGCAAACGCGTTCGAATACGTATATGTATCGATAAAACTTATACTAGAGCTACAGAGTCTTGGATGTTTTCTATGTAGGGTAAATCGCCAGTAGCTGGCCACCTTTCAATAGCTGGCCCCCTCATACTAAAAATGAACTCTGTTCCCCTACAAACAAAATTCAATTTAGTATGACGTAAGTAATTGAAAACTTATACTAAAATAACTACAACTTAAAAGTTGAAAAATCCCTGACATTTTCATTTCCAAGTTCAATATCTCAAAAACGGCAGAACCGATTTTGATGAAACGTAGCTACGAACCATCTCGATCACATCAGCTTTCGAATAAAAAAAACCGGATTCAAATCGGTCCATTCGTTTAGGAGCTACGATGCCACAGACAGACACACACACAGACACACAGGCACGTCAGACTTATAACAACCCTCTTTTGCGTCGGGGGTTAATGAATTTTATTCCCCCCTACGAAACTTGAGGTCCTGGATTCGAATCCCGGTAAGTGCATTTATTTGTGTGATGTGCACGAATATTTGTTCCTGAGTCATGGATGTTTTCTATGTATTTAAGTATTTATTTCTCTATAAAGTAAAGCTTTGCTTAGTTTGGGACTAGGTCGATTGGTGTAAGATTGTCCCTTAGTATTTATATATACTAGCGACCCGCCCCGGCTTCGCACGGGTTTATATGTATGCAAATAATAATAACATGCATGTTTTATACATAGAAACCTTCCTCTTGAATCACTCTATCTATTAAAAAAACCACATCAAAATCCGTTGCGTAATTTTAAAGATCTAAGCAAACATAGGGACAGACAGACAGACAGCGGGAAGCGACTTCGTTTTATACTATGTAGTGATTTCGAATCCCGGCTCGTACCAATGAGTTTTTCGGAACTTATGAATATGTACAAAATATCATTTGATATTCATATTTATCGTTAGCTTTTCGGTGAAGGGAAAACATGGTGAGGAAACCTGCATACATCTACGAATAAATTCAAGGGTGTATGTGAAGTCCCCAACCCGCACTGGGCCAGCGTCAGGACTACTGCCCACTCCCTCCCATCCATGAGAGGAAACCTGTGCCCAGCAGTGGGACGATATTATATAGGCCGATGTATTATCATTATTACTTATAGGTACTATATTATATACTGTATCATAAATTATACTTACGTAAGAATAGTACCGAGGTCCACTATTCCGGTAAACTTGAAGGACACCTCGATACTCATCTTCCTGCCGTTGGAATCAGTGTATTCCTCCTGTATTGTTAACAAAAAATAGATTCATATAAATAAACGGAAACTTGCAACGACAGCCATTGAAAGTCGATCCCTCTTGCTCAGACCGTAGTCGATATAAAAAATAAATTGCTATAACACATGTGTTTCTCTAATAATTTATCGTCTCTTTGAAATGAAAATATATTTATTGTAGAATCAGTACATCACCTTACTTATACATATGATACATAGAGTGCACTTATTTTTTTTGTTAAGCCTAGGAACGGTGTCCTGTACCCTAACCTAAACAGGGGTGTACTAATGCTCATTCTGAGATCGCTACTACTTACATAGGTACTGAAGCATAGATAGATGTATCCAAATTACATAAGAAATTTCGGATTTTTTAATTAAAAGTACATGCAGTTTTTTGTTGCTAATGCTTAATTTAATTTATCTCTGTGTTTGTGTGTTATATGTGTGCGTGTGGGTGTGTGTGAATGTTTTTGTGTGTATGTGTACGTGTGCGTGTTTGTGGGAGAATGAAAGAGATTGGGCATTGATGGATCACTTACCGTTACTGCAAACCGATCATTCGTCGATACTTTCGGCAAAGGATTTCGGCAATAGCAATTCTTCATTTGATCAAATGCAATGAGTTCCTTTGGGAAATACTTCTTTTTGACCTGGATAAACATTGGAGAGATCATTTTCTTCGGCTTGTCGGGCTTGAATGTGACGTCGTAGCGATGCTGGAATATAACAATTGAAATAAAGGACTGTACTACTATCGTTTCTAACTAATAACAGTAAAGGAAAAGTTTAGGTATTAAGGTTAGTTAGTTAATTATGGTATTAAGGTGACAGTGTGAACTTTCCAAACATTCTTTTACGGATTACATTGCTTAGTTAGGTTACAATTTTTTTTAGTCAATCACATCACCCCATCACAGCAAAGTTAACAAAATTCATAAAACGCCCATGCATTTTACCAATATTTATTATTTTTATTTTATTTTTAGACAGGCAGCTGACGCTGATACGTCTAAATCATAGTTCACTTAGCACAGGTTCACATTGCTATAGATACTCGTAGTTTGTCAAGTCTGTTATTAAACTGATTAACACTTTTCGAGTTCACTACTTCTGAGGGTAATTTGTTCCATGCATTAACTATTCGATTTGTGATTAAATTAAGTTTGTTTTCTATTAGAATTTTATTTCAATTATGCTTTTCCATTCAGTTTGTAGGTGTGTACTTACGATTTTGAGTGGTGAAATTTTCATTTCCAAATAATTTGTATACACTTTTATGTTCCTACAAGGAACGCTGCGCCCTTCAATTTTAAGAGGAATCTTGTATCGGCACACGGTTTTAGAAGCCGATGAGGGCCTATCTCCTTGTGCTCCAGGGACGGAGGCAGGCGGCGTAGTTTGTCGCTGCTGTGGTGGTGGCGCAGCCTGATGTGGTGGTGGCGCAGCCTGCTGCGGTTGAGGTCTAGCCTGACCGAAGCCTGGTGGCTGGTTATACCCTGGTGGGCCAGGCTGTGGAAATCCTGGTGGCTGTGTTGGGCCAGACATGCCAGGCCAGCCAGGAGCAGCAGGCGACTGTGGTGGCTGGTGAGGCATCGGTACCCCGAGTCCACGACCGCGCCTGAAAATATTGAGTATATCGTGTCAAATCAAGTAAGTTGAGCATTCTATTTTCGCATCCATAGCAATGCAAAGTACTCTTATGTTTCTAAGTAATCTTGTTTTATAGACATAAATGAGAAACAGTACATAGATCAATAAAAGTCATAATATTAGATAAGTTTACAATGTTTACATGTCAATAAAACACTCTTAGTCAAAAACCCGCCCCGTGTCATTCCGGGTGCAAATGTGCTCATCACACTCGCCGCATTGCCGCGTTGAATTGCGATCGACAACCTTTGCAACAGGAATGATCCGGTACATATATTGTATATACAGGGTGGAAAGTTAAAGCGGGGCAGTAAGGGCAGCAAAAATGGCATTAGAATTTCATTCTTAACTTTTTAAGTGATGACAATCTACATTCACAGATTTTGAAAAAAAAAGTACAGACAGTGAGAAAATCATCAATTTTGACGAAATTTTTTTTAATGCCATTCAATCACATTCCTATTAAGGATCAAAATACTCTTTGGGACCGACTAATTGACTACTAGCACGCCCAGAAATCAAAGGATTTCATTCTTAACTTTTTAAGTGATGACAATCTACATTCAAAGATTTTGAAAAAAAAAGTACAGACAGTGAGAAAATCATCAATCTTGACGATTTTTTTTTTTATGCCATTCGATCACATTCCTTAAGGATCAAAATACTCTTTGGGACCGACTAATTGACTACTAGAACGCCCAGAAATCAAAAAAAAACTTTTTCCATACAGTTAGTATGGGAATCCCAAAGTGTATTAACTAGCTATTAACTTTGTTTTTAAAGTAAATTATTGTCAATAAATAATATTTTTAAGACAAGCTACACGTCAAGACGACTCTTACAAGCCCTAACACGACGGTTTTGCCATGTGTAATGCCATGTGTAATGCCATGTGTAATGCCATGTGTAATTTAGAAATTATGGCCACTGGAGTTCAAAATTTCAGCTCCGGGAAGCTGGTCAAACTTCGCTTGCATGATTCGACTGCACACTGACAACAGGTGAAACTAAATTCGACTTTTTTCTTCTAAACCTTTCTATGTGACACTGCGGTAGCATTTAGATACAACCTAAATCTATATATAATAATCTTACCCAGCTCCAGCACTCCATGATGATGTCACTGGTACTGCAGTAGGTCCAGCAGCAGGGTGCCCGACAGTGGCAGGAGGGTACCCGACAGCAGGAGCTGGGGGCCCGGCTGCGGGAGCTGGGGGTCCGGCAGCGGGAGGTGGGGGCCTGGCAGCGGGAGCCGACCCAGGTAGCCCAGAAGCATCCTGTGAGGCTAATGACGGCTTCTTCTTACGCCCTCTTTTCTTGGGTCCACCTATACCCAAACCCAACCCATCATCCTCTTCCTTCTCCTCGCTTTTGGCTTTCACTTCCTTCTCCTCGCTTTTGGCTTTCACTTCCTTCTCCTCGCTTTTGGCTTTCTCTTCCGGGGCTGGTGCAGCCTGTTTGGCAGGTTCCTGTGGTTTAACCGGCTCAGGTTCAGGCTCTAGTTCTGAAGGCGGGGATGTCACTGTTGCGGTGGCCTTTTTGGACCCCTCCAGTGGTAAAGCTTTAGCAGCTTTCTTTGCCTTCCTTCTTGCTGCAGCAGATGTCAATCCACCAGACTCATCTTCCTCTTGAGCGTGTGACGTGGAAGGGCCCTCACTTATAGACAAAGAACTCAGAGGGGGAACCTCTGGCTCTTCGTCTTTTCCTTTGCCTCCCTTCTTTTTTCCTAAAACATAGTATGTTATTTAATTAATTTTTAGGGTTCCGTACTCAAAGAGTAAAACGGGACCCTATTACTAAGACTCCGCTGTCCGTCTGTCACCAGGCTGTATCTCAACAGCAGTGATAGTTTGACAGCTGAAACTTTCACAGATGATGTATTTCTGTTGCCACTATAACAACAAATACTAAAATCACAGAATAAAATAGTTTTTCGCACATGGCCGGTTTCTTTAAGTAAGGCCAGGCCTATCCCACTGTCATTGTGGCGCGAAATGACGCTTATCTAAATAAAGTAAATTATTATTAATTAATTAATTTCAATCACAATTGTAATATTGTTAATGAATAAATACAATACAAAGCTAATTTAGCTAGGGATGTACAGCGTATCGCACACAACACAATGACTTTTAATAAATACGTTCCGTTGTACGCAGTAACAAAATAATTTCATTGACCACACATCATTATACAAATATAAATTGTTAAACATTTTGCTAACATGACTAAAAATTCATCCCATTGCAAAATATGAACCGTTTTGTTAAAACTGTATTCATGTATTTTTCACTTCATTCTGACTTCCCTGCTATCATATATGTTAACCGACTTCAAAAAAGGAGGAGGTTATATGTTCCACTGTATGTATTTTTTTTTTAATGTATGTTCGCCGATTCCTCCGTCAATTGTGGATCGATTTCCAAAATTATTCTTTTAAACGAAAGAGTATACTCCCGAGGTGGTCCCATTTTCACCAAGTCAGGATCTGATGATGTGATCCCAGGAAAATTGAGAGCAACCCTCAAATTTTATAGGCACGCGTGTAGTCATTTCGGTATTTTCTATTAAAACTCGTGTATTTAACCTCGGAAATAGCAGTTTAGGTGAAGTGGAACTGATGATGAAGACCATGGATGACTTATGGAACTCCTCAAAGATGTAAAGAGTACGTCAATGATTCCTTTGAAGTAGCAATTCTAATAAAGTATTAATTCTGAGATCCTTGAGGAATCGACGGAACTCCTCAAATATTATCACACATAGCGACTTGGGTTTTATCTGTAATAATCAACGCATTTGCCCTCGGAAAGCAGTTCATGTGGTAAATTAGAAAGGAAAATTTGGAAATTTACATGTACAGTCAACCAATTTGATTCCTAGGCCATCATAGAATGTTGCCGTTGTAAATGCTATGTCAATACGGGTTACTAGGATGATTGCGTCGCTATGTAGCAGTTAAAATGACAGGATTCTATGGTGGCCTAGGAATCAAATTGGTTGACCGTACCTATGTGGCTTGGCGAAGTACTACTGAATTGAAGTCAATCCAAACTTTGTTTTTAAAGTAAATTATTTATTATCATATCAAATTATTACTTCCAAAATGGATGATTATTTCGATAACAAACATAGAAACTAAAATGATTATAATTTTGGATGTTCAGTTATGTGGTACGCCGACAATCCTATCCCGCTCTATGATTGTCTATTGCCAATAAATTATAGCTAACATCATCACTTAGACAGTGGTTCTTCTGTAGGTACTATGAATTATTATGTGATATTGTGAACATCAAATTGATTTACTACACTTACCTTTACCCATTTTTTAGGCCTTTATTGTATTCTGAAAAAGACAAACATTAGTGTTGTATACAATGTAATAAAGACAGGCCAGATTTGGGGGAGGGCAGATGCCCCGGGGCCTCCGCGAGAGAGGGGCCCCCACAAAAGAGATAAATCTCTATTGTGGGGGGCCCTCTCTCTCTCTCTGCTCCTGTGTTGCCCCAGCGCCTCCAGACCTCCAAATCCGGCCCTGAATAAAGAAGTTAATATCGGTGAAATGTAAATTTGCAGCATTGAAAGTTTGTATGTGGGTAGGTAAAGTCCGATCGAGTCATCAGATTTAGAAGAAGAAAATGTTTACTAGTGTATAATATTATGTAGATTGGACTTTCAGGTGGACAAACAGCATCCATATTTTGATGTTCATGTTTATTTATTATTTTTTTACATAGCAAAAATAAGTGGATGTTTGTTAGTTTTACTTATTGTTATGTAAGAATAATTTATTTTCACTATTTTATATATTTCAGAATGGAACCATGATCACATATCAAAAAAAAAAATAAAAAAAACATAATTTATTTCAGTAACTTAAAACTACAAGTAAAGGGCGGTATTAAGGTTTCAGTGTATTGAAGAGCCAGCAAATTGCACTGTAAGTGACAATAAAATTTGCAATGCGACACTAGTACGAGTACCACACCTTCCAGTACCTGAGGTTTGCTGACGACATTGCATGCACATGCTATGGGTGGGAAATTACTGTGAGCGGCTTTAAACTGCGGCAGTAAACTGGATTATGTCAAAGAATATGTCTACCTGGGACAAATAATCTCACCCAAAGAACAAATGAACAAAGCAATTGAAAAAAACCGGTCAAGTACGAGTCTGAATCGCGCACCGAGGGTTCCGTACAAACATTCACCATACCCGTCATGTGAGGACCCCATTCTTTCTTGAACAATCTTAAACAGCTCATAGTTACCGTTGCACAGCGCCATCTGCATTTTGGTACTAACAACTTACAACCTAGTATGTTTGTTTATTCAGCGATAGCTTTTTATCACGCGTACCGATTTCGATTATTTATTTGAAAGAAGAGACTTTAAACATAATCTAATAGGAATTTGAAGACATAAAATTACATACAAAAGTAAGTAAATTACAAATTTAATTAAGAAATTATTTTTGATAAATAAAAAAAAATACGCTAGATAAGAGATATCGTTTTATTTTTCCTGTATTATTTATGTTACTCTTAATCATATGTAATTATTTAAGAGTTATTGGAGGAGCTATTGGTCCATGAAGGAGTATATGAAGGGAAACCTTCCTACATCCCTAAAACGGAAACTCATGGACATGTGCATTCTTCCAATCCTTACCTATGGTGCACAAACTTGGTCTTTGACAAAAGTTCAGAAATCTGCCCTCAAGGTTTGTCAGAGAGCCATGGAACGCAGTATTTTGGGCGTGAAAATAACAGATCGCATTAGAAATACAATACTGCGTTCCAAAACGCAAGTAGCTGACGTAGCTCACGCAGCCGCCAAACTTAAGAGTCCGCAGCAAGGTCCGCTCAACGCCGCGTTGAGATCGCGCGCTTACGCTTTAAAATGTTGTTGTTTCACCTAGAGGGAGACAGGGCGCTAGCAGTAAAGCGAGAGCGCGCTAGCGGGGAGGCGGAGCTATACATGTCGCAGTTAAAATATTGCAGTAAAATATCTTCATACAACGGCGAAATTATTGCGGTAAATAAAATATAACAGTAGAACATCTCCATACCGAGATAACAATACAGTTTATACAGTACGTAAGTGCGGCTAGGCAAATTTAAACTGATTATTTAACCTACTAAAAACGTAACTAAAAACGTAAATGGCTACAAGTTAAATGAAAACAGAGCAAAGTTGCAAAGCAGACCTAAATGGACATGTTGGGAGTACTACAAACACATACCAAAGAGTACATGGTGATCAGGGCTATGGAAAGTTGAATGAGGAAGGTGAATCTATACTACAATTCGCGGCAACTCATGATCTCGCTATTATTAATACATTTTTCACAAAAGGAGATCAACACCTAATAACATACAAGAGCGGTGGAAACAGCACACAAATAGATTATATCCTGGCAAACCGAGGAAACCTTGGACTGTTCAAAGATTGTAAAGTAATACCCGGGGAATCCCTGACCACACAACACAGAATCTTAGTTGCAGAACTCCAAATGAAAAAACCTATAAAAGTAAAGAAGGATTTAACACCAAGAATACGGTGGCATAGACTGGAACGAGAAGGAGGACACCAACTTTGCAATCAAATAGAGGAAGAACTATCAGTCATAAACAACAACGACAGCGCTGAAGCAATGTGGAACTCCTTCCAAAACCTATGTGATCTGAAAGCAACTGAGCACCTGGGTATGTCGAAAGGGCCTCTTAGAAACGACAAAGAAGCAGGCTGGTGGAAAGACGATGTGAGAGAAAAGGTCGCGCAAAAAAAGACCGTTTTTAAACTGTGGCAACAAACTAACGATGAAGCAGATAAAGCAGCGTACACAAAAGCAAAAAAAGAGGCAAAGCGGGCGGTAGCACAGGCTAAGGCTAGCTCTGATAATAATTTTTACGCAAAACTCGAAGCGGCCAGTAATGACCGAGAACTTTTCCGGATTGCGAAACACAGGAAAACTAACAGCAAAGATATGAAGACCATCAAATACATCAAAAATGAAGACGGCCGCCTGCTCACATCGGACTGTGATATCCAGATGAGATGGAAAGAGTACTATTCACAACTACTCAACGAAACATACCCTAGCAAAGTGCCAATAGAACCAGCGCTCCCTTCAGCAGGTCCAATCCCGTGCATACTACCCGAAGAAGTACATGCAGCCATCACGGCTATGGCTAACAACAAGGCTACGGGACCAGACCGTATACCTGCTGAACTATGGAAAAAGCTAGGCACGAAAGGAGTGGTATTTCTGACCAATCTCTTCAATAAGATCCTGATTGAAGGTATACCAAGTGAATGGAGAAAAAGTCACCTGATCCCATTCTACAAGAATAAGGGTGATATTAGACTCTGCGGAAATTATAGAGCCATAAAACTTTTATCTCATACGTTCAAGATATGGGAGCGTATTATCAGCAGAAGACTACTCCAGCTCACTGAGGTCACAGAGAACCAGTGTGGCTTCGTCGCTGGAAGATCGACCACTGACGCAATACATACCATCAGGATCCTAATGGAAAAGTTCAGGGATAACAGAGCTGATCTACACATGGTGTTTATAGACCTAGAAAAAGCCTTCGACAGGGTCCCAAGGAACCTAATCTGGAAGGCACTACAAGCACAAAACGTACCAGAGAACTACGTCAATATTATTAACGATATGTACGACGATGTCACAACCAGAGTACACTGCCCAGCCGGAGTGAGTGATGAGTTCGAAGTGAAGGTCGGTGTCCACCAGGGGTCAGCTCTGAGCCTCCTTCTTTTTAATTTAGTAATGAATCACGTAACTGCCAGATTGCAACAACCGCCGCCGTGGAATCTGCTCTATGCGGACGATATAGTCCTCATCAGCGAGGAAACGCACGACCTACAGCAAAAGTTGGAGGAATGGAGAGTTGCCTTGGAGGACGTAGGCCTACGGATAAGCCGCCAGAAGACCGAATACCTGCATTGTAACTTTAGCGGTAGCCGAGATTTACATACCATCTCTCTCCAAGGAACACCATTAAACCAAATTAGCAGCTTCAAATACCTCGGCTCAGTAATTTCCAATGACGGGACTATTGATGCTGATGTCATCCACAGAATAAACACGGGTTGGATGAAGTGGAAAGAGCTAACTGGGGTTTTATGCGATCAAAGAATGCCGGTACCCGTCAAAGGAATGGTCTATAAATCAGCTGTCCGTCCAGCCATGGTGTATGGCGCCGAGTGCTGGCCTCTTAAGAAACAACAAGAAGACAAATTACATGCTGCTGAAATGAGGATGCTGCGCTGGGCCGGTGGTGTCACCCTGCTGGACCGTGTCCGTAACATCTATATCCGTGGTAGTTTTAAAGTAAGACCTATTCCCGAAAAGATAACTGAGGGACGACTGAGATGGTACGGGCATGTTATGCGCCAAGAACCTGAACACATGACTCGAAAGGTGCTAGATATTGTCCCTCCGCCTAAGAGACGAGGAAGACCCCGACTGACATGGATGGCTACTGTAAGGAGGGATATGCAAGAAGCCCAAATCCAATCAGAGACGACCCAGGACCGAAAATCCTGGCGAAACATAACTAGGAGAGCCGACCCCAAATAATGGGAACAGGACAAGGGAAAGAAGAAGAAGTAGAACATCTCCATACCGAGATAACAATACAGTTTATACAGTACGTAAGTGCGGCTAGGCAAATTTAAACTGATTATTTAACCTACTAAAAACGTAACTAAAAACGTAAATGGCTACAAGTTAAATGAAAACAGAGCAAAGTTGTTAAATATTATCCGTTACCTTTGTTTTGTTGTTTCCTGTTTTTTATATTAGTCTTTCTACCAATGAATTAACTATTGGTCATTAGAAAAATCCGTAATAGGCTAGGTCCCTAAAAAAAACAATTAGTCCGTAATCCGTATTATAGATGATCAAAAATATTAGACACGTATTTTTTCTTTTGGTCACTAAACAAAAAATGTCGAAGTTATAAGTGCGCGTAACGTCACGGTTCATACGTTTGTGAAGTCACGCGGACTATCTACGCGCCATAACTTCGTCATTTTTACAGACTTCAAAAAAGCAGGAGGTTCTATGTTCGGTTGTGTGTATTTTTAAAATAGGTGTCCAATATCTTATGATCAATAAAAATACGCACTAATTAGAATCCAGATCTTTTTTCCTAGGAACCTACCCTATAAATATTTATTCACATTGAAGATTTGGTGTATTGAAGGAAATAAAAAAGATCATAAATTATTGTTTTTATTTTTGGTAAAAAATATTTTTATTTCAAATTTTTAGGAACTGTCACGTATCGGTAACTTTCTAGGTAGACGCGGATCTATAATTTCAGGAAGTATACTTTCCATGTAAAATTTGCTCAATTTTTTACTATTATCTCCCAGAATTCTGCATCCTTTTCAATTTTTTCTAGCAATATTCCCTTTGGAGTCCACACCACGAAGATGCAGTATCTTTTTTTTGAAATATTTCACTGGCCTTGGACTTGATAATAGTACTTGTGGTTCCGTTTTAATTTTAATTTCTCGGGATCTGTTTCGTCTATTACACAGAAGGTATTTTTTTTCTTTAAAATGGCTTCGGTTGGGGTCATGTTTCATTTCATTCATCAGTATGTACGTACACACACACCACCAGTATCACCAAGAAAAATCAAATCCGTTTTATCAGTCCAAGTCGTGAATTGACCGCGATTATCGTAGGAAGATAATTCACCAAAACAATACGTCGCTCCCGCGCACAGCAAATGGGTCACTAAGTATTGTCACTAAACTAAGCGCACGGCAAGGAGTAGCTATGATAAGGGCGGTGCGTACCCCCCCCCCCCCCCCCCCCCCCGACCGTTCCCCGCGCTAGAGTAATTCGCTGCAGTTTCGCATCAAATTTTTGTAATTTATTTTATGGTTTTCGTAGTTACGCTCTCATTTTAAAACTACAAGATCAATTTTGATAAATCTTTTTTCTTTTCAAACTGCATAGTTTAATCGACACCGGAAATTGGTTTTGACTTCAATCTAAACTATATTTTGGTCGTAGTAGGCCGCCAAACTGAACAACTTTCTGGGGTCTAAAAATGCAAAACTTGTACTCGCTCTATTTTCTTTCTATTAACATTTCAAGAGTCATAAACTAGTTTTAGCCCTAGATATATCTTACCTCATTATATTTAGAGAATGTCATGATAATGTGACATGTTATATTAAAGTAAGGACGTAACTACGTTTGTATGAAGAATCGAGCTTGCTGCGGACTCTTAAGTGGGACTGGGCCGGGCACATCTGCCGCATGCCGGAAGACTTGTGGGCTAAAATCGCCACCAAGTGGGTCCCACACAACCGAACACGGCGTCGCGGTAGACCTCGTCGGAGATGGCGAGACGAGCTTGACGTCTTCGACCAAGACTGGTGGGAGACTGCCCAGGATAGGGATACGTGGAAGGAACAGAGGGAGGCTTTTGCCCAGCAGTGGGACACTTAAGGCTATTAAAAAAAAAAAAAAAATATTTAAGAATGGAAAGGGAGGGGGAATGGTATTTTTTTCTACATTTTCCTTAATAAATCAAAATTTAACCACCATAGAAAAAAAAAAAAAAAGTTTTAGAAAGTGCAACTCAAGCCCTTTCATATGATACCCCACTTGATATATTTACTAAACTTTGATTTTTTAACCCCCCTCATATTTGTCATTTACACAGAAATTAAAAATGTATATTTAATTTTTTCATTTTCCATACACGTGTCTTAACCCTCGTGTCTTAACCCTCTTAACAGTCGTTCCAACTTTCGAATTGATAGCTTAAGTAGTTCCTGATATATTTCACATTGTGACAGACGGATGGACGGACAGAGTTGCACCATAAGGGTTCCTTTTTTACCTTTTTGGTACGGAACCCTAAAAAGAATAGCATATGGCTGGAGTAAATACTGGTCACTTAAGGAGATCATGAAAAGCAATCTAGGTACGCATATAAGAAGTGAAATAAAAAGATTTTTCAAAAAACCAAACTACTTTTTCAAATATCAAAGCCTATAGCCATTTTGTATTCAGCAGTAACATCTGCAAATGAAAGGCATACATGGCCTATCACTCTAACCGACTGAGTTATGGATAACCAACTGAGATACTGGATTATTCTGATAGCTCAGTTGGTTAGAGTGATAGGACATGTATGCCTGTAGTTGTCGATTTGAATCTGGCTTCGAGCATAAAATTTTAATTTCTAATGATACCTCATATGTCAAAACCCATCAAGCCGTTTGGACTGCTGTAGCCCATATTTTATGTTTGACCACATAAGTACATATAAACAAACATACACTAGAAAAAAAACATAACCCTCCTTCTGAGGCAGTCGGGTGAAAAGCAAAACATTTAACACAACATGTATCCTACCATGCCTAGCTTAACTTGGTCCCTAACCAAAGGAAAAAATTGGCAAAATGCCAAAGAGCCATCCATGGACAGGAGTATGGTTGGCTACAGGGCAAAACTGGTGAGAGATCGGAAACATTGGAAGGAGACATCCTCCTGATGCTTTGCCAATAGGCACACCAAAGTGAGAGATTTTATATAAAGAATTGTGGAAAAACTAATCTTCAGAATAAAGATCATGGTGTGGTTACATTACATTGTGTAATGTAATGTAACCACACCTTGCCTATCTTATAAACACAGCTAATAATAAAACTTGAGTTTCATACTTTCATATCCAGATATTGACCAAAGCTTGCCCTGTGTTGCATATAGTGATGAAATTGTAGTGTATTGGAAAATGAGGGTACTCCTAAACCAAAACAGTCTGGTTGTCAGGTGCATGAACACGTGTTCTCCCGAATTTCGGCAATTATATCGGTATATAACAGAAATATTTGGGAAATCTTGCGTAGGGTGGTGTTCCACTTGTCCAAAGTGTAATTGCGTCTCAAAGTACTTAGATAGAGTAAATGCACATTGGATATATGGACAATTGGAATACCACCCGAAGATGCGTAGGTAATAAATAATGTTTATAAACATTTGAGTCACTATTTGACGGCAATCCATATTGTCCAAGTATATAATTACAAGAATGGCGTAGAAATATCGCTATTAAAATACCACTAGCAATTTTAAAGAACTAAATGTAGTGCAGCTGGTCTGTTCTCTAAGTTACATTGTAAGGAAATATCCTTATCTAGGTACGATATTAAATTTTGATCGGTAAAATACGAGCCGACAAGTCGGGCAATTGGCACAAAAGTGATGAAATGCAATGCAATGCAAGTCAGAAAACACCACCTCGAGTAGCCCATTTATACTGCAACGACATCGCCACGAATGAAATATAATATCTTTTACGAGTTTTTAAGCTGGAAATAAGTATGATCGGCGTAGGTGTGCTTAGTTTTTTTTTATGGCTTGGAACAATGGCATTTTGATAACGCTAGAACTTTCACTAAGGAAACTTAGTACTTAGACGCAAAATAAAACGCATTGTTGCGTTAATTATCAACGGTACATACCCTGGGATATATTAATAATTGCACTGTATACCAAAATACACAACATACGACTTGCAAATGCAAAACAAATATGAGGATTGAGGAATGGAAATAATGGACAGAGCACAGACCTACTTTTAAATCGCCAGTTTTACTGACCCGTGTAGTCCTTATCACACTTTGATTTACTGTTTCCAGTTATACTGGTAATTGCTGCAACGAGTACCAACATATATTATATTAAAAAAAAAAGTTTACATTGTTAAGTTGGTACATCTGTCAAATCTGTGTTCTGTCAACACAACAACAAGTGATTATATACTCTGTAGTATGGTATGGAAGAACGGAAGAAGAGAAGGAAGGATGAACGAAAAACCACAGACAACACAAAGAAAAGGGTCAGCGCAAACAGACAGATCGCGGCGGGCGAGAGGATAAGAAAATGTATGTCAATATTACGTCAACATGTGTTGTTTTTAAGATTAAAAATGTATCAATGTAACGGTAAATGGAGTGGCTTTGCTGCGACGTTTATCAAGGTCTTAACCACGTTTGCTGCAACATGTTTTTGTGGTTTTTAAATGTCAAACATGTTTTACTAACAATATTTGTTTGCTAAAACTGACGAATAATATGGTAGACGTTTAGAAACTATGTAAGAGTGGACACTAGCGCCACTGGTAAATGATTGAGATTATTAAAATTTACCGATAGATATTTAAAAAAGGAGGCCGCTATACACAGTATTTCGTATTTAAGTACCTTGTGAATACATAAAACTAGTTAGTATGTTGCTGAATTCGTCGATCTACGAACTCAAAAGAAAAACGGCTGTTTTAACTTTGGACGCATAGGTTGACGAATCCAGCACCGTAAAAATTATTATGACTTTTGGGGGTGCGATTCTAGTCACCCCCGGAAATGTCCAGAAATCTTCTCTCGTGTTCTAGCCGGCAGGACTTAAAAGGTGGTTCCGATAAATGAAACTGAATATCATCATCATCGGCCTTATACATCTATAAAAAGATTATTTACAAGTTTAACTGGCTGCGCTTAAGATACTTACATCCTGAGGCGGTGAAACGGGAGGGATTGTTGAGTCAGTTCAGCTAGGAAAACTGTCCAACTCAACAAAATCTGGCTTGACTCTATCAATGCTCACCACAACCTCCCTGTTCTTGACAGCCAAAGTAAGGATTTTACCGTCGGTGGAACGCTTTAATACAGCATACGGACCTGAATAGGGAGGCTGCAAGGGACGCTAACGGTATCGTCCCTTAAAAAAACGTCATACGCAGTCGGCTGGTCCTTCGAAACGAAGATTGCAGGGATCGAGTGGCGAGAAACCAGAGCTGGGCAGAAAGAAGTCATCTTGCGCTTCAGCTGAACAACCAAATCAGCATGATTGTCGAATCGGTCATCGCCAGGGTCGGAGACTAACATTTCTCCAGGCTAACGAAGAGATTCACCATATAACAATTCGGAAGAAGTAGCCTTCAAGTCTCCCGCTTACGCATGCCGAGTAAGACGAGAGGAATATAGCACGCGTTCAGGAACCAGAGTGGCACATAAGTGCGGCTTTTAATTGGCGATGTAGTCGCTCAATCAATCCGTTCGCGCAAGGATAGTACGCGGTTGTACGAATGCGCTAAGTGGCACAAGTGTGCATAAGGCGTCGGAAAAGATCGGGCTCAAACTGGGTGCCCTTGTCACCGAGTTTAAGAATGGGGAACCAGGGCACACAACTTAAGATCGCCCAGGCTCTAATAATTACTAATAGTTTATGTGACTGTACATAATGAAGGGCATCAAACACGAGTGTGGGTTTATGAAGCGAGCCGAAGGCGAGTTTCATAACAACATCACACGAGTGTTTTAATGCCTAATTATGTACAATTACATACACTGTTTTATCTATCCTAATATCATAATCCTCCATGATGCATTCAGGAGCCGCATATTATGACCGGCATCACGGCGTTGTTTTCTGACAGCTGTTATATTTTATTTTTAAATTCAGAGACAAACAAGAGTCAGCTCTAACTATCATATCGTTCGATATCTTACTTACGTGCGACATTTGCCAAATTTGTATGCAACTTGACAATTCATTTCGAACTAAACGTCATCTCGACTGATATTAGAATAGAGGTCAAATCAAATTTCTTTGTTTTTCAGAGATGTTCAAAATGTTAATGAAATAATATTATCGAAATCGATGTCATTTTGATTTTTCATACACAAAAGACAGAGTTACTTTCATAATTTAAATGTTTATCTACCCAAATATCATAAACCCTCCATGATGCGTTCAAGAACCGCACATTATGACCACCATAAAAATAGACTGTTTTGTTAGAACAAATTTCTTATCTGTGAAAATATTATTATTGCTAAATAATAACATCGATTTCGATGACATTATTTCATTCAAATTTCGAACATCTCTGAAAAACAAAGAAATTTGGTTGACCTCTATTTTAATGTCAGTCGAGATGACGTTTAGTTCGAAATGAATTGTCAATTTGAATACAAATTTGACAAATGTCGCACGGAAGTAAGATATCGAACGATATGACAGTTGGATGCGACTCTAGTTTGTCTCTATATTAAAAAAAAACTATGACAGCTGCCAGAAAACAACGCTGCGAATGCTGCGATGCCGGTCATAATATGCGGCTCCTGAATGCATCATGGCAGCTTATGATATGTGGATTGATAAAGCAGTGTATGTAACTGTACATAATTAGGCATTAAAACACTCGTGTGATGTTGTTATGAAACTCGCCTTCGGCTCGCTTCATAAACCCACACTCGTGTTTAATGCCCTTCATTATGTACAGTCACATAAACTACTAGTATGTAACTACATAATTAGGCATTAAAACTCTTTAATGCCTTTCATTATGTATAGTCACATCAACTACTATTAATTTTGATTTCTTTAACTGGAATGCAACCGTCATATCATAATAGAGGTACTTTTACAAAGTTATTTATCATGCAGTACTTATGAAATCAAAATCTGTTTAAAATTTAGTTGTTTGGTTTTTTTACACTGACGCAGAGCCTTAAAGTATTATAGTAGTTTATGCTTCTGATACATAATGAGAGGCCTTAAAATACGAGTGTGGTTTTATGAAACGAGCGTCAGCGAGTTTCATAGTAGTATCACACGAGTGTTTTAAGGCCTAATTATGTACAGTTGCATGCACTACTTTATCTAAACACATATCATAAGTACTCTAAGATGGGTTCATAAGCCGTAGGAAAATGACCTGCATTGCTACGAGTGCTACCTGAAAAAAAAAAGTGAAAAAAAAGGAAAAAACAGTGATTTTTTTTTAAAAAAAAGTAAAAAAGTGAAAAAAAAAGTTAAAAAAAGTTAGAAAAAGTAAAAAAAAGTGAAAAAAGTAAAAAACAGCAAAAAAAATAAAAAGAAAAAAATGTTTAAAAAATTAAAAAAAGTAGAAAAAAAGTGAAAAAATGAATAAGTGAACAAAAGTAAAATAAAAGTTGGAAAAAGTAAAAAAAGTAAAAAATGTGCAAATAAAGTTGAAAAAATAATAAAAAAGTGCAAAAGTTTAAAAAAAGTGAAAAAAGTTAAAAAAAGTAAACAAAAATTGTTACAAAAGTTAAATTAAAAAACATAAAAAATTGACGTTTTGTATCGATAACTGTTTTAATATCTATAGATACTAGAATAGAGACCCACTTGAGTTTTGACAGCTGTTCCAAATTTTAACTGATAACGATATCAAAATCTGTACTGTAATAACATTACAGTACAGATTTTACCTACTACCACAGACAAGAAAGTTGTCATAGTAAAATTGGTTGTAATAATGCTGGTCATTACCGACGGTTTCTGAACGCATTTTGGAGCACTAATGCGTAGATAAAATTATTTTATATTAACTTTAACTAGGAATACTTACTTTATATCATAGAAAAAAGAAACTATAGTTCTAGGATTATTTCCAGATTTTACTATGGAAAAGGGCGCACAGCAGACCATTTTTTCAACTGTCCCAAAACTTCATCTTCCCTCCATGACTATAGTCATCGTCCTGCTAACTTTACTTACATCCTCGCTTTTGTCAAACGTCAATAAACGTCTCGGGTAAGTGGCTCGTTTTATGCATATGTTGTACAATCTACTATTTCATCACACTTGCTCATAAATGCTGTTATTCCTTGCCTGTATACAGACGGACAATGGCCTAAATGAGGAACTTGCATGGGACTTCAATTTCGAATAAATTGCACTCAATCGATGCGGATATACGTAGAGATATCATACAAAAGAAAAAAAAAACGATTTTATTAGTTTTACCTAACGTTAAAATGACGAAAATTTGTTTTTTATTTTTTCGATAAAATAACGTAACAGTTGTTACATAGAATATTAAATTAGAAATGATATTTTGTATCACAAGTATAGACTTAAACGTAAATTTTGTGGAGATAATCGCAAATTAATGACTTACTCCATAGTAAAGGCGTAATATTTGTTCCTGAGTTATGGATGTTATATAAGTATCTATATGTATTTATCTATTATATATATCGTCGCCTAGTACCCACAACACAAGCCTTATTGAGCTTACCGTGGGCATAGGTTGATTTGTGTAAGATTGTCCCGTAATATTTATTTATTTATTTATTTAAAGGCTATGCTGTGACGTCATAGCATAAGCCCGTTTAGTATAGAGCGTTTTCGGGAAATGCCGGCGCGCGCAGATTTCAAATGCATATAACATCAGAAAAATAAATCATAACAAAGTTTTAATGCTACAGTTGTTTTAATGCTGGATTATACTTTTGTTTTTCGTAATAAAATATTAAGATGCAAGTTCCCTATTGTTCCCGCGGGAAATAATGGCCCCAATGTTAAGCCAATCTGGACGCAAGAATTCTGCTCTGTGATTGGTTGAAATATTGAAGCTCCGCCCTCCACTCGCACACATCTAGAAGTGAAGTTATCAATTTCGTCAACATTTAATTGATGCGCTTGTACAAAACATAGATTTTACTGTCTTTTGTGGTTATTTATTTCCTCGCAAATGTGATGAAAAACATTGTGTATAACACGGGCGTAAGAATATTGCAAACTCGAGTCATCAAAAGCCCTCTGCCTTACGGCGTCGTGCTCCTGACAGACTCTCGTTTGCAATATTCCTCATACGCCCCTTGTCAAACAATGTACTATAGTAACAATTGGGATTTACAAGACTATGTTAGCATTACACGTTAAGTTAAGTTTAATTATGGAAGTAATTTAGTTATATAGATTGTGTCCGTCGATCCTCTCCTCTGCTCTGCGCTCCACTGGTTTGTGCTGGCCCTAATGCTTACCTTTTTTTTGTTTTTAAATTGAATACTTTTTGATATGAACTAAAAGTACTAAAGGTCGAAACGCACAGACAGCGGCGGTGGCGGCGCGGAGGCGGTACCGGTTGTAATGTTCGAGCAATGAAAGGGTCCGCATAGAATACCGCGCCGCCTCACGTCCCGCCGCGGTATTCTGTGCGGACCCTTTCATATTAGCTCGAACATTACAACCGGTACCGCCTCCACGCCGCGCCGCACCGCACCGCCAACGCTATCAGTGCGTTTCAGCCTTAAAACCTTTAGCCCGCGTTTTGATAGGGATATAATTCGGTATTTAATTTAACAAAAGTCATATCTCTTCTTTAAATGAAACGTTAAAAACGCTCCGTCAGTATCATGCATAATATATAAAAATATTGGTTGGACTGATCAGACCATAGACAGGTAATTTTATATTTTAAAGGGGAAGAACCGATACTTATTTAAAATAATTACGCAACAAATTGCAATCTGTTGCAGTGAAGTCTTAGTTTGACTAAAATTGAGGAATTTCAAGAATAAAATTGATAACGTAGTGTTGCTAAAATGGATAGTAAACCATCAAATTATTGCAATGAAGTATAAATTATAAAATATACTTAATTAAAATCATATAAAGATATAGAACCTGAAAGAGTAGAAAAAATATGTATTTTTTTTATCGTCCAAGAGTAAATTTAAAGCTACCAATACCAATAGAATCCTTACGCTTTTATAGAAACAAAACTGTACAAGAACTGTGTACCTCAACGCAGTATTTCGCGAGCGAAACAGCAATTTACTTGATTTTCAATACAACTATTAGTACATATAACAGGTGTGACGTCATAACTGTGTGACAATTAGTATGAAGCGTTTATGGCTGCCGCCAGCGAGGAAAATCTTTGTCGCAGATTTATGTTCTTAAATTGTAGTTGCTCCCAAGTTGCTCCCATACAAACATTTGTTCCTCTCCAAAAACTGGTTCGAATGGCATGGTAAAAAAATCTTAGTCTTCCATCATCCATATTATAGAAAGAAAGAAAAGAAAGAAGACATTTATTTACTACACAAAAGACACACAGAGACAAAGGGAGTAGGCATACATTACAATTTAACACATATTGTGTGTGTCTTCGCGGCAGTGAATAGGTCGCTGTCTCAGCATTATGCCGAGGTGTCAGACAGACACCTACAGCGCTGATTTTCAGACAGCACCGTACGTGACCCACGGAACGCAACACAACATAAGACCATTGATAAACACATAATTATTGTATACACATAATAAATAATAAATTTGTAAAATATGTACCAGTAGCCAAATGGGATAGAAAGAAAAACACAAAGCAAAAAACGCGACACAGTTGGGATAGGAAAGTGCTGGATGGGTTAGGATTATGATAAATAAACGCCTTTCCAAATTCCGAAAACTCCGATATATCCTTTCCGTACTTATCAAATTTTATTTCCTTTCCTTTTAATTCACTTGATAATGGCGATAAAAAAAATACGTCAAAAGCTCGGGTTAAAAGCCTGCAACACATTGCAAAACACTGGTGCGGCGGTCAGTAGTAAACATGTCATTATAAATCAACCCAACTTGCTCGAAAACGTCGTTTGTTAAAGTGTCTCAAATAATGTAGGAATCACTGCTGTCACTGTCAGTTTAGTAATTTTGACAATGACATTTTCTTTGGCAGTCTCCCTCCTCTCGCTCTTCTGAAGGCTCTTTCATTCTTTCAGTCCCTGCAAAGATTTAGATTAGAACTAATTTTAGATCGAAGATAGTACATTTGTTTTAATCTCTGTAAACTGCTTAGAAAGTATTTACGTGTAATAATCGTATTATTGTACGGTATTGTGATTTATAGTGACAAAACTAAACACTGCGGTGAAATAACTTGTGCGACGGCCGTGGGTGTTACCGAAGTCTAGGTCTTACCTCTCTCATGTTTTTACCTGGGTCGATTTCCAGAGATATGAACGTATAGTTTTAACAAAAAATATTTTTAGGACTTGGAAAGTGCTAAAGCGGGATACGCTAAAAATCTTACATAATGTACGAGTTATAATAGCTATATCAACGATCTTCGACGGTTTATGATAGGTGAGTGCATTAACCATATCTTTAAATACTATTATTACAAACCGGAGGTAAGTCTTAAACAACCTTCATTCTCCAGTTTTACTGGCATGACAACAACTGTTTGTTGTTAATGGATTTTCATTTAAATTTGTTGGAATCAGATTACTTTTAATTGCCATATTTGTTAGATTCAAGTGTTTAAAAATGAATTCTGGATTAAAACATATAATAGATATTATTATGTTATGGGAGTTGCAGTCCTATAAAAACAGAACAAAGATTTCAGGCTCTATAACAATTGTTTACATGTTTGTAGTTTCATGGAATGGTTAATAATTAATAGTTCAATGTTCCACTTATGCAGAATTAAAAGTGTTAAAATTATAATTTACTAGCTTGTGACTCCGTCCGCATGAAACTCGTTTATGTCTTGCTCCATACAAACTTTCACCCCGTATTTCAACCTTTTGGGGGATGATTTCTGGGATAAAAACGATCCTATGTCTGTCCCCAGGACTCAAAATATCTCTATACCAAATTTCACCTGAATTGGTTTAGTGGTTTAAGCGTGAAGAGGTACCATAGTGTTTTTTATTACAAAAAAAATTTATGTTTTGTTTGTTTTATGGTTAATAGTACTTAATTTAAATAGGTAATTATCTTTATAAACATCTGGGTTCTTATGACCTTTTTATTGTTAACAATTTAAAAAATAATGATATTTTACTGTTTTTAAATATTTAGCGCACATCTCATCCCTCTCTTCAGTCTTCATCCAACTCATTCCCAAAATATTATCTTTTTAAAATATCCCTGTAATAATTAAGTTTCTGCAATTTTCTTGAATTTTGCTCTAGAGAGTCTGGTATTTTAATTTGTGCCTTGGATCCTTCACAAACTGTATAAACTTTGTATGATTAAATTATTAAATAATGTAAATCTGGTATAAAGAGAAACTGAGAGTGAAAAATCATTAATATCATTATCATCAATATTATATTAAGAGTCATTAGTTCATTACAGCTATCACTGCTATCAGTTACACATAAGCCCTTGTTGCTGCAATAATACAATAATTATAATTAACTAGTTTTGAAAGAAAGAAAAAAAATGCTTATTCATGCGACAATCAGGGCCAGGGCATTATTTTTACTAACCGGGACTTAATCGCGTATAATTAAATTATTTATTTACTTCTCTGAGGTTTCACAACATTTCGGATGTGTCACAATTAAAATCCTTGGTTGTGGGGTCAAATCATCAAGTTAGAAGATTTAGATCAGGATAGAACATTATCATTATCAAATAAAACAGTTGGTGTCATGGGCGCAAAATTATACAACTCACTACCAGCAGAGTTAAAACTAGTGCAAAACGGCACAACTTTTGCAAAACAACTAAAAACGCTATTGACGAATTTGTCGATGTGTGTGGTGATCCGAATTTTGCAATTTAATTTTATTGCTATAATTATTCTATCATGTTTAACGTAGAAATCAAATAAGTACCTAATCTTAAGGACATACTAAATTACAAATTTACTACCTACACAAGAAGTTCACTCATGCCATGCATGCAATTGTTATTATATTATTAATTGTAACACTCATCATCATCATCCTCCTAGAAAGGAGCCCGGGGTCCGCTTTGACACCTAATCCCAAGATTTGGCATAGGCACTAGTTTTACGAAAGCGACTGCCATCTGACCTTCCAACCCAGTGGGAAAACTAGACCTTATTGGGATTAGATTGGTTTCCTCACGATGTTTTCCTTCACCGAAAAGCTAACGGTAAATATTCCGTGCATAAGTTCCGAAAAACTCATTGGTACGAGCCGGGATTCGAACCCACGACCGCCGCTTGACAGCCGCATGCCTGAACCACTAGGCTACCGTAGCTTTAATTGTAACACTAAGAATTAAAATTTAATGTATACTCTACTGACATGTAAAATATTTTTATTTTATAAATAAATAAATCTGTATCTAATAAAAAAAATGTAGTAAAATTTTTTTTTTTTTTCTTAAGTTCATTAAAAGCAATTTGTCATCAATAATTAGTATCCAACAAATACTTATAGTATAGCATGTAATAATAAGCCCCTTTGTACTGAACTACTACATATGGTATGTCTAGACATTTGTTTTTGTGGAGTTAAATAATGACCCAGAGTTCAGAGTGCCTCTTGGCAGCATATAATATGTATGTATATTTATAGTACATTATGATACAAGTGTGCTAATTTGGTCATTACACTCGAGTCGGTTTTTAAGCCTGAGCCGAAGGCGAAGGCTTAATGGAGACGAGAAGTGTAATGAGTAATGACCAATGCTCACGTGTTTCATACGACGTTTTTCAACACATTTGCGAGAAAAAAAAAAATGAAAATGTTAAAAGATATGTAATGAAAAGGCACTAGTGCGATAATGTAATGTAAAAGTCACGGCATGGGTAATATTCTGCATTATTTTGCTAATATTTAAAAATATATGTAATGAAAAGGCACTAGTGCGATAATGTAATGTAAAAGGCACGGCATGGGTAATATTCTGCATTATCAGTGTAAATACGCTGTAATAAGACCTACTTTACGAGCAGGTGTGTTGAAATAGTACATTATGATACAAGTGTGCTAAGTTGGTCATTACACTCGAGTCGGTTTTTAAGCCTGAGCCGAAGGCGAAGGCTTAATGGAGACGAGAAGTGTAATGACCAATGCTCACGTGTTTCATACGACGTTTTTCAACACATTTGCGAGGAAAAAAATAAATAAATAAAAAATGAAAATGTTAAAAGATATGTAATGAAAAGGCACTAGTGCGATAATGTAATGTAAAAGTCACGGCATGGGCACGGCAGGTGTGTTGAAAAATATTTTTCAACACACCTGCTCGTAAAGTAGGTCTTATTACAGCGTATTTACACTGATAATGCAGAATATTACCCATGCCGTGCCTTTTACATTACATTATCGCACTAGTGCCTTTTCATTACATATCTTTTTAAATATTAGCAAAATAATGCAGAATATTACCCATGCCGTGACTTTTACATTACATTATCGCACTAGTGCCTTTTCATTACATATCTTTTAACATTTTCATTTTTTATTTATTTTTTCCTCGCAAATGTGTTGAAAAACGTCGTATGAAACACGTGAGCATTGGTCATTACACTTCTCGTCTCCATTAAGCCTTCGCCTTCGGCTCAGGCTTAAAAACCGACTCGATTGTAATGACCAACATAGCACACTTGTATCATAATGTACTATTACGTTATGTCCTTTGCACTCATTTGCACTGACGAGGACTGTAAAATGCGTCAGTGGGTACCTAATGTCTTATCATATGAAGATAATGATTTTCTACTATCATTGCTTATATGACTTAAGATAGGGTATTAAAACTAATATCTAAGCCTCTGCACTGCAGTATTGACGGATGTGTAATAATTTACTTATTTTTCTGTGAATTACTAGCAAACTGTTCTTTACCTGCTGGAAAACTATATAACTATATTGTGAGCATTTCAAGTATAAGGTACAGTACTCGGCACAAAAGTTTGCGTGTCTGAAGTTAGCCTCGAGTCGCCTCCCGCATACCCGTCCGACCCCTCTGACACCATTGCGGCGCTACTAGTAGCTAACATCAGACGCGCAAACTAAACTTTTAAGCCGGGTATACTGTACTAGCGACCCGCCCCGGCTTCGCACGGGTTTATATGTATAATAAATGCATGTATTATACATATAAACCTTCCTCTTGAATCATACTATCTATTTAAAAAAAACCGCATCAAAATCCGTTACGTAGTTTTAAAGATCTAAGCATACATAGGGTAAGACCGACAGCAGGAAGCGACTTTGTTTTATACTATGTGGTGTTCATCACCGTCTTTCTTTTAATGTTTTGCCTTGCCTAATGTTTGCGGTGAACACGTTCTCGGAAAGGTTGGTGACGTTGGTGTAAACTGTAAAGGGTTTGACTGGTTCATAGGACTGGGCTACTTCTCCTGGGTTTCTACGCGCTACCTTGAGGCTGCGGTCTGGACGCCAGCGGGCTGCGGGGCAGCGAGCGGGTGCCCATACATTGAACTCGCTCGAATCTATGAACGCCCGCGCACCGCCCCGCTGCCCGCTGGCGCCAGACCGCCTAACAGTCGCTCAACGTTGTCTTGTCTCCAATCTTCTTGTCGATGTTGCCAAAGAACTTTCATATCCTCTGGAGTCAGATGACCGCAAGTCTTGAGTTCCTTCGACTTCCACCAATACCACAATTCGTGTCCGCATTCCTAAGGGTTCAGGTTCCGGCGACAGGTGGTCATCCCAATAAAATAACCCTACTTTAATCCTACCATTTATACAATATCATACGATTTTGCGATAGACGAGTGGACATTTCTCTTTGGTGGGATTAACAGCGTTATACGAGGATCAAAAAACCGGAAAGGTACAGTGCGGTTCGGTACAAATGTGTAGATTAGTATATATGTATTATAAAGGAGATCATGAGTAACCCTTCGTATGCGCATGTCAAAATTGAACGATCAAATGATGACTTTGAGATTTAAAACAGTAGGTTTAAATCTTTGGCACGGATCCGTACCTATTCATAAGCATACGAGGGGTTAAGAATTCGATTCGAAACATGTCGAGCGATATTTGACCTTTACAACGTAAGTGACCCGTTTAATTATTGTCTAATATATATTTGTCCATCACAGAAATAGTCACGAAAATGTTCCCACTAATAGGTATATTGAGAGAGAAACTTTAACGTTGCCGTTGGAAAGCACCTTTATCTTTTGAATGCGCTGACTTATAACTTTGATTTTTACGCAGGTTCACGGGATTTCATAACTGAATATTTAATCTATCTATCTATCTATCTATATTATTATTACGCGAGCCCGATTTTTGTACATGCCATCAGATCTACAGTTATGGTCCGATTTTGATAAATGATATGTCACTGGATTCGTCTCATGCTGCAGATTTGCAATAAGGTCTTCGTTTTTTCATTTTTTATCGGTAAGTTACTAAAATATATATTTAAAGAAACTGCTGTGCGCTGACCACGTGACTTTGGCTGCGTGACATCACGTGGCGTAACTTCTGTTTTGACTCGAGATGACAATGTAAAATAATAAACAAGAATTAAACTCAAACCTGTACTAAGTTCTTCAGCATGATAAATTATAAATGTTGAGTCGGCCACATACAACACTAAGAAAAGTAAGAAAAATAGAAAGTAAACGGCCTTTTGTAAATATTGTTTATTTACATAAACTAACAGACGTATCAGTGTCAAATGTGGTTTTTTTTATTGACAGAGACGTCAGTATTACTTGCCATGTTCTTTTTTACTTCAGAAAAGTTTATATACTAACTTATTTTCCCATATTCGAGATGTTGGGAAAAGAATGAGGTTTAATTAAATCCATTAATTGTCGTGGACCCCATAGATGGCTTTTTTAACCTTACTTACTACAATGCCGTAGGCGCCGATAGGCTCCGCCTAATTTCCAGTATAAAGAAAGATGTAGAAAACGAAACTTGATTACAAAATTTTCTTTTGGCGACTTTGTTGACCTGACTTGAATACCATCCAAATTATTTCAGGTTCAGATAATTATATTTTGATTATTTAAATTTGGTTGTGGTTGTGGTTGGTTATATAAATTTTGTAATTAAACGAGCAATATTTGTACATATATTTGCAATCACGTTCCCGGAAACGGCTCTAACGATTTCGATTAAATTTGGAATACAGGGGTTTACGGGGGCGAGATATCGATTTAGATAGGTCTCATGTCCGGGAAAATTCGTTTTCTCCGTATTTACTCCATTTTCACCCGAGCAGAGCTCGGTCGTCCAGGGACTAAATTGTAATTTGTCAAAACGATATGACTTAATACTGGAAAACATAAATTAGTAGATATTAAATTATTTAGCGGTACCTACCTATAAATAGCCTGTGCCGATACTAATAATAAACAGGTGTTATGTCTGTGAAATGTAAGTTTGTATGTTGGGGGTAATCTCAGAAACTATACACATCCTATCCAAAAAACCCTTTGTTCAGTAGGTAGGTTATATGTATGTATGTATGTAAGCACTTTATTGTACACACAGGTTAAAACATTCATGATACTTATGTAAGATTAAAGCAGGTACAAAGGCGAACTTATCCCTATAAGGGATCTCGGGGGGAATATAAGGGATATGTAGAATGGCCCTACAGGATTAAGTATGTGCTATATTTTATATCTTCGGTCCGCCTAGATTCTTTGTATACGCGGCGCGGGTAGCTAGTATTAATAATAACTTAATACCTTAACGCGTTGCTGATGAGAAATAGGGTCATGACTGACAGACGGACAACGAAGTGATCCTATAAGGGTTGCTTTTTCCCTTTTTCGAACGGAACCCTAAAAATAGAATAGAATCTATGATAGCACATTCAGTTCATTTTATTAAGAGTTACATATATTCTACTAGCTTCTGATGTCTGCCCTTGACTGCGTCCGCGTGGAACTCGTTTATATCGTAGCTCCATACAAACTTTCACCCCTCATTTCACTCCTTTAGGGGATGATTTCCGGAATAAAACCTATCCTATGTCCTTCCTCGGGATTCAAACTATCTTCGTACCAAATTTCAATTCAATCGGTTTAGCGGTTGAAGCGTGAAAAGGCTCAGACAGACAGAGACAGAGTTACTTTCGCACTAATAATATTAAGTAAGTATAGAAGTATGGATCGGCTGGTGGACCAGTGTTGCAGCGATTGTAAGCGGAACCGAAGCGCGACGGCGCCCGCGACCTGGCAAGAGCCGAAGGCTGCGTTGATACAATTAGTTACGTATTCATGATTCCACCGCGTAATCCGCAAAACACGTCAGCCTTTAACATCGCTAATTACCTGAATATTTAACGTATCCCGGTCGCGGTTCTACAAACAAACCGTTTTTGTCGATTACAATACAATCAATCAAAAGAATCAATAGGTACCATCCATACTTCCATACTTATATTATAAATGCGAAAGTAACTCTGTCTGTCTGTCTGTTACCTTTCCCGCTTAAACCGCTGAACCGGTTGAGATGAAATTTGGGGAAGTTTTTATCGAGTTTTTAGGAGGGTGAAAGTTTTATCCCGGAAATCTTCCCTTAGGGGGGTGAAAGTTTGTATGGAGCTACGATATATACCTAAACGACTCCACGCGGATGGAGCGGATCAGGAGTCGCGGACAGAAGCTAGATGTAATAAATAATAATGTGTTATGGTAGGTTTATGAAAATTGGAAACGTGCTAAGAAAACCTGTATTATAGTTAAGAGCAATGCCTAGCTGAGCAACTTTTGAAATCTCAAACTTTTGACGGAATGTTTCTGTCGCGCTGTTGTGGGCGGCGGGAGCTGTCTATGCGATAAGGACAACTGCAGCTCGAACTAAAATTCCCATGCAAAAAACTAAAAAATCGAGATTTCGCTCTCGACTGTTTCCTCCAAAACGCAACCAATCATCATAAAATTTTGGAAACTGCAAGAAGAATAAATAATCTACGCCGCTATGTTTTGATTTTTTGGATATTTGTTGTTATATTTGCATACTGCGCCTTTTTTAGCAGCCATTTCAATTAAGCCGATTTTGCGATTTTTGAGGCGCTGTAAGTTTCTTTAAAATAAAAAGATCCAAAAAAGCGAAACATAGCGGCATAGATATTGATGATATTGACCTTATTTGAAAAATATCATTGCTTTAGGTTATAAAACCAGGGAGGAAACAGTCGAGAGCGTTTGTATGGAAAAATCGCAGATAGGCATTCCTCTTAACATTCTCTTTCGCTATTGAAGTCACATTAGAATCACGTCACTTCCATTAATATCTGACATGATCACATGTCAAACCAAATAAGAATATCTGATCTGACACGCCCTAACTTAGGACATGCATCGATTTTTGTAAACCAAGCCACGCGTGTAAGACGAGAAAACGAGGTGCATTACTCTGCGGGAATGGCTTTTTTAGCCGACTTCAAAAAGGAGGAGGTTCTCAATTCGTCGAAATGTTTTATTTTTTATGTATGTTCCCAGATTACTCGAGGACGCCTAAACCGATTTGGATCCAATGGTTATTAAATCAGGATCAGATGATAGGATCCTGGAGAAATCGAGGGACCTCTGCAAATAAGGCGACGTACTGAATTGAAGTCGGTTAAAACTTTGTTTTTAAAGTAAATTATTGGACTAATGTCGAATTTACCTGAGGTAAAAAAACTATACAGAACTAACTTTGTAATGCTTTTTTTAGGCTTTTTTGTTTTGGCTTCTGACAAACAACAAATATCCGAAAATTAATTCACTTTGTTTCATAAGCCAGGCATCTCATAATTTTGCAATTCATACTCTTAATTAAACTGCATTTACTATAGTAGGTACCTATTGATTATTGTCTTAAAGCATCTTGTTCTTTCATTTATTATTGCTGGTCCAGGTCTGGGTCCAAAATGCTACACACCAATACGATTTATTCAGTTAATATACCTATTGAAATAATTACCTCTATTCCAGAAAAAACCTTAACAGCGTGATTTACGATTGCTCATACACGTAACAGCGACATCTAGCTGGTAAATAGCTAACAATAAAATCCTAAATGAACAAACTCAACGAACTGAGGTGACAGTTGGACAGTATTCGTGCGAGCTGGGGCGCAACTGCCGTCAGTCGTCAGACAAGGTTCCGTAGTGCAGGAAATGAACGCTCGTTAGTCCTCATTTCCGCTTTTCCGTTCCATTTCACACGGCGCTGGTGCTCAGCACTAATTAAAAGTGGACTGTAAACAAATCCTCAGAAAATTGGCTCTTTTAATTCGCTGTATCGTAACTTACATTCACCTAGCCGAGCCTTAACAATTAGCCACGAAGGATATTGTGTGGTACTTACATTTATTTTTCGCTCACTTTAGTAGAAATTAGAATAAGTTTCTGTCGAAAATAAGCTTTTTAACTGTAACAGTTTTTTAGCAATATCATCTAGTTCTCTTGAGAGTATTCAGAGTACTCTACTGAGTCCAATCAATCACGACGTGTTGTCTTGTGTGGTGTCTTCAACATCAGTCCAGCGGTTCAGACTGATGATAGCAGGCATATACTTAATAGTGCATTGTCATCTGAATTACACAATTGTACAAAATGTCAACTCGAGTAGACTTCGGGACAAACTAACAAACAATCATTGCAAGTTATATAAAAGCTTGTAAAATACATATTATTTTCAGTTTAATTCAGGTTTAGGACGAGTACGGCGGCGTAAACCCCTGAACCTGTCCGGGCTCTGTCCGAGTCACCTTTTTGTATGGACATGAAGAGTATGATGATTTAATAATCCTTACAATACAATAAGGTGCAACAAAAGTCGCCATTCTAACTGCGCAGATCAAGAATATTACCCTAATTGATTGGCGCCGCGCAAACGAGCTGTCTCCAGCGTGCAATCAACCTATTGACATAAATATTCTGCTTCACTCGTTTCATCAGTTTGAATCCCTCAATTGAAGAGTTGAATCAGTGTCAACAGTCATTATCCACTTGTACATGAAACATGTATGAATGTCTTAGGAGTACAAATTATGTCTTATATGCAAATACCTACATATTTACAACAGAAAATTACAATCACACTTTTAAACTTTTAACCCGATGAGATCCGGACTAGAGCGTAAATATTTTAGAGCCAACAGTATGCACCGTAATTGGAAACCTCCCAATGCCAGATAAACACGAAATAAATGCTTTTAATCTTAAGAACAATACAGAAAGTGGGATGTGACGTGCTACCTACCTGCTCAGCCCCGCTATTCTGTACTTACATTGTTTAAACCTAAAACCTATAACCTCACCGTTGACCCACAAATATATCTTGACGCCGCGATTCGTAGTAACCAATACCAAGTAGTAACTAAGCATAATCAGAGGTCTGAGGCAGTGTCTGAGGCGCATTAGCGTGTTTCGAATAACAGCCCTGTATTTTCAACTTCAACCGATGAAATGTACCTAATACGTGAGCGTGGGGCCCGCCAGAAGAATGATATTCATTTACTTAATTACATGCCCACTTGCAAATATTCTATTATGCAACGTTCTTCAGCAGAACCGTGTGAATCTTTAGTAACGACTTTTATACGGCGTGTGTATGGCTGTACACAAATCATACTGTTAATCACTCAACTGAGTACTAATAACAATTCGTTTCTAATAATATTAATAATAATATATGTAGTAGGTACTAGGTACGAGTGTGTCGTCTAGTCATTACACGAATTCAGACACATCCTGCAGAGTTTAGCAACTTCCTCATTAAGTTAATTTAACTCATTTAAACGTAAACAAACGCAAAGTGGAGGTAAATTGGCTGGCACTGAACATTTATAGACTTTATTGCAACGTTAGCAATTCGCAAGCTTGCCATGTTGCTATGCTACTGCCTGCTAGAGCGGGCCCGTGGTTTCCAACTGCAGGCTAGCGCAAGATCGCGACCCAGCTGTCTCGCGCGTCTACCCGGTCGCCAAACCCGCGTTTCTTGGTACTAAATGCGGGTTTCTGCGGCACGCGCGCCGCATAATTGTGCGTTGCGGCGCCGTACCGCAGACATGTGGCCAAGCTCCTATTGTATCTGTGAGCTGTAGAACTCGGGACCTTTCTTTTTTTACTAAAAACTTTTTTATTTTGAAAAAGTGTACCGATAAATTATATATTATTGTACCTGCTCAAAAAAATCACGAGAATCGGTTAAGAAATCCGCCCTATAGGAGAACAGCTGGACAACGGGACACCGGATATACGAACGATTTTCGGCCCAAGCCGAAGCATAGATCTTCGCGCGGTTCGGCCGCTCGTTCAATTAGAAAGAGACGGAGAGTTCCTTTCCGAAAGGACTCTCGAAAAGAGAAGAGATAGCTCGAGCGCGGTGTTGTGCTAGCCGTTGGTGTAGCGTAATATAACGAAATTAATAACACCAGTCTGCTAACAAGCTTGAAATCGGTGTTATGATCTACCAGTAAACTCTTATCAAAACACATGTTCCCGATAAAATTAATTAATGTAGTCACAAAAAGTAAATTAATTAATTGTTCGATTTCTCCCCGGTGCGAGGAGCCGAACGTGCCTCGCGGTCTCGCGGGTCCTATGGGGCCAATAATGGCAATCAAAAATGTGAAGATTGTGTACTTACAGGAATCCCGGCGACACGATATTTTGTCAAGTCTTTCTGTTAGCCGTCAACGTCCAGTCAAAGTCAAGTTAAAAGGTCTCTTGTGGTCGCTGCCGGGGCTCCGCGGGACTTGCCAGCAATGCGCGGCTCCAATCACAATCACCAATTGTCTGTTTTCACCAAATGTTAGACTCGGCCTCAATGGTAGGCTTCAACACGAATCTCAAAACACTTTCACCAAATATCCAACCAAAACTCGAACACTGTGTGTTGGCAAAGCGAGTTACTCCAAATTATCCAAACAAAACTCCGACTCGGTGTCGACAAAAGTGGGGTTACGTGTCCCGTGCACAAAATTATTTGACCAGCAAAAATGTGACAGCTCAAATGTCACCTTCAAAACCACAGACTCAACCCCCGTACACACGAGCGGCCCGACGGCCGACGAGTACAAAAAATTAATTTTTGTACTCGACGATTAAAATATGTGTATTAAGATTTCATAGAGAATACTGCAACGTCACTCTTTTCATAGTTGTAGTCCATGTTACTGTCAAAACAATCGAAATAACTACTTTTCGATACGCTCCAGACAACTAAAATAAATTCTGAACTGTAATGAATTGGACCAATAGAATCGCTTTGATGTCGTACGCTCGTTGATGTCTTTTAAGATTTCAACAAGCGTACGAGCGATGAGCTGCACTTCGTTTCAACAGTATCGAGTTTGTTTAATTAGTTCAGTTGACTCGTAGAAAATTAATTTTAATGAACTCGTACAAAAAGTATTGTTCACAATAGTGTTATAATCAAGCTTTTTAATCTCGTACCTTACTTAGGCCACTCAGCAAGCTTCGTGGCCTAAACACGGTACTCGACTAAAAAGCTCTCTATTATAACACGATTGTGAAAAATACTATTTCTACGAGTCAACTGAACTAATTAAACAAACTCGATACTGTTGACACGAAGTGCAGCCTATCGCTCGTACGCTCGTTGATATCTTAAAAGACATCAACGAGTAAACTCAATAATGAAAACGATTCTATTGGTCCAATTCATTACAGTTCGGTAAAGCAGCCACGTGATTGGTCGAATTTATTTTAGTTCTATTTAAAAAAAAAAATCGGTTGTCTACTTAGAGCGTATCGAAACAGTTATTTCGGTTGTTTCGGAAGTAACAGTGACGTTGCAGTATTCTCTATGAAATCTTAATACACATATTTTAATCGTCGAGTACAAAAAAGTCTAATGCGATCAGATTGGTAAGCGTATTTAACATCATTTTTATACATATTTAACAGGCCAGTTATAATTAAACTGAAAACACTAACAGAAAAACTTATTCTAAAAGAACATCTGGGTCGGTCGGTCGCAGTATATAGCAGACGCGTAAAATAAAGTGGCGATAAAAAAGGGATTATATTATACTCTAAGGCCTCTAAGGGGGGCGTCACCGTAGCCAGATAAAAAGAAAATTACTTTGAACATCGTGCAAACCGATTGTTAGACAATATAGGTTTTTCCTAAATTTTCCAATAGATACAACGTAGTCAATGCTTCACAGCTGGGTGTCCTACTTCTGATAGCAGCTTGGAAATCTCCGTTAGCGTTTATAATACCATTGTTATACTCTTTCCTAATGCACAGCGTGATTCATGGTCGACCTTTATGATCGTGATGGATATGGCTCTTGGGTAATATTATTATTAAATGAGTACCTACGCAACAATTTTAAATAATATTGGATTACTACAGTTTTCAATTCGTCACCCAAAGACATATCCCAAAAGTTCAGCTTGTAGCTTGTTCACCCAAGATGTCAAATACTTAACTTGGAATATATTTTATAGAAGAAGTTCCGCCTTAACTTTATAACTAGCGTTTTTAATACATATTTTCTTCTCGATTACGAACAAAAGCCGCCTTAAATGTATTTATAATCGAAAAACCGCGGATTTTTCGTGTAACTTGTACTGTTTTTCGGTACAGAAATCCGCGCAACCTTCATGAATCGTGAGGTGTCGAAAGAACAAAACATATCGAGCCAACCTGGTAGATGTGAACTAGAGTGTGTAGGCAACTCACGTGTTAGGAGCGCCTGAAATAGTCAGTGCTGTGAAGTAATTACTAGCGTATGGATGTTAGGATCGTCTCCGCACTTGGCAACTGTCAAGACTTCTAGTTGTTCTCGATAAATACTTCCTGTGTGTATTGATTCGGTTGTGCGAGTGTCGGAGTGTTTTTGTTGAAGTTTCGGATGACTTGTGGTTTTTGTACAAATCTGTCCTTTACGTGCGGTAGTTCGTGCAAGTGTTGGAGATTTTATCGGTGGGCTGGGGATCGCGTGCTCAAGGGACCCAAACCTCACTTATCTTGAGCGTGAGTATTACGTTTTTGGATTGATATAGGTGTACTAGGGATTTTTCCTAATTTTAGGGAAATGAGAAATAGTAATAAGAACAGACAATGAGTGTATGTATTTAGAGGTTTAGAGATTTGATTGCGATACTTAATACGTTACTATAGAACCACAACCAATATTACAACACTTACCGTTCTAAACATTAACTTATTTTGTTTTGAGTGTTTTTGAGTACCAATACAGTTCAGATTCAAAAACATTCTCGGATTTGTATTTTTATTCAATTTGAGAGTATTCAAACGTTTCATGACTTTTAATTCGACCATACATAGCTGTGGTTTTTGAACATGTATATTATAGAACTCCGAAAATTAAACAATTTTTGAATAGAGTTATTTATTGTGTTTTTTTTTACATACCACATGTTTTTCTCACGGACCCAGGTTAAACCGCAATTTGCATGGATTGTTGTTTATTTAAATTCCGTCTGATTGAATAGAAACTGGAGGCCACGTGCACGTGACGTTCCCGACGATTCCCATTTCCAATGCTATTGACGCGACAGATCTGTTCTGTATGTAAATTACGCGAACTCCAGGCTTACCTCGGGCTCATAGAAATTCCGCCAGTTAATAGACGAAACACTCGACTCGTTTTTCTGAAGGCGATGTGATGAGATGATACCTTCTTAATTATACTCTCGAAAAAGATAATATTAGTGTTGAACCACTATTTTCTGAGAATATGAATTGTTTTATAGTGGTTTAGTACCTAATTTTCAACGATTTTTCGGAAATTGGAATAAATGGAGAGGAGGATTGGATTTAGAAGTCCAGAAGTATTTGGAAATTAAGTTAATAATGTTAATATGTTTTGGGTGTTGGTATGTAGATAATTATTCAAGCGCGATAGGTTTGGGAGTAAAGTAAGCACCAGTTGAAAACGAAAATAATGTAAACAAACAATGTATTGAATTTGACATTTTAAAATGTCAAATTCAATACATTGTTTGTTTACATTATTTTCGTTTTCAACTGGTGCTTACTTTAGGTGTCAGCCATCAATTCATCATAAGTCATAACATAAACTTGCGGGTGGCGCAAGACCAATCACTTTGGCACTCTTTGGGGGAGGCCTATGCCGCCTATGTCCAGCAGTGGACGTCTTTCGGCTGATATGATTTATTTATTTAAACTTTATTTCACAGTAACAAGTTACAAATATAATAGGCCAACTTAGTGCCATAACATAAGGCATTATCTACAATCTCTACCAGTCAACCTAAAGGCCAAACAGAAAATAATCATAACTGGTGCAGGATACGAGAAAAACCCAGAAATAAAAAAAAGGACAAATTACTGGTGTGTTATATAAAAATGTATTAGTTACATATACGGGGTGGAACGGAACGACGGACCTTCCCGCAAGAGGGGGATTATTAAGCGTTAGTACGTATGTAAAAACAAAAATAAACATTTTTTTACGCGTTTTTTTTTAAATTTTTATGGACTATGCCTCAGTCGGCCAACAACGCTCCATAGAAAAGTGAAAAAAAAAATCGCGTCAAATTTTTTTTTTCTTATTGTTTTTACGTACGTACTAACGCTAAATAATCCCCCTCTTGCGGGAAGGTCCGTCGGTCCGTTCCACCCCGTATAATATAGGTAGGTATAATGAATAATGATCATGATAATACATACAAACTTTTGCAAAGCTGTCCTCCATTTCTAAACCTATCGCGGTAGCATTAGTAGGTACATTACTGCAGACGCCGGAAAAGAAGGGCTTGCCGGGGGAGTAGGTATAATGATACGAAGCCGACAAGCCCTTTTCACGGCCAGGCTGTATAGTGCTTTTCTCAAAGATGCAATGAAATAAATAAATAAAAATTCCTCAAATCAAACTAATTTTTATAGCTGAATGCCGTGATGCTGTGCCACAAATAGTAGAATCAAAATTTAAAAAAAAAATACTTGCCGGCCTAGGCCTTCAATTTCGTATGAAATTCCTTTACTGTTCTCTCGGTTGATCCGCCCGAAACGTGATACTCGTACTTTTAAGCCTGATATAACCCACGTAATGACGACATTTCATTGCAAGTTTGAGAATAATACGTTCCTATATGTAGGTACCTATATTGTATGGTAATTAAAAAATCTCAACTTTTGCTACGAGAGTTTATTTATACTATTTTGCACAAAGAAGGTACAAATGGCGGGGTTAATGCCATATGACATTCTCTACCAGTCTACCACTGGGCTAAAAATAAAGGTTTATGTATTTAAACAATATATAGGTAATTTACTAATAAACGCATTTGAGTTTTGTATTAGTCATGCCGATTGAGATCAGTTACATTCTGTTTCACAGTAACACGAAATTCATACTTCTTTATACATATAAATTGTGATATAATATTATATTATTATTTAACAAAATAACTCAGAAAAGTTGAAAAACCCCGACATTTTCATTTCAAACTTCAATATCTCAAAAACGGCTGAACCGATTTTGTTAAAACGTAGCTAAGAACCATCTCGATCACATCAATTTTCGTATAAAAAAACCGCTTTTGAATTGGTCCATTCGTTTAGGAGCTACGATGCCACAGATAGACACACACACAGACACGTCAAACTTATAACACTCCTAAATATGCTCAATGCCTCTAGCTAGACCACCTCTAGACAACGGCACCGTGTCCAATAATACCTACTAATTATCAATAATACATAGCTTATCTATTGTACTTAGATGTACGCACTAATTTAAGTCATTGTTTCAACATAAAATCGAGAAAACGTAGTCATGCAAGATTTGATTTCCGTCTTAATGCTGATGCTGTAGTCAATGGGGAACTTGCATGGAACTTCAATTTCGAATTAATTGGACTGAATTGATGCGGATATACGTAGAAATATCATACAAAAGAAAAAAAAACATAAAAAAACCATTGTATTAGTTTTACCTCACGTTAAAATGACGAAAATAAATAAATGTGACAGTCCATGGCTAAAGGGCCCTTATGGCAGGTATTGAGTTAAGCACAGATCCTAAATCTACGCTAAATAAGCTATCTAATACAAAAAAAAATCATCCCATACTTTTTTTTTTTAAAAAAACATCAAAATTACACATGCTAAAATTGCACTTTTGAGAAATCGTCAAAAGAAGTTTGAAACTAATTTTAAGTATGTTCCCATTGGAAGTTACATAGATTATGATTGATTTTGTATCTCAAGGTGTTTTTCTTTGGAACTCAGTCATGTTTTTTTAATGTGACTTCCAGATCCTGAAAAAACAGCCTTTGGAAAGAGCATTGCTCATATGAACGAAATTAATAAAAATATTTTTTTCGGCTTTTTCTTTAATATGTTGTAATTTGTAATCTGAACCATTGTATATAGTAGAACACTAATTGAACTTGCATTTTAGGATAGAAATAAAATGACATAGTTAACCAAATATCTTTATTTTAATTAAAATGTGATAATTATTATCAGTTACATCTTCCCTAGAACAATAATAAATTTGGTATAGTAAGTTCTAAATTATATTTAATCAATCTATAGGAGTATCACAAAAGTCTTATTATTATTCTACAAGTCACACTTTTTTATTTATACACGATTAAAGTTACGTAAAAATCACAATTTGACAAAACACATACACATACATTACATTTGGGAAAAGGGCCCTTATGACCAATCACAGACAAAACATATTGATAATTACAATATGGCACAATATTAACATAATTTATTTGCTAATCTTGTATCAAGACAAAAATTCGAAGAAAAAATGTTTTTATAAATTTTCTTAAAATATTGACCAGTAATGAGTAATTCTCATTTAAAGTTAACGTTAAATAATTCACATAGTACCTACCTTAGTGATCCCGAAAGAGAACACAATATCTGTACTGTTAACAGTCCGTTACCACTAAGTAACCATTCATATATCACGTAAGGACATTTTAGGTGATTTTTGATCCCCTTTGGTAGGTGATTTGAAGGGGGGGGGGGGGGGGTCAAAAATCACGGCCAGACCCCTTGTAAGTTGCTGGATTATGATTTTACGATAGTTGGAATATGAAAAAAAATACTTGTAAACAATTTTATTCGTTGAGCTTTGTCATTTTTATATGCGATTTCCCATAAGGGCCCTTTTCTACTAAACTTTGAACTCAATTTTATTAAAGAAAGAGTTAACGTACACAACTGATACCAAGGTACAAATATACCTCTGTTTGTATATTTTACTATTTTGCATAAAACAAAAAAAATATAATTTTGAAGGATTTTACAAAATCGCCAATATCTCCGTAACTAGAAACTGCCATAAGGGCCCTTTTCTTATGGACGGTCATAAATAATTTTTTCGATAAAATAACAACAGTTCCACAGAATATTGAATTAGAAATGATATTTTGTATGACAAGTATAGACTTAAACGCAAATGTTGTGGAGATAATTGCAAATTAATGACTTACTCCTTAGTAAACGCGCGGAGAGTATATGTTGTGACGTCATAGCATAAGCCGGTTTAATATAGAGCGTTTTCGGGGGGTGCCGGCGCGTGCAGATTTCAAATGCATATAACATCAGAAAAATAAATCATAAGAAAGTTTTAGTGCTACAGTTGTTTTAATGCTGGATTATACTTTTGATTTTCGTAATAAAATAAAAAGATGCAAGTTCCCTATTATTTTGCCCCGAAACCTATCGTGTTTTGAAGGCAGCATGTTTTTTACAAGCTCGCCTGTATACATAAAGTAAATATAAATAAAAACAAGCTAATTACACTATCCAATATTCCTCTTAACGAACCTTGTTAGTTTACAGCGGGAATTGTAACAGGTAAACTTTATTAGAAGATTGTAAATGTAAACAGATACCAGTAGTAGGTACAAGGTTATAGCAGGAACATAACATTTAGTTCACGTTTATATAGTTACTCGTACATGAATAGGATTCAGACGTTTTATAAGCGTTATAATACTTGCAGGGAATTTCAACCGCTTGCAGGAGTCGCATTTACATTCGCATGTGCAAACTGTGAAACATGTAAATGCAATAATACCGTAGAGTAGATGCCGTTAGCAAAAAACCTTTTTAATTGTAAATCATATATTGTAATTTGAACAAGTTTCTATTATTGTATTCATTACAAAACCGCGCCCGTCGGTTTCCTATTCCTAGTAGTACCTATACCCGTGTCTGTTCATCTCAACATATACGATACCACGAAGAGCGTATGTGTGCTGTATCCGTCCTACGCATCAGAGACAATAAGCCTTATTTCAATTACAAATATGTAGATGACAACGTAAAATAAAAAAACAGCAATTATTCACGGTATTTGTCTCTTATAATCTGTGCCACTATGTCTCTGGGCAGCATGGTGGCGCTGGCAGTCTTGGAGAGGGCGGCCTTGGCGGTCCGCGCCGGGCGTCGGCTGAAGTACACGTACACATTGTACACCAGCTGCCTCGTGTCCGCCGGGAGCTCCACCCGGGACTCCTCCTTCGTCTCTGTCCCCCTGCCGTTGTACAGCCTCCTCCAACTAAACATAGTCCATGCGGTCATAGCCTCGTCCCCGTACTGCGCCGTTTTGTCACAATCAAGCCGCAACACTTTTAAAACTTATCAGTTTTTGTATCAGGCACGCAATCTAGCTGTCTTCCAATAGCACTAGTATATTTTTTGCTACTTCGCGATGGTAAATATCCGTTCGGTAGGAAAGGCACCCGGGGACTGACGGTCGCTGGAGACCACATCGACACCCTGGTCACACGTTTACAACATCCGCCGAGCCGCAAACGTGGACATTGATAGCCCCCCGATACCACTTTGTATGCGAACGAGACTCTGCGTACTTTTGACAACCTCGCCCAGATATAGCGAGTAGCCGTTAGGAAGAACATGACCCGTACCATAAAAAATATCACCGTTGTACGACTTGTAAGATAATGGCGCTCTATTGATTTTGTGTGATAGAAATATTCATTAGACTCGCCTGGAAGGCGGATCGTTTTAGAAGTGTAAGTAAAGCCTTGAATGACGCCCATGCTGTAAATAGAACGTGCTAGTGATCCATAATTTAACACCCTACTTTATTCTGCTCTACATTTTCATGTGGTAACCGTGGATGAAATTTTCTTTTGTGGATGGTTGCTAAGTATTTACATAGTAGCAATTTTTTTATTCCTCTGCAATCGATGATCTATGAACTGTTGCTTATTTAAAAAAAAATTGTATAACGACGCGCGTTTGTGTCGATTTACACGTGATTCGATAAAAAAGCGGTATGCATAGGCCCTAAACTGTGCATGTAATTTTTTTAAAGTATTCACAGACTACATTTCATTTTTTCATAGCGGCTCAAACTAAAAACCCTTTCGAGATTTGGGCTTGCTGAGTAAATATAACCCTCTCCTTCGGCAGTCGGGTGATAAAAAAATAACTGATTTTATGGTCACAACGGAAGACCACTTGGCGCTGCCAGCATTTACGCTGAGTTGTGACCATTTCGTGGCAAATGTGTATATATATAATACATGTGCATTGTGCGTATGTGTCTACACTTTCTGTTTGTTTTATGTATTTTTTGTCGCGAATAAATGTTTTCTTTCTTTCTTCGCTAGTTCTTGAGACAACTGGAAACTACTTTGAAAAGGCCATTTAAAGGCTGAATGCTGTTATTCCATGGCTGTGCTTAATGTACCTGTAACAAAAAACTATTGGTGTATGACATTGACAGTTATTTGACTGATTCTATCTTGTCAAATTAAGTCAGTGAGTGGTCATTTTGAGCATTTTGATAAAATTTTGGAATTAATTAATAATGAAAGTCACCGATGGATACGTTATAGCTGATTCTCGCAATCTGACAAAGGTGGATAGAATAATGTTGTAAACGACATTATGGAACGATGGGTTTTAAATTATACCTATATTTTAAATTATTATAATTTAAGACCGTTTGTTTCTATATAAATAAATAATAAAAAAAAAAAAATATATATACATATATATATATATGAACGCGATATAAAACGAGAATGAATGAGTATGTGTATTTATAATGCACTCTTTAGAAATGCGAAATGTTATGCACGAGATAGACGAGTCGAGAGTTTACTTACTGCGGTGGTTTTAGAGATAACGTCTCCTCCACAAACAAACGGTACTCAGTTTCTATTATCAGTATTTGCTCAAAGCCTTGTGACCAGCTGATTTCAATTCGCGGTTCATGGCTCTGAGATTTCGTATGTTGAACTCGTAAATGTTTGAAATATATATTCCACTAGCTTCTGCCCTAGACTTCGTCCGCGTGGAACTCGTCTATATCGTAGCTCCATACAAACTTTCGCCCCCTTAGCTTAGGGGATTATTTCCGGCATAAAAAGTATTATACGAAAAATCATCTTTAATCCGTTTTTGGGTTATTGAGTAACAAACATCCAAATATCCAAACGGCTAAACTTTCGCATTTACAATATTAGTAGGATTATATTTCATAATGTGTCAATGTGTGCGCGTAAATGCAGTCCTGTAATATAAATGTACGTTATTAAATAACTTTTTATTTCTAATCGTGCAATCAACGGCTGTAAAGCAGTACAGTAAATGATATGCATGTACAATAGATATACAGGCATTAGCTAAGTTTGATGTAGTCTTTATTAATATATACAAGGTGGGCCAAAATAAATCACCCTATTGGAAACTGCTCTCATTTTTGCAAATGGTCGCCAATGTCAAATCTGTTTTGACATTTGTGGACTAGACAGATGCAGAATACAAAGTCCGTGCATCAGCTGCTGCCTGCCAACCGCCAAACGCGCACCTACGCCCAAGCCATTCTTAATCTCGAGGAAGAAGTGGACGATTTTTCGACCAAAAACCATAATGAGCGATGAGGCTCATTTCTACCTCAGCGGGTACGTGAACAAGCACAACTATCGCTTCTGGGGCACCGAAAATCCACGAGTGATGCACGAGGAGCCATTACACCCGCTCAAAGTGACTGCATGGTGCGCTGTTCACGCTGGAGGAGTAATTGGGATATTTTTTTCGAGAATGCCGCTGGCGAAACGACAACAGTGGACGGTGCGCGCTATAGGGTCATGTTGACCAAGTTTTTTCTGCCGCAACTGGACGAATTAGGACTGAAGGACATGTGGTTCCAACAGGACGGAGCAACGGCACACACTGCGCGAGCCACAACCAATATTCTGAAGGGGGCGTTCCCGGCTCGCCTCAGCTCTCGTTTTGGCGATTTGCACTGGCCCGCAAGATCGCGCCCGATTTAAGCGTTCCAGACTTTTTTTTTGGGGTTTTTTGTAGTCCCGTGATTACGTGAACAAGCCGGAGACTCTGGAAGCCCTCAAGGACAACATTCGACACGAGTGCGAAAATCTGTCGCCCGAAGTTCTCGCCGAAGTGATGAAAAATGCCATAAAACGAGCCCGTATGACAATCAATTGTGACGGCGCCCATTTGGCCCGATATAATCTGCTCGACTTAACCAATAAAATTCTAAAGGTTCTAATAAATATAATAAAAAAACAGAATCGAAGTTTTTCATTTAGAAAAAAAAAGAGAGCCATACAACATCGGATGACTTCTTTTGGCCCACCTTGTATATAATATATATTTGGGGACAACCTTACACAAATCAACCTTGTCCCAAACTAAGCAAAGCTTGTACTATGGGTACCTACTAGACGACGATATACATACTTAGATAGATAAATATATACTTATACATAGAAAACATCCATGACTCAGGAACAAATATCATGCTCATCACACACATAAATGCCCTTACCGGGATTCGAACCCGGGACAGGGTCACTACCAACTAGGCTACAGAGGTCGTTATTGTTAAATTAAAGGAGTTTTGTCGTTTTCTCGAGGATCCCTGACGTCATCAGCGTTTAGGTAGTAGCTAGTATACTGCATTTCATTTACGAAGGCGGGATTCCACTTGAGACGGTCATTAGCGATAACAATAGGCTTAGACATTCCGAAAAAAAACCGGCAAGACCCTTTTGTGGAGTGGTGTTTTACACGCAACTTAATAATCTTGATCGTTTTGAAGTCAACAATATTTATAAAAATATACATGTGAAACCTCAAGTTCGGAAGAAAATATTTCAGAAAATGAATGAATAACAGCATATTTGGTACCTTAAAACGTGCCTACTTTGCTCCCCACTAGGTAAATGTGCTCCATTTTTGTATTTAGTTTCATGCCCTTATTAGTCGATGTCATTACACTGGGCAATCAAGTGGCAACAGTGAATGTCAAAGTTTCATTCCGCCATTTTCTTTTTCTGTCAAACGTCGCAGAGTGCCGCTACGAGAATTTGTTAAAAAAATATTATGAGAAAAAGCTACTTCAATCTCAGCAATTTGTCGTCGATTCGCGGTAGAGATGTTTTGATCTATTCTTGTATATACATTGTTTACAGTATTTCTAGTAGTTTCAAATTATTTCCAGGCTTAACCTCAAATTATTTTTTAAGTACCTACTTTGCACCACGTAACGTAACGTACGTAACTTTGATCCTGGAGCATAGTATATATATATGCAAATATATCCTCTATGAAAAGATCCCTGAAGAGCTGGAAGTGGCCAAAACCGAAGGATGAAATCCATTATGATTGGAAATAATTACTAGGATGCATAAATCCACAAAAAGGACGACGGGAGATTTATTCTATTCCGGAACTGAGCCAATTTTGGGGATAGGTCTATGATATCTACTTAGGTACCTACCCAACTTTTAAAAAAAGACGATTGATATCTTATTATCACCTAACATGATACGTTTTTGAGGAGGTTTTTTTATGTGTTGTTGATTAGGAAAATGATACCTACTGAAACTGACCATAAAAAAATAATTATTACTTTATATCCTATTTCTGTATTTTAGACGGCTGTTTTTGGATCTTGTCGATTATTGTCTAAGTAAAACAATACTAAGATTGAACAATATCGTAATTATAATAAAAATAAAACACTTCAACTAAATGTCGGTTATTTTTGTTGGTACCTAATATTTTTTTAGTTTTTTTTTGTTTTTATTTAAATTTACTCAAAAATGGGTAGGTATGATTATAAATTGTGTATTGTTTAATTGACGACAGTGTAAAACTGCTCCAAACACTTTAAAGTATTAATTTTGGGACAAGTAAAATTCAGAGGCAAAGTTACCCAAACACTGGGTAACATTGCTCCTAAATTAATGTTTTTATATATACACCGTGGCCGTGAATAACCCGAAAGATTTAAGCTAACGATACTAGAGCCTAATTAGAGTATATAAAGTTATGTAACATATAGTCCAAAAACTCATAATTAAGGAGATATTAATTATATGAAACAAATCAAATGTTAAAAAATCTCCAGTCTAACACACCCTAAAGGCTTGAGCATAACTTGACAATTCTTGTCATGGAACACAAGTCACGGCATTCGCCGTTCGTCGTATGATTTCGGAGCGATTCGTGAAGTGTTATGCTCGCTCTCTGTTCTTCAACTTGAGTTTCTCAACTAAAGAGTTGTTCACAAAGAAGCGGGCAATTAATAAGATTTAATTTGTACTGAAATAGTTATTTAATTAAGACACATAATTAGACCCATGTTGATACAACATTATTTACTCGTACTGTCGTCAAAATACGTGGTTTAAATCTTTCGGGTTATTCACGGCCACGGTGTATATGAAACGTGATTGCGGTGTTATATGAGCATTGTAGTACGATAGTAGGGATGATCTTCTTTTAAATGATGTACATAACGACATATCATGCTATAATAATTCTCAGAAAAAAACGAAATTACCGAAATTTGGAGTAAATTTTGGTGCAAAGTAGGCACGTTTTACACATATTTGTTATGAGATTTTTGTCTAACGTAATTATAATTTAAATTTCTGTGTAAATAATTATCTATTTAAATTACCTATCAGGTAAAACGATTGACGTAATATTGTTAAATTAATATGATTGTACCAAAACATGAACATTAAACAATATTGTACGCAACGAATATTATTTTTATTTTCAAGTATCAAGATGTCCAGTCACGCTTTCGTTGTATGCAACTGGGACCAACACGTGCCAATTTAAAGTGCTCAGGCTCTAAAACAATTTGACAACATAAGACAAACATTATGAGCTTCATTGTTAAGTTTCAAGTGGAATCCCGCCTTCGCAAATGAAATGCACTATACTCGACTTCAGACCATGAGGGCAACTTCACATTGTGTATTTAGATGAGCACAGCACAATTAAGTTGCTCGCATAAATCTCATCGAAATAACCTAAAATACAAATGGTTTCATTCCTTATAAACCCATCATTTTAGCTTGACAACACTTATTTAGGAAAACCTAGAAGGCAGCCCTTTTCTTACAAATAGATCATTATAATGGGTTTGGACTAAGAAATGTAATGAAACAGTCAAACTGCAGGGTAATTTCGTAACTTTTCCAACTCGTGTTATTAGACTTAGGACATATCAACTGTCATTTTTGGAGGGTGTAAATGACTGTAGATTGTATGCTCTATAACGCGCGTTGTAGACGTTATACCTACAATTACCCTCCTAGTCGCGATCGCTGTAATTAATTAACGAATCATATTTAAAAATGCTTGTTAACTTTACGTAGGTAATTATTAATTAAATTAAATTGTTGGGCGTGATTTAATTTAACAATACACGAAATTAATAATGAATGAAACCTTATTCGAAACATGTCAACAATCAGGGCACAGCAATCAAATCAAGCTCATTATAGCGGTACATTCAGTTCCAAATAGTGAAGAGGACGCGTTAGCCTGCAATGTCGACTGTGAAATAAAAAGGTCCTATGTGTTGAAATTGTTTCTACGTTTTTAGGGTTCCGTAGTCGACTAAAAACCCTGATAGTTTCGCTTTGTCTGTCCGTCCGTCCGCGGATAATCTCAGTAACCGTTAGCACTAGAAAGCTGAAATTTGGTACTAATATCTATATCAATCACGCCGACAAAGTGGTAAAATAAACCTCCCCTATACGTAACGTGGGGAGTGTTTTCTTTTCATTTCAACCCTAACGTGTGATATATTGTTGGATAGGTATTTAAAAATGAATAGGGGCTTGCTAAAATATTTTTTTGATAATGTTAATATTTTCAGAGATAATCGCACCAGAAGTAATAAAAAATGTGTCCCCCCCCCCTCTAACTTTTGAACCATAAGTTTTAATAATTGACTTTAAAAACAAAGTTTAAACCGACTTCAATTCAGTACTTCGCCAAGCCACATGGTACATGAAAATTTTCACATTTCCTTTCCAATTTATCACATGAACTGCTTAACGAGAGCAAATGCGTTGATTATTACAGAAAAAACCCAAGTTGCTATATGTGGGCTGATAATATTTGAGGAGTTCCGTCGATGAGGATCTCAGAATTAACACTTCATTAGTTGCTACTTCAACGGAATCATGTCAGAATCTTTGACGTACTTTACATCTTTGAGGAGTTTCATAAGTCATATGTGGTCTTCATCATCAGTTCCACTTCACCAAAATTACGATTTCCGAGGGTAAAAACTTGTGTTATAAATTATAATAGAAAATACCGAAATCACTACACGCGTGCCTATAAAATTTGAGGGTTGCCCTCATTTTCCTGGGATCCCATCATCAGATCCTGACTTGGTGACAATGGGACCACCTCAGGAGTATACTCTTTCGAATAAAAAAAGAATTTTGGAAATCGGTCCACTATTGACGGAGAAATCGGCGAACATACATTACATCGTTGAGGAGTTCCATAAGTCATCTGTGGTCTTCATCATCAGTTCCACTTATCCAAAATTGCGATTTCCGAGGGTAAATACACGAGTTTTAATAAAAAATACCAAAATCACTACATGCGTGCCTATAAAATTTGAGGGTTGCCCTCAATTTCTCTGGGTTCCCATCATGAGTTCCTAAATTGGTGACAATGGGACCACCTCGGAAGTATACTCTTTCGAGTAAAAAAAGAATTTTGGAAATCGGTCCACTCTTTCGAGTAAAAAAAGAATTTTGGAAATCGGTCCACGGAGAAATCGGCGAACATACATTTAAAAAAAAAACTCCTCCTTTTTTAAAGTCGGTTAAAAATATGAAAAAAATCTCAAAAGTAGAACTTTATAAAAACTTTCTAGGAAAATTATTTTGAACTTGATAGGTTGAATAGTTTTTGAAAAACATCACAAAATAATTTCACACACTTACTGTGACGGACGAAAAACTACGGAACCCTACACTGAGCGTGGCCCGACACGCTCTTGGCCGCTTTTTTGTTCTCCGGGTCGGTCGGTATAATGGAGGCGACAATTTTACGGTGGCTGCCGACAGCCCCCCTATTCTGTAACTCGTTTTAAGCTCACCTCAACGCTCACCCACAATTATACATTGACACCGCGATGCGTAGTAATTAAGCGTAGGTAGAGGTCTAGTTTCGTAACGGGTGACCGGCGGGGTGAGCCGCATTAACGCGTAGCGAATAACAGCCCACTAGCCCAGGGCATTGTCCTGCCAACGTAGCCATACTGCACTGTTTGTTATTTAGGCCTGCGTGTATTTTTCAGTTGGCCGAATTGCATGAAAGTAGTCCGTTCAAAAAGCAACTCTACCGTCCAACGTAGAACATTCCAATTCCGATGACAGTTTTATATAAAATCGGCTACATTCAATAATCTTAACCAAATCAAATTTCTTCTTGTTTATTGGTGTTTTACAGGTCTTCCTCATACTCTTGGCCTGTTGGTCTTATTATTCGTTTTCGGCAGGTAGCTTGCCTATATTCACTGCCATTGATTACGAATAATTTGGAATTGTCACCCTTCTAGTTTTAATAGGTAGGGTAGACGGCAAACTTCGTGCGCAAATGACCTTGCCTGCGCAAAGGCGAATTGTACGTGCAAGCTGCCCCCCCCCCCCCACTTCCCCTCATTTGCGCACGAAGTTTGCCGTCTACTGTAAATAGGTAATCAGTAGCACTGAATAATAACTTAATTTCGGGTATTTGGCTGAAAATCTGCTGAACAGTTAGTTGACATTTTCTTTTAGAATAAATGAATGAAATTTCAATGAATATCACCCCGAAATGATTATAAATAGTAAAATAAATAAAAAGAAACTTTATTTGCAAGAAAAAGAGGTATAAGCAGCAGTATTAAATGCTAAGGCGTAAACAATTACGTATGTAAAATTGTAAATACGTTTTTTGTAATACTTTGAGAAAGCTTCCTCTGTTCCCCGTACTAGTAATTATACTGTATCAAGGTGGAACAGGATTCGCCATCATCATTGTTTTAATGTTGTATTTAATTTAAATAAATACATAAGTAATAAATATGAGAAAAAAAGGAATAATTTACTTTAAAAACAAAGTTTAAACCGACTTCAATTCAGTACTTCGCCAAGCCACATGGTACATAAAAAATCCACATTTCCTTTCCAATTTACCACATGAACTGCTTTTCGAGAGCAAATGCGTTGATTATTACAGAAAAAAACCCAAGTCGCTATATGTGGGCTGATAATATTTGAAGAATTCCGTAGATTCCTCAAGGATCTCAGAATTAACACTTCATTAGTTGCTACTTCAACGGAATCATGTCAGAATCTTTGACGTACTTTACATCTTTGAGGAGTTCCATAAGTCATCTATGGTCTTCATCATCAGTTCCACTTCACCAAAATTACGATTACCGAGGGTAAATACACGAGTTTTAATAGAAAATACCGAAATCACTACACGCGTGCCTATAAAATTTGAGGGTTGCTCTCAATTTCCCTGGGATCCCATCATCAGACAGATCCTAAATTTTTATTTTTTTTATGTTTGCGGACAATCTTACACAAATCGACCTAGTCCCAAACAAGCAAAGCTTGTACTATGGGTACTAGACGAGACTCGGGAACAAATATTCGTGCTCATCATCACACAAATAAATGCCCTTACTGGGATTCGAACCCAGGACCTCTTGCTTCGTAGGCAGGGTCACTACCAACTAGGATAAAGCGGTCGTCAAAATTGGTGACAATGGGACCACCTCGGGAGTATACTCTTTTGAATAAAAAAATAATTTTAGGAATCGGTCCACAATTGACGGAGAAATCGGCGAACATACATAAAAAAAGAAACATACAGTGGAACATATAACCTCCTCCTTTTTTGAAGTCGGTTAAAAAGCCAAATTGACACTAACAATAAGTGAAGAATGCTTCTAGGTAGAAGCAATCATTTCGTTATACTATGAAACATCATTCCCACATCCTCTGATTTACTTGTGATCCGATAGGTACTACATTTGGCGTGTGAGTATTAAAATAGTTTTTCACTTGATGACATAGGGATCAGTTTTCAAACGATACCGTTAAAACTTTTAACTTAAAAGTTTTCTGAACTGTTTGTTATTGTAGGAAAAAATATATCTTTTAATCTTGTTACAAACACGAACAGATTTCTCGTTTTTGTATAAACTAGAAATCTGTTGAAAACGAGTAGGTAGATTTATTCTGAAACTGAATTACTGTTTTGTCACAAGTCAGGCCAACGGAATAAAATTTATTTATGATATTCTGAAAGTTGGTAGTCTGCGAGAAGCGTGAAATCTCTTTAAAAGTTTGATCAAAGGCGAGAGATGTGCCATTAAGGACTCGCCGTGTTATTTTCTTCCTAGAAATCAAGGGACAATACTAAAAGCAATTCAGCGATCAATGCTTTCTTCAGCATTTGTTTCTTTAAAATCTTAATTCAACGAAAGAGCGAAGCCATTCCATTGGAGCTTAGGCAAAAATGCTTTCGTATATTTTTATCTGTCGATTCGGTTTTTGGATTTAAAAAAAACTCACATAGCTTTTAAGTATCATTAGATATGTAGGTATAAGTAATGTATACAAAATAACACTCTTAACCAAGTCATAAATGGTTTCAAAGGTTTATTGTTTGATGTGATGACGATGTATGATGATTGATTCAAGATACAGTTAACGAAAACGACATACGTTTTGTAAACTCGTCTGAGCGAAATCCAGATATGGTTTGGCAATGTAATAATTTGGCCACATTTAGCACTGGCCAGTTTCCAACACTGCATTGTACTCAAAAATACATTGTCACACTTACCCTGATTCCTTTTAATAACGGATATTATTCTCTTTATTATGTTTTTGTTATACTTGAATGTCCTTGGTTGTCTGCCGTTCTATCCCTCCTTAAGGTCGACTTTGTGCTTCGTGTTTGTCAAATCGTGGCTTGCAACTATTAGTCATCAACTACTAATGAGGGCTCTACTGCTAATTGATAATTATTATGGATGCAAGTTATGTTTAAAATTCTACTGACTCACGGCGTATTTTGATAAACGATTCTCGAATTTAATGAAATAATGGAACGTTGGTAGTAGTAGGAGTAGGACTAGTAGGTAGTAATAAAACTCTTTATTATACACAACAATAAAAGTAAAACTTACAAAAGGATAATTGACTTTCAAAACATAGTTTTAACCGACTTCAAATCAGTAGTCAAATAGCTTCAAGTTTGCCTATAAAATTTGAAGAGTTCCCTCGATTTCTCCAGAATCCCATCATCAGAACTGGATTTTGGTGACAACGGGACCAATCTGGAAGTATATGCTTTCAACCAAAGAAAGAATTTTTCAAATCGGTTCATAAATTACGGAGTTATCGCGTAACATACACACATAAAAAAAAAACATACAGACGAGAACCTCCTCCTTTTTTGAAGTCGGTTAAAAATGCAAGTACAAAGGCGAATTTATCCATATATACAAGTATATTAGAATTACATATGCTCGCAGCACAGATGTATGAATATAAGGAGATCGGACATGGCGGCCGATTTGTATAGAGTGAGCCTGTCGCAAGTACATTAACCCACACAACGCCCAAGTAATTGACAAGACAAAGCACGCACACATCTAAAACACACACACTTGTATACCTACACGCTTATTTGACAATAAACGCGCATCATATCAGGCATTTTGGGAAAAAACGTAATATTCTCTGCGATCAGCACGCGTGCACAGTATGGCAGTGTATGCCCATTGAACATACAGCTGCGACACGGCCGCCGGCGGCGGCTTGTCCTCTCTCTAGTATTCTATGCTCTGAGGCTCGCAGTATGCTTTCAACCTGTTGGCCGTCTAGAATAGCTATAGCTATTAGTATCCAGAGTATCCTCCATGCTTCGTGCAAAGTGACATTCATACTTTAACGAGTTTAGCGTAAGGGCCTGGCCACATGTCTGCCGCGCGGCGCCGCAACGCAAAATTGTAGAAACCCGCGTAATACCCTGAGAAAATTACGGTTTTTTTGGAAATAATTCAATACCAGGCTAATTATTTGTATACGGCTTTTATATGTTATTTTAAAAAACTTTTACTATTGAAATCAATAATTCTATGGACCGGAAGTTAGGAAAAAAAAATAACCCACAAGCATAAATGCTATCAGTATTTTTATAATGAAAACATGTTTGAGTACACAAATTTGGAGATTTACTACCTTAATCCAAAAATATATGCATCAGGAAATAACAGCGTTTTAATAAAATTTTTACGACCTTGAGATAATATTGACTTTCATCTGGCCCATAGAAAGGTTTATTCATTAACAAAAATAAGTGGATTATGCGCGTATCCCAAAGAACGTATATAGACGTAGTCAATTATAAAGTAAAGAAAGTTTATACCATTTTCGCCTGATTTTTACGGGATTTATAAAGATTACTTTTCATAATTTTTTACCGTTGCGGTATTAAATTTAGGTGCATTATTAATGAATATTTAGTCAAATTACCCAATTTTCCAAAAGGCCCTTTCGCTCATATTTGCCCTTTTGTAGCAAACATGTTGGCGTGCAAGTGTCATTTTTGTGCGTGATGCTGATGATAATCAATGGCGATTAAAGGGTTATGTATCAGGAACAGGAAGACCATGGGCCACTTAATTTTTTTTTTTTTATACAACGATGGTGGCGAACAAGCTTACGGCCTGCCTGATGTTAAGCTGGTACCGTCGCCTATCGACACTTGTGACTCCAGAAGGATCACAAGCGCGTTGCCGACCCTTTATTCACTTGAGGATTCTCTGTGTTGGCAGATAGAGACATGCAGGTCCCTCACTCCCAACACAGCGCACCCTAGGGAGCTCTGGCGACCTTACTCACCACCAGGAACATAACACCACATGCTTCATAGCATGCAATAATATAGCAACACTACAAAGCAGTGGTGCTATTATGGCTGCGGTCTTCTGTAAGGTGGAGGTACTTCCCCAGTTGGGCTGCTCCACATTCGAGCGAGATGACATTCCGCTGTGCCCTACCTCTCTTAAAAACTCCTACCTCTCTTATCTTTATATGACTTGTGCACTGACAACTTCGACAAGACTTTAGATTTAATGAATGCTCCTCTGTTATCCTTGAATATCAATTTACTTTATCTCCTCGTGGGCTTTGAAAACGATTTGCAATTAAGAACGTTGATAGCTTGGTGGGTAACTGATAAAATTGATCAATTTACCAATGAATGCGGGCATTCATGTCAGCCACCTATGTGGAGAACGCTTCGGGCAGCACCGGCCTTTAAGGAATGTGGCGATGACTCAGTCTAATGACTCAACGTGGATCTCAAATTTCTCACAAGTTCATTTTGTATGCACTCTTAACACTCAACTAACCAATTAAGTTCACCGTTTTCCTTAAAATTTGATGTCTCATGGAACTGTTTGTCTAATAAATAGCGCCCTCTAATTACCAAAAGATGTGTTTACATCTCGCTGCTCCAAATCGATCTCATTACTACCAAATTAAACGAAGGTCGACCTTGTTTGGGCTACAATTGGAAAGAACATATGTTCCATTCCGAGCCAATAATGGGCTCAAGTTTTGCACCTGCGTCCGTCCCGTTCTCCCGCACGCGCTCATTGCATTCCAGATGGTGGCTCCAGAGCCGGGCGCACATGGTGCCCAAACATGCAGATGAATTAGGTATTTCGTCAAAGTCGAACCATCCCACTCTTTCACGAGTCAGAGTCATTCAAATATGCACTTCTGAGACCATTCACTTGTAACCTAATTTTCCGTGCCATACTTAGACATATGAGCTGCGAGTCATCATGTGCTTGCTAATGTCACCGATTTTATTGAGTCCAAAACGGAATCCAAATCTCCGGATTAAATCAGTGTTTAGATTAGATGATCTCACCGTCATCGGGCGGTTCTTGTCAATGCGAAGGACCGGTCGCGCGGGGAGCGCGGGGCGGGCAGGCCGGGCCGGGTGCGCCACTCCGCTCCACTCTGCAGGGTTTGTGCGATTCACACCGCGACCGCCGTACGCGACTCGACCCACTCAGTACGACAGTTGCCCGCTGTCTGCGCGGCGCGCGCGCCTCATCCTGTTTCCGACTCGACAACATTCCTAACTTTAAATATATCTAGTCAAAATGACGTTTGGTGTTTTCTGTGATACTAACTGGAAGTGTTTGTGCGATAAACGAAAAAGTGGATTAGCTCTGTAACGACACGCTACGGTTCAAAGAACAATGCTGTGGGAAAAAATAACGTTCAGCTGGCATCGGCAGTCGTTCCCAGCTACCTACCGAACCTCTCTCCCCCCGCGGCCCGGGTGCCGGGTTCAATGCGCCTCTGCGTTTATTCATCGCTTGTGGGAAAAGTTGACCCCCTATTTTTAAAAATATATTGTTAACAAATTCACACGATTCCTGTTCTATTGATGTGCGTCTAAGATGAATGGATCATCCGCTCGATTGTGCCTGGATCATTAGAAGATTACTTCCTAGATACCTGTAATGAAGTGCTTCTATCCTGAAGTGATAATATAACTTCTTCCAACTGACGAGTTGTCTTAATAATTAACGAAGTCCAATAACTTTTTATACGCAAGCCGTCAAGGTTGTACCATACCTCAGTTCGTGTTGTTTGTTTTGAGCTTTGCCGTGTTTGTAGAGTTTCGAGTTCGTCGAAATTGTTATCTTGTTGGGCTGCGGATTGCGTACCTGCACCAGAATCAGGTGTGATTTACTCAGTATTAGGCAACTGGTTTTTGGTGAACACGGACATGAAACGTGCTCGGTTTGTCGTTGGAATTCAAATTGAACAAACTAGATTGCTGGGGCCATGGGTGTAGTGAGTGAACAGAGCAAAGACTTCGCGCAGGCAGTGCCGCTAAGTGGATTAGTGGATATGTGCTAGTGTTGTGTAGTGCCTAGTGTGCCTATTTGGATTTGGCTGCATTCTCATCAAGATGGGGAACCAGGGCTCGTCGGCTCACGAGCCATTCGACCGAGCTCAAACGCAGAACGCTCCTGACTTAAAAATGGTTCGAACTCATTTGATTACCTATGAATCCCAATTTACAATTCAATACGCGTGACTCATTGAACAGCTATGGTCATCGCTTTATTGTTTGTTGTACGTACCTACATGCTGGTACCGACCTATCTGCATAATCTGTGTGACGAACTTTGTTGCATGCCTCAGTTATCGACTTTTGTCTTGATTACGTAGATAAGTACATCCACACTAATATTACAGGTGTCATGTGGTTGCGGTTCAAAGATCACTACTTTATTTGTAGATTTTGAATATATAACTCCAGGGCTTGTACTAGGTACAGTCACCGGCATCAATATATGATGGAACAAAGGTCGCAAAAATATCTGATGACAAGTAAATGACAGTAATTTCCGGACATTTCTTGCCTACTGCCAATTCTTTTGTTCCTAACCAGGAAATGGTGTGCCATCATTTGTATCTCGCTACCAACAGCGGTAGTCAGACTTACAGCCGAGACGTGTTCATTCGCTTGCCATCGAAGCAAAAATGGGGTCATAACTCATAAGTCTCATAACATAACATAAGACAAGAACATAAGACATTTATTTAGCAAATCGTAATACCTAATAACTGCCCGTCGTGAGTAATGCGAAGACAGTGCGGAGGCAGTTCTCAGACAGGGATCGTCTTCAAAACGACTCAAAGTGAAATCGAAACTTAATAAGTTGTTGTATTGATCTGAGTGTGGCATGTATATAATGATCGATTGTTCTCAATCTAAGTATCAGGAATCTTACTTGACGAGATGTATGCATAATGCATAATTTGACCTACAAAAGTTTAGTAATAGATTGATTGAACCAGGCGTTACTTTCCGTAACTCCATGGTAAGTTACTAGAACAATAATATATATAAATTAAAATAAAATAATGTTAAAATAGCATGTATGGACATACATACCGTGTGTAAGCGTAAGCAGTGTTCGTTAAAATCTGCATGTAAGGAGAATTTGACAAGTTTCTATGGGATGACAGCTGCCAGCGTCATATTTAACTTTGATCGGTCTGTTATCGTAAGTTGGTACAGTCAGCATCAAAAGTAACTAACTACGCAATCGAAGACGTCAAAAGTTCTTATTCCCTTTTAATAAAGACTTGACGTCTTCGTTTGCGTAGCTACTTTTGATGCTGACTGTACAACCCGCCCACTGGTATGGTTAGGTGTCGAATGTTACAGTTGATTTAATGTAATTATTGCTATAAAACAATCCTTACATAACCTAATTAGGGTTCCGTAGTCGACTAGGAACCCTTATAGTTTCGCTTTGTCTGTCCGTCCGTCCGCGGATAATCTCAGTAACCGTTAGCACTAGAAAGCTGAAATTTGGTACTAATATGTATATCAATCACGCCGACAAAGTGGTAAAATAAAAAGTATTTATTTTTATTTTTAATTGGGTACCTCCCCTATACGTAACGTGGGGAGTGTTTTTTTTTTCATTTCAACCATAACGTGTGATATATTGTAGGATAGGTATTTAAAAATGAATAGGGGTTTGCTAAAATCATTTTTTGATAATGTTAATATTTTCGGAGATAATCGCTCCAGAAGTAAAAAAAAATGTGTCCCCCCCTCTAACTTTAGAACCATAAGTTTTAAAAATATGAAAAAATATCTCAAAAATAGAACTTTATAAAAACTTTCTAGGAAAATTATTTTGAACTATCAAGTTCAAAATACCTATCAAGGTTAATTAGTTTTTACAAAATAATTTCACACACTTACTGTGACGGACGAAAAACTACGGAACGCCCGTACACTATGTACGTGGCCCGACACGCTCTTGGTCGGTTTTTATTCATATTTATTCTGCAAGGGCTCTTTTAAATCATCGTCTTCCTAGCTTTTTCCCGGTTGCACCCCTGACCTTCCAATTCAGAGGAAAACTAGACCTTATTGGGATTAGACCGGTTTCCTCACAATGTTTTCCTTCACCGAAAGGCTAACGGTAAATATTCCGTAGGTACATAAGTTCCGAAAATTTCATTGGTACGAGCCGGGATTCGAACCCACGACCACCGCTTCACAGCCTGAACTACTAGGCTAAAACTAAAATGTATATATTTATGTACAGTAAGGGACATGTATTCACGTACCTTTTTATGTCTTTGTCATAGTAACACGAGCTAAAAAAGTACGTGTTTCAATTTACTTGACTGTACATTATATGTAAGGGCCAAAATTACACGCACATAACTATTGATGCACGTGGTATCTTACACAACAACACAACAATAAAGTAATTACGAAGTGTGGTCGTAATACCCACCTAAATACGAGGCTTACCTACGCCATACGTTGCTGAATTACTGTGACACATGTGTTTAAAGTGGGTAAACAGTCTGCTATTTGCTACGAAAAACGAAAGTAGATGACGAGTTACATGCACCTAACGCTGGTACAAATAAGGGTGAATTTTCAACAACGTTTGTTGTGTTACGCACCCTTGACCAAGTTATTAGTTCCCATCGTGCGCCAAGGGGTCAATGTAGGTCTTATTGTGTTTGATTAAACACTAGCTGCCATCTGTGAAATGGCAAAACCAGGAAATAATCCTTTAAGCCCAGCATCGGCTTTTTATTATGTTCTTCCGTACGTTATTTTCCTAATTTAGTGACTGGTTACATCAATTAAGCATATGTATTAAATTTATTCCGAGACCAGTTGCCAACCCTAACCTAAATCACGCACACAAAATAAATTAAAAACCTCTTTGAAATTAGGACTACTTATCTCAATCATATTACCTTGGAAGTTGTTAGGGTTCCGTACATCAAAAGGAAATACGGAACCGTTATAGATGAAGTTTTCACTCAAAAAATCTATAGTTCAATCTGGAATTATATTTGTTTTTTTTATTGTCTCTCATTGTAACTGCTTTGTTTGTGTGAGGTGTGCAAATAAAGAGTATTTGTATTGTATTGTTTAATAGGAATATTTGGCAAAAACTGCAAGAAGGGATAATTCTGAAAACCGTGCATTTGTAACAATATCGAATAAAAATAGTGTTTGAATGCGATCAACGTAAAGGGACACCCAGCACCAGTAATCACTTCATGACGGAAGCTCACTTCACTTTACGCTATATACCTATCCCCCCAAAACAAGGTTCAATTTGCTACAAATTATGTGAGTATACGGTACGGAACCCTCTTACACGAGTCCGACTCGTACTTGACGGCTTAAATTCACACTGCATGACTGGAAAAATAGTATTGCGGTTGGTTCCCATTCCCATAGATCACATTAAACACCCACTCATGGATTCGAAAAGGGGGAGATTATGCCACTGATACGATATGACGATCCAATTCATAAAATACAAGGTAAGATAGTTAAAGGGATGGAGAAGGGGGCGACCACGGGGCGACTCAGACTTCTGAAGAGTTATGAAAAAGTAGTTTCAGTATCAAATCAATCATGATGTGTATGGAGGATGTCTATGTTCCCAATTCTGACATGTTCTGCATCGCGCTAATGAAGTCTACAAGTCATCTAGAGAAATACATTGTAGAAAGAGATCTGTCTCTATTAGAGTTTTATTTTTCTACATTGGTGCCCTCTGATAAATTGTAACTCTGGAAGACTATATAGGTACCCCCTATTTGGTTAGGTATTTAACTAAATGTTAACAAAAAGAACCACGTGACTTGTTCATTCAGCCAATAAGATAATACCATAGATACAAAAGGTTGCTATCATTGGTTCAATGACCAAGTCACGTGGTTTGTTTAGTTTACATTTAGTTAAATAGGTACCTAACCAAATAGGGTATAAGAAGATCCTCGCGACAAGCCAAGAGCCTTTCTGAGTGTAGGTACCACCTAATATATCACCTATTTATACCGCACCTATAGCTATTTGACTGCGCTATTACTGCTCTCTTCAGACGTCTGCTTTCTCTCTCCGGCTCTGAGCAGTCGTTCCCTTGGCTCTGTCGTCATCACGCTCGTTACTCATTACATTACTGAATCGGAGAACTGGCAAGATGCCCCCTTCATATGTTTGCATACCTTTCGTCCCAAAGGTGTATCATCACTTCCATTATCGGCCACGACTCCAAATCTAGCTAGCATGCTCGACATTATTATAAGAAGTATAAGCCAGTGCATATGCTCTTATTCCACGTCGCGTCGTTCCCCAGGTATTTACCTGCTTTTTCTATAGCGTTATTAAATTATAATACCGCTCTGTCTAACATTGGACACTACTGTTACTTAACTACCTAGTTAAATATACTTGATAAATTAGCAACATTCATGCATACCTATGCATACCTGCCAGGTAATACCTGGCCACGCATGCATCCGCAGAGGTGGGCTAAACTAGCTACGGAGTGGGTGCCGCATGGTGGGAGGCGACGGCGTGGCAGGCCGAGAAGGAGATGGCGGGACGACCTGGGGGCCGATGTTTGACTTTCGAGCGCTCGAGAATTAAATAAAAGTGAATACGTTTTTAGTGTCAACATTGCAGGCACTAATTTTCTACCGATAGAATTGAATACGAGTGGTCAATACCAATCGCTTTTCAATTTTCTATAGCTATTTCTAAAGAGCATTTCGTAATTTTTGTCAGTTTTCGAGTGAAAGATTCGAGCGCTCGAAAGTCAAAAATCGGTCCTCTGGACGTATTTCACAACGAATCAGAATCAGAATCGGGACGAGTGGAAATCAAGAGGGGAGGCCTTTGTCCAGCAGTGGGACACTACATAGGCTTCTTAAAAAAAAGTCTTTATGCGTATTCCGTTGTAATTCTTGAGCCTAGCTTATAGTTCTGGTCGTCTTTACATGAACAAAGAATTTTTAATTTTAGTAAATTACTGTATGATCATATTGATCATTGTAATGCCATTGTACAGTGAAATTTAAAATCAAAATTCCTCAACGTGCTGATGCCGACCTCGGTTTTCCAGAGAGGATAATTTTGTTTCCTATACAACAGTGAAATAACCTTTGCATTCAATAGTTATATTAGTTATTAATATATATTGTAGTCACCACCTAACATAACAGGCTATATTTATAATACCATGTAATTCTGTTCCACAACACTAGTACATTACATCAGAGGCCGGGAAAACACTCGCTACGCTCGGCCGTCTATACCTACTTGGCCGGAAATCCGTTTTCACGCCGAGGCATGTATAGTGCTTTTCTCAAACATGCAATGAAATAAATTAAAAAATTAAAATCAGCTGTACGTGAAACCTGCCGCCATCTTTGACGCTGTCTGTATGAGGTTGGACGTTGAAACAAAAGAAAGTTACTTTGCAGGCCTAGGCCATTTTTTTTTTTACGTTGGGGAAATGCATTTACGCATCCCGCCCGCCACGGGGAAGGGGCAGAGCGAGTATGACGGACTAACCGCGGCAATAGCCTTGGACTACCGTCTAAAACCCCAACGATTGCCAGCTCCGCCTTAAGAAAGGGGCGCCGCGGGATCGTTTCAGGCCTAGGCCTGAAAAGTTGTATGAAATCCCATTTCAGGCCGCCTCGAAATGTGGACATGACTTACTTCAAATTAGGTCCGGAAATACTACGTATCCGGTCCGGTGCGACTAGTGAAGATGATTATGTAAAGGAATTTCATACAACCTTACACACCTAGGCCTGCAAAGCTACCGTCTTTTGTTTATAAACGTCAAATTGTGACAGAACGTCATTGCAATCAATCACCAAAAAAAAAAAAGATTAGGACTAATGTTAATGTCATCGGGTAAAACGTTGCTTCAAACAGGTTAAAAAAAAGTTTGGCGCGTAAATTTAAAAAAGTTTTCTTTTCTTGTTGGTCGGATTTGTCAATAGTTCGTAATTATTTTGAAACTCTAATAAAAGCCATCGGTTTCGAAATGAGTTTGGACGAAAATTATATGGAATTGAACTGTACGCCTCCGGAATTGCGAGCAGAAGTAGCCATGAATAATTTACTGCCCCCGAAATCAAAAGTTAGGGACATGACGGCGTATAAAAAAATCATAAAAATTATAAGTGTTTTCTTTGTTGTAGTGCCTCGTCTATATAGTTAGATATAAGTTCATGTAACTATAAACTAATACTTAATTTAGGGAATAAGCGGAATATTTGTTAGTAAGAAATGTGGGACACAATTATAGGTTATGATGTGACAGCAAAGACAGCTATCAGAAACGTATTTTTTAGTTGTACGAATAAAACAAATTGACTACTTTATATTTCATTGCAAGTTTGAGAAAAGCACTATACAAATCTCGGCGAGAAACGGGGTTGCCGGCCGCGTATCCCTATCCTACTTGGCCTGCAACCCTTCGTTTCCCGGCCTCTATAGTAATGTACTATGTACTATTACAGTAACAACCAATAATGAGGCGAGGTAAACGCATGAAAAGTAAAAACAGCATCTGGTGGCATATGATATGGGTATAGATAAGGTATATGTAGATAAATTAGAATCTATCCTTGCAAGGATTACGTCGATTTTCTTATGTTCTTCGGTTATGGGATAATGTTCCCCGGGCCTTTGTCCCTAATCTGTAATTCTTACAGACCGCGAACTCGTAAACTCGTATATGTCGGCAAAAAAACATTCGTCTGTATTGCACTGTATACTTACCATTGCCTGTAAAGCCGCGTCTGCTGCGCCATGTTTTCGTGGTTTTTTAATGTCAAAAATGTTTTGCTAATCAAAACAATACCCTGTTTGTTGGCCGAAACTGACGGATAACATGTTAGATGTTTAAAAACATTGAAAACATTGGCGCAGCGGACGCAGCTTTAGAAACGCACAAAGAGACAAAAGTCGTACATAAACACGAACGTGTTCGATCACTGACCATGATCATGCGAGCCAGTCTCATGGCCGTTCTACACTATCGGCGGCGATGATCGTTGACCGTGTGATCGTCTATAATCGGCACGATCATCGTGCAAGCGTCCACACAATCGTCTCCACTATCCGACGTCGAATGAATGATCGGCGATCGCGTGACCAGCTCAACGCACCACGCCGCGATTCCCTTTGATGCGTGCCCGAAAAACCGACAAGTCACGAGCCGCAGGCGATCATAGACGATGATCGGCGAGTACAGCCGAGTACGCCCTCTACACGATCGTGCTCGCTCGGAATCGTCTGTAATCGCCGATAGTGTAGAGGAGCCATAAGGCTTGGCTACCTGGAACATTAATGGACTTGCTCCTAACAAAAATGAATTGCAAACGCTAATGGATGAGCACACACTAGACATTGTACTAGTATCGGAGGCGCACTGCACCAGTAGAAGTAAAATCAAATTGCAAGGAAGTAACACATACATCACAACTCATCCTGATGGCACAGGTCATGCGGGTACGGCAATAATAGTAAAAAAAAAGATTAAACATCATGTTTTACCTGAATATAAAACTAACCACATACAGGCAACCACTATCGCCATAGAAGATGTTCATGGTTATTTCAATGTGTCAGCGGTCTACTGTCCTCCAAGACATAACATAAACGCAGAAATGTTCTCAGAATTCCTATCGACCCTCGATGGAAGGTTCATAGCAGGTGGGGACTGGAACGCTAAACACGTCTATTGGGCTTCCAGATTGACTACAACACGGGGAAGACATCTTAAACGGTGTATTGACGACAATAACCTCAAAGTAATTACTAGCTCAGAACCAACATACTGGCCAACAGATCCCAACAAGTTACCGGACTTACTAGATTTCTACATAGTGAACGGACTCTCCAAGAACTACTTTAAAGCAGACTCTTGCCTCGATAGCTCATCTGACCATACACCGGTTCTGCTTACTGTGAGCAATACTATTATAGAATACTTGAAGCCCGAAATCCTCTGCAACTACCGCACGGACTGGAATGGCTTTCGAGAATACGTCGAAGAAACTATTCAGCTCAATACAAAATTGAAATCCACCGAAGATATTGATACTGCCCTGGCTGGATTCACCAGTACTATACAAACGGCTTGCTGGACAAATACTCCCGTCATAGCGGATAGCAAACTTGTCGTAAACCAGCCATTAGAAATAAAACATAAAATTTTAGAAAAGCGCAGGCTTCGACGAAAATGGCACCAAAGTCGACACCCAACAGATAAAACCGCTTTGAATCGATCGATAGTTGAGCTAAGGACTATGATAACCGCAAACAATGATAATACACTACAAACGAAATTGGAATCACTAACTGCAACACACTCCACAAACTACTCATTGTGGAAATTTGCAAAAGCGTATGATAGACCACAAGAATTCAAACCTCCTATTAGAAGTGACACGAGCGGATGGGCAAAGACGAATAAACAAAAGGCCGATCTATTTGCAGAGCACCTAGCTAATGTTTTCATGCCTAACGAAATAGGGAATCCAGATTCGGAAGAATATGTTGCCTCTGTGCTACTTACAGACATTCAGCTCGAACGACCACTCAAATCTACTTCGCCACAAGAAATACATAAACTAATAAAAAGCTTGGATTGTAGAAAATCCCCTGGATTTGACCTCATAACCAAAGAAGTCCTTCAAGAACTACCAAAAAAAGCGATTGTGTTTATAACAGTGCTGTTCAACGCGATGCTTAGAGTTCAATATTTTCCAAGACTATGGAAAGTTTCCCAAATCATACTGATTTACAAACATGGAAAACCACCTCAGGAAAAAACCTCATACCGACCTATCAGCCTTCTGCCAGTATTATCAAAGATGTTTGAGAGAGTACTATTGAATAGACTGGCGCCAATACTGCAAGAAAAAAGAATTATACCAGATCACCAGTTCGGTTTCAGGAAACAACACGGAACCGTAGAGCAGGTACATAGAGTTTGTGCCACCATCAGAGAAACAATAGAAAACATACAATACTGTTCGTCAGCTTTCCTAGATATTCAACAAGCCTTCGATAAGGTGTGGCACGAAGGTCTGTTGTGTAAAATAAAACTTAATCTTCCACACAGTTTCTTCAATATACTTAAATCATACCTCACAGAAAGAATATTCTACGTTAAAGAAGGCGAAGAAACCTCGGATTTTTTTGACATTAAAGCAGGAGTACCCCAGGGGTCAGTTTTGGGACCTGCTCTTTACACTATATATACAGCAGACTTACCGTGCCCTCCAGGCGTCACTACCGCGACCTTTGCCGACGATACTGCAGTACTGGCAAGACATAACGACCCCAAAAAAGCATCTGACGCACTACAAATTGGCCTGCAGGAGGTTCACAATTGGCTTGAAAAATGGAAAATTAAAGCTAGTGCCGCAAAATCCACCCAAGTAACGTTTACCCTTCGCCAGGGAAACTGCCCGTCGGTTAAACTCGGAGATAACACACTACCACACAGTGACTGCGTAAGATACTTGGGAATGCACCTCGATCGACGCATGACCTGGAAAAACCATATAAAGAACAAAAGGGACGAAATCGGATTCAAACACAAAAACCTATACTGGATGTTGGGAAGAAATGCTAGATTGTCAATGGACAACAAACAACTAATCTATAAGGTTGTACTAAAACCGATATGGATGTATGGCGTGCAATTGTGGGGCAGCGCTAGCGACTCAAACATTAACATCATACAAAGATTACAGAATAAGATCCTGAGATCAATAGCGAACGTACCATGGTATATTACTAACAGTGAACTGCATGAACACCTATCAATAGGCACAGTGAAGGAAGAACTCCGAGACATTTCCTTAAAATACAAGCAGCGTCTAATCAACCATCCCAATAAACTAGCACAACAGCTGACCGTCCAGAACCACATAAGACGACTGAAACGACACAACATCCTGGAGGTACAAAATAGAGAGTAGCCTCAGACTTCAAAAACGAGGAGATGCTCTCGCTGGAGAGCACACTCGACACGCCAGATTGTACTAATCCACACATCGACTTATAGTTTTCGGACTGATTGCCGATAAGCAAAGAACATAAAAAAAAAAAAAAAATAAGGCGCATATACAAGCACGTACCTACATACTTAAGGTGGAACCGGAATGTGAGAATTATAGTGATTGTATTATGGCTCCTCTACACTATCTGCGATTACAGACGATTACGAGCGAGCACGATCGTGTAGAGGCTGTACTCGCCGATCATAGTCTATGATCGCCTGCGACCCGTGACTTGTCAGTTTTTTGGCCACGCATCATAGGGAATCGCGGCGTGGTGCGTTGAGCTTAGGGTTGCCAACTTTTTTTGGGGGAGATATAGTATTTTCCAGAAAAAAACGACAAAAATATAGTACACCTTAAAAAAATATAGTACTTGGCTGGGCAATGTAATCCAGTAACTTTGTCGCCTGAAAGTACGCGTCAAATTTAGTTGTTCTGATTTTTTGCAGGCTTGTTTATAATGTTGGCCCAATGAATAATCCAAGTTGGTGATCTCGAGCGCCGAACGCAACTTTGTCAAAAATCTAAAATACCGCGAAATCCCTAAAGGACTCGTTTTTGATAGAACCTTTTAAGGACATTTTTAAAGTAGCCTAAATTTGGTACAAAGTGAGACTAGAATCGTCTCTGTAGACCCAATAGTTACCGAGATAAAGCTTTTCAAAATTCATAATTTTTTCGTTTGTCGAAATTTTTTGCAACATTTTAGACGTCGCTCTAGCGGGATGAAGTTCCAAGTACCCACGACGGAGTGTTGCGAAGTTCGAAAAATTATAAACTTTAAAAGGTTTTATCTTGGAAACTATTGGGTCTACAGAGACAATTCTAGTCTCATATCGTAGCAAATCTAGTTTTCTTTAAAAACGTCCGGAGAAGGCACTATCAAAAACTAGTCCTTTAGGGTTATAATAAAAACTTTCGCGGTAATTTAGATGTTTGACAAAGTTGCGTTCGGCGCTCGAGGTCACAAACTTGGATTATTGGGCCAACATCATATAAACAAGTCTGCAAAAAATCACAATTATTATTTATTATTAACCGGATTTGACGCATGCTGTGGATGTATAAAGTTACTGGATTAATGTTGCTATTTAGTAAAAACCTCGGCCATTTGAAGCACTTCGTAAGGTCCCCGAAATATAGTATTTTCGCGTACTATATATTTCTTCAACAGTATATAGTACAAAGAGTCAAAATATAGTACAATACTATATAATATAGTACGGTTGGCAACCCTAGTTGAGCTGCCCACACGAGCGCCGATCATTCATTCGACGTTGGACAGTGGAGTTTTCACGGCATAGATAAATAATTATGATTCAAAAAAATAAGCTCTGTTAGTAGATCAGTTTCGGATACCTAAGCTTACTTGACCTAAATTGAAGCCCTCCTAAAAGTTAAATTACTTATAAAATATTATATATTTATTCCTCTCTCCCACCCCTCCTACCTCACCGAACTTTTTCCGACCAAATCGGAGAAATCCTGAAGAAAGGTCAGGTCAAGAGTAGGTACCTATTACCCTAAACCGACGAGCATGTATCATATGCAGAATATAATAACTACTACTTAGAAATGTTGCGAAACCCCCGACATTTTCATTTCAAAGTTCAATATCTCAAAAACGGCTGAACCGATGTTGTAGAAAACTAAGAAACATCTCGATCACGACAGCTATTGGATACAAAAAACCGCATTCAAATCGTTCCATTCGTTTAGGAACTACGATGCCACAGACAGACAGACAGACACGTGAAACTTATAACACCCCTCTTTTTGCGTCGGGGGTTAATGAAAGTGAATGAAGTAAGAAAGGTTTGTCAAGATCGTAGCAAGTGGAAATCCGTGATCTCTGCCTACCCCTCCGGGAAATAGGCGTTATTATATGTATACCTATGTATATATTTATTTTAACAACTTTCTTTGTTCTATTACGGTGAATACTCAAACACCACCATCTTCTTTTCTTGCTTTTTTTACAACTTTTTCGTTGAAGCACGTTGACGTTATATACCGCTATTAAATAAATTTAATGGTTGCAGCAGCAGCAGCAACACAACGTCCAATTTCATGTCCATCTTGTTCGCTTGCCGTTCGACTACTACTACAGACGATTGTGTGGATGCTTGCGCGATGCTTGCACGATGATCGTGCCGATTATAGACGATCACACGATCAACGATCATCGCCGATAGTGTAGAACGGCCATTAGACATTTCATGAATGATTCTGATACCACAAAATACATCTAAATATAGATAAATACGCAGTCCACGTGAAACTTTTGTATCTTATCTGTTTACCTAAAAATTCTAGGCCATAGTGAAAACGTATTGATAACATTAATTACATTACTACAATGAAACGAGCGTGTCACTTATCACTTAGCTCTTAGGTATCAGTGCTCGTGGAATATGCAAATGTAGTACCTACTACTATATTTACATACATAGAATCACGCATATGAACCTATGACTGCACACGCGTATGTCTCTACACGTTTCTATACAGGGGTGCGCAGATGACTAACTTGCTGATCGTGCATTAGGTAGGTACCTATTACCTATACTAGTTGTATTGGGCCGTAAATTAAAATAATGGTGTGTATAAATTGTACTCTTCCCCTGGTCACTAAATAAGATGACGTAGGAGATAAATATAAGTGCCTATGATAAGTATATATGGGGGTTAGGTTAGGTTAGGTTACAAAGGGTTTGCAACATTCGTCCATTTCTAGTATTCGAATAATATGAATAGTAAATTTTCCATTATTCGAATATTCGTATATTTCGAATAATTTCGAATATTTCCGATATTGAACCAACATAATAAATTACACTGTCTTAAAATATAAAACAACCTGAAAATCATTATATATAGGTACCTACACATTAAATTTTACAGTAACAAATATGTCGTATAAAATAACCTATATATATCTGTATTTATTAAAGTAAAGGTAGCGTAGTGTCTTTCAGGCGCGCGATTCTTAAATAAAAGTTCGGTATAGTATTACAAAAAAATTACCTTCCACTTACCTGCAGCCACTGTAGGCATACATAGGTATAGGTATACTTAGGTGAATTTAAGCCCTCAACTTTTATAACGTTACGATTATAGGAACACGCTCACAGTCAAATACAGAACGTTTTGCGAAAACCGCGCATAACCAATGTTTTTTCTTAGTTTGTTTCGGATGTATATGGGTATTTAATTTGGCATTTAACATTAGTTTGCTGTGAGGTGATGAAAATATCGTGACTGTGAGAAAATTCATAAACTTTTTACAAAGGATAATGAGGTACGAGTACACAGCTAGTTTAATTCAGTTGGTAAGATACCTACTTATTTTCAGAACAGCCGAAGCTTTCATGCTGTCAACAATTAGGCTGAGATCCACCAGAGCTGTGCGAAGTAGTGGAGAGGTTTGCGAGGAAAAAATCCACCGATAGGAAAAAATGAAGAAGTAAGAATGCTGTTGGTGGCTGATTGCCTCGTAAACCACTCCGTTGCCTCACACAGCATAACCGTTAGATATACTTGGAAAAGGGTCTTAGCGATGATGGTTGCTGCGAAATTGTTTTACCATTTGATTTGTCAAGAGTCTTTTACTCTCTAAATCATGTGTGTTAATGTTAAGTCATCATGTGTGAATTTGTAAACCTGTCGTCTTTTGACGCATCGAACCCAGGATTGAGAGGACAATCACTGCCAGAAAGTTTTTGCGACCCGTTTAATCATGGTTGGCAATTGGTGTAGCACCACACGGTGTTCAATTCAATCTTAGTATAAAATCTTATTCACTGATTTTGTTATGAATTCTGCCTGCAAAATAAAATATGTGATTTTTATTGAAAATATGGTTATATAATGACAAAAAAATACTTTTTAATATTATTCGAAATATTAATTTTATTCGAATAATTTTCATGGCGAATATTCGGATAATATGAATATTCGAATATTCGAATTGCAAACCCTAGATCCCTCCCAGCATGTGTCAGCGAGTTTCCCAAAATCTGCGTAGTCGTTAGCAGGAGTGCCAGCAGCGACGAGATGGGGGTCATCTCAAAGATATTATTTTCAAAAAATAAATTGCATTAGATGTTAGTCACAAAAATTAAATGATCAAGAAATTAACTTTCATGGTTTTATTACCGTACCGTCTTCTCGAAGATCTCACGGTTCTAATACAATGATTTGCCATACGATAAATAATAATAATAATGGTTTTATTTTCATCAAAGTTTCAAAATTGCAAGAATTTTTGGCCCACCCAGTATTATTGGCAGATACTTACTACAGTCTCAAAGAGGATTTTGGCCTCTGACCACGGATCCACTATTCCACGTTCGCGTTGGGTAAGCCAGCGATATCCGCGTATCATAACAAAGTTTATCGCGTATCGTAGTAAAGTTTAATTATTGCTATTCCAGAAATCGTCTGTCCGCAATTCTTTGCGGCGGGCGCGCGCCGGCGGCGCCCTCTCGCCGCCCCGCGCCGGCATGGAGCGGCTGCGGCGTTCGTTCCGCGAGTCCTTCCGGCGGCGCAAGGGCTCGCCGCCGGAGTCGGCGCGCCCGCATCAATGGCACGCCGACGAGGCCGCGGTGCGCGCGGGGACTTGCACCTTCCCTGTCAAGTACCTGGGGTGTGTGGAGGTGTTCGAGTCGCGGGGCATGCAGATATGCGAAGAGGCGATTAAGGTCTTGCGGGTGAGTACCTCATGGCGTATACCTTTTTGATGTGGCACTAGAGCCCTCGTGCCTTGCGTCTACATGCTCTGGGGTAGTGAGCCAAGTTCTGTCGCTTCCGTCACAAAGAGCACACAGGCTGGTCAAAGGTTGTTATAAACCCGGCAATGTAACGGCACCGTCTTGCCTCAGGTTGCCATGGTATTAAAAAAAAAGTTATAACGCTTAGTGTAAGGCCTGAGTGGAGCTCGAAGCGTTCGGCGGGGCGTGCAGCGGGGCGGGTGAGCGTGCATTCGTTTGTGCAGCGTCTACTCAGGACACCAGTATGAGTTTCATTTGTTTAACATGCACGCCGCACGCCCCGCTCCCTCGCACGCCCGACTCGAGCGTCCACACAACTCAGGCCTTACACTTACACTGGGTAGGTATGTCGAAGCAACGAGGCGTTTCGTTTCAGTGCGTTGCAGTTTGGAGTTCCATACAAATATTGTAAACGGCTCGGTTTGAAGCGGTGCCGATCGGGCGAAGAGTTGATGTGTGTCTCAACCTTTACTCTCACACTCATCGTCTGTAAATATCAGACAAAGTGACAGTGTAAATGACACCTTGATTTATTATGAGTCATAATTTATAGCAGGGTTGAAAATTGCAAGTAACTTATTTGACGATCGGTGGTTAATAGATAAATGGATTAATAGTTTAATAGTGTTTATTCGATTGCGGGTGATTACTTGCGGCCAGCCTAAATTATCCAATTTCCACTCAACTTACTTCCAAGAAAAGTAAACAACTTGGTCGTGGTCCCCAAGGATGATTGCTATCCGCTATTTATTTTGCTTTGAAAATAATGTGCGTTGTTCACCTAACGTGAATGAAAAGTACAGTTCATGTCATTAGTCGTAATTCTGCCACCGTCCTTGTAAAATACTTGGAACTTTATTTATAGGTCAAAGTCAAGTTATGCAACTCAATTGACGGAACTCGGTGATCACATTGACATACAAAAACGAATCGGCCCAATTCAGCGCACACGCGTAATTGTCGAGTTGGTCACTTGCCAATTACCTACTGCTGGCGTCGGTTCAGAGGGTCAAAGGATGATGAATCAAGTGGAGTGATATAGAATTGCGTGCTGCAATTGGTCTAACCAAACGTAATAACCCCAAGGCAGGTCACGAAAACTATTGTGAATGACACACTTAAATATAATACCAAACATAGCATCCCGAGCGTATCCGAAAGTACGGGCATGTCTGCCTCATTGTTTACGATTTCACGGTTTAAATAATTGGTCTAGATTTCTGTTTAACTTGTCGAGCAGATTCTGTTTATGAATGGTTGTGGAATTGTTTTAATTTAGTCAGTAGGCTACTGAAGTGCATTTGCGTGGGTATACTGACGACCCCTAAACGAAACGGTGAAACTTCAATTCGGTGCAACAAGTTCATTTGGTGGAACCCTGACCAGTAAACATTTGGTAGATAATGCTAAACATGCTACTTGACGTTGGAAGGGCGTACAATTCATGACGAAACTTGGTTTAGAATTCTTGCGAATAAGCGAGCCAAGAGGTACTAGCATAGTACCTGTTCCCCGCGAGTCGAATGTGCCGCTCCCGTATCGGCTTGTATATGCGTTAATAGTCTGTAATATACTGAAAGGTCTTTTATGAAGCATGAAACTTTTCTACACAGAGTATCATGTTGATGTCTATTTTTTTTTTTAAACATGTTTAGATTGTATTTATTTGAATCCAGAACTCCCGGCGGCGGCCGGTACGCGCGGTGCTGCACGTGAGCGGCGACGGGCTGCGCGTGGTGGACGAGGAGACCAAGGGGCTGATGGTGGACCAGACCATCGAGAAAGTCTCCTTCTGCGCGCCTGACAGGAACCATGAGCGTGGCTTCAGGTATTCAAATTTAATACTGTAGGAAAAGGTGGTTACGTGTGATGATAACGCACCCTTTTCTAGAGAGAACAGACCAATTGGGTTTGAGATTCCAATAAGCCGGTACTCTAATAAGATGAAGGTGGATTCAGGCCTGGCTAACAGAACAGCAAACAACGATTCTAGTAAGATTCGTTTATTTTCACAGGTTCGATTCAATAAACAAAAGTTCTTTCACTTAATAATTGTTAATGTTCACAAAGTTCACAATACACTTGATAGTTAGTTATTCACTTTTGACAAAGACGTAAGTGCGACAATATATAGCTTTTAGACGAGTGGGACGAGTTACGCTCCGCGCTTAGGCTTCCGCCGTACTTATTCCGGGTTGCACCGTTTGTGATCGGAATTGCGACCATAGAGGGTTTACGCAATGTGTGATCGGGACGGTGCTTGTTCCGTACTAAGTAAGGAGGCGGCTTACACCCTTCACTATCCAAGGCAGTTCGCGGTCGGAATTGCGACCATAGAGGGTTTATGCAATGTGTGACCGGGACTGCTTGGTATAGAGCAAGGTGTTAGCTTGGAGGCGACTGGGATGTCAACTGCATATTCCAGCCACCAGTCTGCCCTTTTATACCATCTGGTGGCGTGGGTGCCTACGTGACATCGGGGGTGACGCTATTCCGTAGCGTGGCGTCGTCTGGTCATCTGGTGCTTTGTTTTGGCGCGCAGAATGCGCGCGAACATAAATCTATAATGAAAAAACAGCGTCTGGCCGGGCCCCAGCGAGCGGCGGAAGACGCCCGCTACCTGCTTTGCGCGTCGCTGTCCTTTTTGCACGACTATTAACGTATTTGTGCTACAATCTCCCCCTCTGGCTCCGACGACGTCCCGGCGAGGAGACAGGATTGGGTAGCACATCCACTGTCTGCGGTGCCTGATTATTTGTTTGCATTTTGGGCCGTCCTCTTTCCCTTATTGGTTGAAGCGGCTCGGGTGGCGATACGCTATCGCCGTAATATGATGATAGGGCCGAGGTATGATAGACCCCCACCTTTTTTAAGAAATCGTCCTTACGCTTCACCTCGTATGACGTTGGTCCGTGTCGTTGTAATATGACGTAGGGACCATCTCGTCGCAGTGCCAACTTTGCAATTACACCACGACTCGAACTGCTCGTAGAGTGGCTAGTGACCATTACAAGGTCACCAGGCTGAAGTATTGGACCTTGCCGACGTTTCTTATCTGCCGTTTCTTTTCTTCTTTCTTCGCTCTTTTCCCGAGCTTTTGAAAGTGAATCTGCTATCAGCAATAATTTTGGCACGGAGCTGAATCTCTTCATGGCTGGTGATTGCTGGCATCCGTTTACATTTTCTGCCTCCCCCTGGATGGAATCAACTTCCAATACATCGTTCTTGAATGTAGTATAACTGATCTTCTCAACGTCCAGTGATGCTATCTCAATATCTCCATACGTGCGCTGATTTCCTGGCTGTGGATATTCCTTACAGCAGTCTGGGCACTTGCTGCGGACGACGCCAGGTTTGCCACACCCATAGCAGGCGATTTCTGTAAACGGAGTGTTCGTGCTCACGTCTCCCCCTGCCGTTGAGCGTGGTTGCTGCTGGAGCTTCTTGAGGTGGCATTCTTCTTCACCGTGTCCATTTTTCTTGCAGTACCCGCATCGAGGTCGCCCAGAAGTGCCAAGGTGTTTGATAATTGGCGCTTCTGGTGCTTTGACTCTGTCAGTAGGACCACCCTCTTGGAGGATTTCTTCTGCGCTGCGTGTGAGCTTCAGTAAGTCGTCGAAGGAGTTTATCGCGCTTCTCGGTACGCGCTCTCGAATCCGAAGATGCAGTTGTCCATATACCATGTGAACCTGCTGGCTTTCCGTCGGAGCTGGTGCCGGTAGCTGGGCTATCAGAGCCCTCTTCTTCGCGACAAACTTTTCTGTAAGGGTTGAAACATCCTGCTTTATCCCGATTATTTCCTGATACAGGATGTATGCAGGTGTTTTTGGAGCGAACGCGTGTCTGATCCGCTCCTGGAACTTAGTCCAAGTTCCTACCTCGGACTTGGCCCCTTCCCACCATATTGCTGCGTCCCCTTTTAGCAGCAGGGTGAGGCCTTCTAGCGCGTTCTCGTCCTCGATGTCTTCCAGATTTTTGTACACGTTTACCGCCGATAGAAACGATTCCACTGTTTCGCTGAGGCCGTTTCCGTCGTATGTCACGTTGCACTGTGCGAATGATCCCTTCTTACTCGCCGGGGCTAAGGCTGCGATTATTCTCTGCAGCTGCTCCTCGGTCATGTTGATAGACATCTTCGTTACTTTGTGCTGCGCTCGTGTTCTAGGTTCGTTAGCCAGGGCCACTTAGTTGGGCGCCAGTTGTAGGAAAAGGTGGTTACGTGTGATGATAACGCACCCTTTTCTAGAGAGAACAGACCAATTGGGTTTGAGATTCCAATAAGCCGGTACTCTAATAAGATGAAGGTGGATTCAGGCCTGGCTAACAGAACAGCAAACAACGATTCTAGTAAGATTCGTTTATTTTCACAGGTTCGATTCAATAAACAAAAGTTCTTTCACTTAATAATTGTTAATGTTCACAAAGTTCACAATACACTTGATAGTTAGTTATTCACTTTTGACAAAGACGTAAGTGCGACAATATATAGCTTTTAGACGAGTGGGACGAGTTACGCTCCGCGCTTAGGCTTCCGCCGTACTTATTCCGGGTTGCACCGTTTGTGATCGGAATTGCGACCATAGAGGGTTTACGCAATGTGTGATCGGGACGGTGCTTGTTCCGTACTAAGTAAGGAGGCGGCTTACACCCTTCACTATCCAAGGCAGTTCGCGGTCGGAATTGCGACCATAGAGGGTTTATGCAATGTGTGACCGGGACTGCTTGGTATAGAGCAAGGTGTTAGCTTGGAGGCGACTGGGATGTCAACTGCATATTCCAGCCACCAGTCTGCCCTTTTATACCATCTGGTGGCGTGGGTGCCTACGTGACATCGGGGGTGACGCTATTCCGTAGCGTGGCGTCGTCTGGTCATCTGGTGCTTTGTTTTGGCGCGCAGAATGCGCGCGAACATAAATCTATAATGAAAAAACAGCGTCTGGCCGGGCCCCAGCGAGCGGCGGAAGACGCCCGCTACCTGCTTTGCGCGTCGCTGTCCTTTTTGCACGACTATTAACGTATTTGTGCTACAATACTATAAATAGTACCTACATTACTACAATGGCCGGGAAGGAAGGCTGACACACAAGACAGGCAATCACTTCCTTTCCGGCCTTTGTAGTAATGTACCTACTATTATTGCTCATAAACAAAATTCATTTGGGTATAGCTGAACGACAGGTGATTATTATCGTCAAAGATAAGATATAACTCTTCCTTACAACCTCAGTTATCAATGATGGAACAAGGATGTTGATTCTGATATGACTTTCTTTCAGTAGTTTTCTTCCACCAAAACCTTGAGCGAAACACGTTCCTTCTTCGAGGCATGCAGGTTGAAAAATTAACACTTCACTACATATATAATAATAATAATATAAGCCTTTTATTCAGACATAGTATAAAACAAAGTAGCTTCCCGCTGTCTGTCTGTCTGTCTCTCTGTCTGTCCCTATGTATGCTTAAATCTTTAAAACAACCCATCGGGTTTTGATGCGGTTTTTTAAATAGATAGAGTAATTCAAGAGGAAGGTTAATGTGTATAATACATGCATGTATTATACATATAGACTTATTTAAATCCGTGCGAAGCCGGGGCGGGTTGCTAGTTGGGGATAAATTGGGCGAAATAATGTGATTGGCGTCAAACGCGTCGCATCGCCGCTATCTCACCTGAGTGGACAGTTAAACATGGGCTTTTTCTTCCATAGCTTGGTATGCCTGTATGTCTTTAGTAGAGAGTATTTTGTTTAAGTATATAAATAGGCATAACAATTGAAAAACTTTATTTAACATCACATTTTATACAAAGGTACAGTCTAAAAATTAGACTTAGGAATAGACTTAAAACGTATACAATACGACGTATCGTACGAGGCATTAACATTGTGTGATGCTAAAAAGGGGCTAGACTCAGCATACTGTTGTTTTGAGTACTGAGTACCTACACTGCTACGCTGATTTCCCGTCAGACCCTTACATATAATAAGTTTATATTCTAATATTATTAAATTGATTTGATCCATCGATGCCATGAAATCGGTTTTACGACGAAACAAATTCGTTATTGAAATTATATGCCGCATTCGAAGCATCGTATTTGCTGTTAATCTATAAGTGTGCCGACAATAGTATTTCAACTAACTACGGTAAGAGCTCTGGATACGAGCCAGAAACCGTACTAGCGCCGCACAAGGTCGCTGTTTGCTATACATACGTAATATTATCACATATAACTGAACGGATTACTACTGTTATTTACGCAATAACAACATTATCTCGAATACGATCGGTAATGATCCTTTTTTTAACGCTCGTGGTAAGAGCATTATTTTCGTCCTTCATATCGTAAGACATAAATCCCTCATTTGCAAATAATCGTAGGCAATAAAATAATTCTACTTTGTCTCGCTACGAAAACTTCTAGATTATGCGTAGATATAAAATAAATCCATAGGGATGTTATAAATGCGAAAGTGTGTCTGTGTGTCTGTCTGTTACCTCTTCAAGCTTAAACCGCTGATTCGATTTAATTGAAATTTGGTATAGATATAGTTTGAGTCCCGGGAAAGGATATTATATAAATAAATAATAAATAAATATTTGTGGACAATCTTACACAAATCAACCTGGTCTCAAACTAAGCAAAGCTTGTACTATGGGTACTAGACGACGATATAGATACGAATATAGAGAAATAAATACTTAAATACATAGAAAACATCCATGACTCAGGAACAAATATTCGTGCTCATCACACAAATAAATGCCCTTACCGGGATTCGAACCCAGGACCTCTTGCTTCGTAGACAGGGTCACTACCAACTAGGCTAAAGCGGTCGTCGTAGGTAGGATAGTTTTTTTATCCCGGAAATAATCCCGTGAGGGGATGAAATGGGGACTGAAAGTTTGTATGGAGCTATACTTCGTTTTTTTTAGCATTAGAGAGACCTTTGCAGAACGAGATATAAGGTTTTTTATCGGGCTTACTCTGCGGATCGAACAGTGAATATGAGTTAATAAATATCACGTATTCATTATCATGTTTTAGTAATACATAAGACATTAGTTAGTGTTGTGAACAGATAAGAAACTTAATATTAGTTAATTTATATTCTAAGATGAAAAGATAAGAATTTTAATAAATTGCGTTTGCAATTTTTCATGGAAAGGTTGTACATTAAAAAACCTAAAGAGGCAGAGTTCTCACACAATGGTCTATTTTTAAACGTCACTGTCACTATCTGTAATTCAAAATTCACTCATGTGGGTTTTTCATTCGAGTTCATATTGTTGTCGGTTGAGTCGGTTGTGATTTCTATTGCTGTAAGCTTACTTAAAGATTATTGTTATCGTTTTTGTTGAATTTTGTTATTAGTTGTTGATCTATTTAGATATTTTGTTTGTTGGTGCACATTTACAATGTATGAAGCCGAGGCTGGCCCGAGTGGGCTACAGAAGTCGCAGCCGGTTCCGGCTAATTTTTTTTCATCTCCAAAGAAGAAAAGGCAAAAGCAGAATCCTCTGACTGCCTGTGAAAAGCGGAAGCGGGTGGTAAATATTTACAAATTAGTGTCAGAAATGTGCCATAGAATGGAGTATCCCACTAAATCAGACCGTGTGAAAAAGACTGCCGAGACTGCTGGCATATCGTTGGCTACGGTATACAACATTTTAAAAGAAAATATATGCGTTCAGCTATCTGTAAATATCAAATGATATGTACTCGTATGTAGGTACATAAGTTCCGAGAAATTCAGTGGTATCGGTCGAAATCGAAGAAGGAAGGTTTACGACCACTGCTTCTGTGTTTACCCGTTTGACAGATAATTCTAATCTTAAAAAAAACGAAGTATACGATATAAGCGAGTTCCACGCGGACGGAGTCGCAGTTTAAAATATTTAGTGACCCTTAGCAACATTATCGTACAGGGTCCTTATTGGCATTAAGTGGCATGTGTTTGAGTACTTAGTTGTAAATAAATATGTAAATTCAAATTGAACATATTTGCCATTGTACGAAATACAAAGGAAAACTAGACAGGAACCGGCATGGAAAACATAGATGACAAAAAGGAATTATAGTAAGGTTAAATATAGGATTTCCTTCAGATGTCCTAAATAAACAAAGAAACGAGGAAAATAACCCATCCATTTATTTATAAAAACAGAGTATCGTCAACATAAAATGCAATGTTTTGATGGAAATGTCAAACCGTCAAATGAAGACATATAGGTGTAATAATACATATACAAATCACACCAATGTTTGAACTCGTAAACAAAACACAACCGCTATCAATGGGTAACGGTTCTTAAAACCGTAGTTTGTTTAGTCATTGTTTTCCAATTAAGAGCACATTAATACACCTTTGTAACCGGGTTTCCGTGTAAGCGGCTGAGTCAATACTTGTTTTGCGGTAATTATAGCTGGAGGAAAATCTTTCAGAATTCCTCCAGACAATTTGGCGCACAGTTTCTCTATCTTTGTATAGAATTGTGTAAAGGAATTTAAAATTAAAATATCATTTCAACACGCTTAATTTTTAAATTGTATATTTTGTACCAGACAGCGGCAGAAGGATTATTTCTGATTTATTAATTGATCTTGGACTTGGACGAAACAACAATCATGGCAACAGACGCATACTTAGTCGGAAAATATTTGTTTACTTTAAGTTCACGTCATTTGAATTACATGCCGGCGGCGTGTACTTACTATTCATGCGATATTTTATTCACAGCTCGTAACGTAAACGATACATTTTACCTAGGAAGCAATTATATGACGAATACAAAAACTCGTAATATTATTGCTTCCCAGGTAAAATGTATCATTTTGTAGGTAGAGTCTGACCAGCGAGTCGTGACAATAGCATTTTTATCAAATGCTTTATATGGCAACAATTTTACCTATGAAATAAACTGTCAGTTATAAGTACCTATGACGCCTCCATACATTTCGTGTTACCAGCATGCGTTTTTTTTTAAATTTCACGACTCGCTGGTCAGACTCTAATCGATATAGATTATTGAAGTAGTGCTAAAATTAAAATCATCCTCATTGACTTTGCGATGTACCTTTTGCCTGGGAACGGTACATATGCAGACTATCGGTGATAAAACAAATGACTACTTTATCGCCGTTATGAAATGTCCCGCTCCTCCTCACCTCGTAGGTACCTAACTCAACTCAATAGAGAACTTGCATCTTTTTATTTTGTTACGAAAATCAAAAGTATGATCCAAAGGAACATCCAACTGTAGCATTAAAACTTTCTTATGATTTCTTTCTCTGCTGTTACATGCATTTGAATTGAAATCTGCACGCGCCGGGAGCTCCCGAAAACGCTCTATATCAAACGGGTTTATGCTATGACGTCATAACTTATAATCTCGGCGCGTTTACTATGGAGTGAGTCATTAATTTGCACTTATCTCCACAAAATTGGCGTCTAAGTCTATACTTGTCATACAAAATATCAATTTCAACACATTTGCTCGTAACGTGCCTCTTATTGTGCCGCTTTTGGGCTCATAATCCTGGGTATTAAACACGCGTGTTTAATAACATTACGACGGATGTTTATATCCCGATTAAGACACGTTGGCACCTTGCAGCAAGGTATACACCTATGGACTCGGCGCATTCTTAAATTGACCGGGTTATACAGGTTTGTTTTTAATTCTCGGCAAATGGATTCTTACTCGACTAAACAAATTAAATCCTTCTTGTGGATTAATTGATTATCTCTTGTTGGATATGATATAGAAACGTTTTATTTAGTAAAACTATTAACTTTTGATAACATTTTACATGAATTTATATTGAATAAGAAAATATTGATTTTATTTTGTAGTGACTGTTTAGAGATTTCATCTAAGCCTCGCGGCGGGCGCAATGCGCGAACTTCACGAATAAAAATAGTTGCGCGCCATTTTAGGTAATTTCACAAATATTTGTAAACATTGATGATGCGTGTTTGGTTATTGTTAAAAATGTTGACTCGTAGTGAATAGAAAAGTGATAAATAGAATTGACGCCACTGTACATTCTTGGAGATGTACAAATATGTGAGTAAAAACCTGTTGTCATCAATAACTAAAGGAAACAACTTAGGAGCCTGTAACATGTTCATTTTATGAAAAGGATTTTTTCCTCGCAAATGTGTTGAAAAACGTCGTACGACACGCGTGAGCTTTGATAATTACATCCTCGGCTCTATTATCACGCTCACCTGCGGTTCGCGTGACAATTCCGCCTCTGATGTAATGATCAACATACCTCACTTGTATCATAATGTATTATTCTAATTCAATATTCTGTGTAACTGTTATGTTATTTTATCGAAAAAATAATTATTATTTTTTCATCATTTTAACGTAAGATAAAACTAATGCAACCGTTCTTTTCTTTTTTTTCTTTTGTATGATATTTTTACGTGTATCCGCATCGATTGAGTGTCATTTATTCGAAATTGAAGTCCCATGCAAGTTCCCCATTGACGCTGCGACCCTCCTCTTTCTAATTTGCACAATACGAGTGAGACATTCGAATCGCTAAACTTAAGTGGCAGTGGGCGGGGCACAATGCACGTAGAACCGATGGCCGTTGGGGCGGAAAGGTTCTCGAGTGGCGACCACGTACCGGAAGGCGCGGCGTGGGTACTCCGCGCCGCGCAGGACCGGTCACTCTGGCACTCATTGGGGGAGGCCTATGTCCAGCAGTGGACGTCTTTCGGCTGATATGATGATGATGAGTGATACAGGAGTCACAGCGTCGCGCGTGACGCGACTTGACAACATATTCATTTAACATATAAATTCATTTGACATATTATAATTCTAATTTTGACATTTTGTTATTCATACCTAAATATTGTAATGTTATACTAGTTGAATAATCAAATTCATTTGACATATTATAATTAAATTTTTGACATGTAAATTTTTATATTTTATGAATAAATGAGTATGAGTATTGTGGTCCAAGTTGCTTGAGATCTGTAATCCCCAGTTACATATGCCGCGACGGCACGACGCGCCGCTGGATGTGCCACGGGTTCCTGGCGTCGCGCGACTCGGGCGAGCGGCTCTCGCACGCGGTGGGCTGCGCGTTCGCCGCCTGCCTCGAGCGCAAGCAGCGGCGCGACAAGGAGTGCGCCGTGTCCATGAGCATCGACGCCGCCAGCCACGCCTTCACACGGCAGGGCTCCTTCAGGAAATCAAGTTTGTATTTACTAGATATATGTACATATACAGAGTGTTTTTTTTAAATGGGACAGTATGGGGAAATCCGAATCTAAAGGAGATAGAGGAAAAGTGTCCAAGGAGACATTAGGTGTTTTTTTATGTTAACAAATTTGGCTCGTTAAAATTTTTGGTCAAGCGTGAGTTGTTCTTAAAAAATTATAAAGTTGGTCAATTTTTTTTTTGACGCGGGTCGACTCTGTTTCATGTAAGGATTATTTCATTGTATGGAAAGAAAACAATCTGAACAGCAGAAGTTGGTCAAATTTAATGAAAACTAATCTTTATACCTGTAACATTGCCATACAATTGAATGTAGCGTAGTTTAAATTTTTTTTAAATTATACTTGTACACGGTCACTCTTATTATGGGTATCTCCGCTATGCCGATTTATGACTGCGGCTCCTATTCTCTACCTTTGATTAATATGCTTTCTAACGTGTTACCGCCTGCAACTTGTATCAATATAACCTGATTTTTGTCCAAAGCATCCATGTCCATGTCCATCGAAAGTCGTAAGTGACCCACACCATAGATACAAACATAGTACACAAACATGGCATGAACCAAAATATAGGTAGATTTGTACATGTAGGTAGACCGTAGATTATTTACGTGGGACAGTAATTCGTACGAAGCAAAGAGAAACTTGTTATGAAACTACAACAAAGCAAACACTACCCACGCCCGCGTGTTTGCGTTCAGGTTTCTCCGACTAGGACGAGTTTTAGAGAACTTTAGCGTAGTATACGAACATAAGCATACCTACTAGTACTGTCTATATTTCTATTGTGATGTTAACTTCTATTAGATTGCTATCTGTGAGAACCTATATTTGGCCTCCTATTTCTATATCTGTTATTAATCTGTTTTGTGAGCTGTTGGTTTTCAAATAAATAAATAAATAAGAGTATTTGGCATGTTCTTTAATAATTAGTGAAAGTAGTAAGTTACCAAATAAAAGTGTTTGTACATTGTATATACAGTGCTTTGAGTTAAAAATATTGCATGAATGCGTAAAATAGTACAAAACGAGAGCCTTCGAGTTCTTTATAAATTAAATCATAAAACTCTTTAGAAACTTTGCAGTTTAGTTGCAAGCCGGGGGGGCACAAGCTCTCCAAAACGCTGTAAAATATGTTCAGTCCAAACAGTAAATGTGATAAAAAAACACGGGCGTAAGAATATTGCACTTACGGCCCTCATTAAACAATGTAATATTATGATTATTTTGCCTAACCAGTAACCTTAGAAAATAACTCGTAGATTATAGAGCCTGATACTTCAAAGAAATTGTGATGAGACAACCTAATCCTGTAGCTCTAGTATAAGTTTTATCGATACAATACGTTTAGTTTCAATTTGTATGGCAACGCGAACAGCGCCTCTGGTGGTAACTATTAGGAACTACGCGTTGCCATACAAATTGAAACTAAACGCAAATGCGTTCGAAAACGTATATGTATTTATAAAACTTATACTAGAGCTACTGGGTCTCTCAACCTTTCGTCGAGACTCCTTGGTGACTAAAATCAACAAGATGTTTCACACTTATATTTTCCAAAATGCAAGCGCTTTCCGCATTGCCCTTGATACCTCGCCCTTCTAGGGGGCGTGCGCCCCAGATCGAGAACTGTTGTAACCTAAGTGTGTCTCCAGCGATGACGTCCCGGCGCGCGTCGGAGGTGGAGTCTCCCGCGCTGCCGCCGGCGCCGGCGGGGCCTGCGGCGGCGGGGCAGGCGCCGCTGAGCGCGCCCGCGGCGCAGGCGCCGCCGCGCCCCACGCCGCACAACCCGTTCGCCGTGGAGCGCCCGCACGCCGCTCCGCATCTGATCGAGCGCCAAGGCTCTTTTAGGGGCTTCGCGCATCTAAACAACAGGTTCGTATCTATTCGACCACGGTACAATGCTATACCAAATCTGCACCATTGGCAAACCGATGTTGTATCGCTGCGACACGTCGTCTGCTGCTACTGTCTGCGGTCGGGTTTCAACTTGTGCCTTAATGCGTTATTTGTTTTCGCTAAGTCGGAACGCTGATTTTAAATATCGTTTAAATGCCACACAATAAGATCTGTTATCTTGTCATACAACGTCGGTTTGCGGCACATATAATACCTAATATTATATTAAATTTGTTGACGCGCAAATAAAAAAACTACCCTTACTAGCTCCCACTGACATGATCACAGCCCCATGTGATTCGCTTAGACTGTATCTGTAATGGCCCGTCCTTTTTTTGCAGCTCCCCGTTCAAGCGTCAGATGTCGCTGCGCATCAGCGAGCTGCCCTCGAACCTGGAGCGCACGCGCGCCGGCCTGGGCTCGCCGCCGCGCGAGCCGCTCCCGCTCCCGCTCCCGCTCCCGCTCCCGCCGCCCGCGCACTCGGCCAGCCCCGCGCCGGACAACTCGCTTGCGCAGGTACACACTTCACGTTCAAGCGTCAGATGTCGCTGCGCATCAGCGAGCTGCCCTCGAACCTGGAGCGCACGCGCGCCGGCCTGGGCTCGCCGCCGCGCGAGCCGCTCCCGCTCCCGCTCCCGCTCCCGCCGCCCGCGCACTCGGCCAGCCCCGCGCCGGACAACTCGCTTGCGCAGGTACACACTTCACGTTCAAGCGTCAGATGTCGCTGCGCATCAGCGAGCTGCCCTCGAACCTGGAGCGCACGCGCGCCGGCCTGGGCTCGCCGCCGCGCGAGCCGCTCCCGCTCCCGCTCCCGCTCCCGCCGCCCGCGCACTCGGCCAGCCCCGCGCCGGACAACTCGCTTGCGCAGGTACGCACTTCACGTTCAAGCGTCACATGTCGCTGCGCATCAGCGAGCTGCCCTCGAACCTGGAGCGCACGCGCGCCGGCCTGGGCTCGCCGCCGCGCGAGCCGCTCCCGCTCCCGCTCCCGCTCCCGCCGCCCGCGCACTCGGCCAGCCCCGCGCCGGACAACTCGCTTGCGCAGGTACGCACTTCACGTTCAAGCGTCACATGTCGCTGCGCATCAGCGAGCTGCCCTCGAACCTGGAGCGCACGCGCGCCGGCCTAGGCTCGCCGCCGCGCGAGCCGCTCCCGCTCCCGCTCCCGCTCCCGCCGCCCGCGCACTCGGCCAGCCCCGCGCCGGACAACTCGCTTGCGCAGGTACGCACTTCACGTTCAAGCGTCACATGTCGCTGCGCATCAGCGAGCTGCCCTCGAACCTGGAGCGCACGCGCGCCGGCCTGGGCTCGCCGCCGCGCGAGCCGCTCCCGCTCCCGCTCCCGCTCCCGCCGCCCGCGCACTCGGCCAGCCCCGCGCCGGACAACTCGCTTGCGCAGGTACGCACTTCACGTTCAAGCGTCAGATGTCGCTGCGCATCAGCGAGCTGCCCTCGAACCTGGAGCGCACGCGCGCCGGCCTGGGCTCGCCGCCGCGCGAGCCGCTCCCGCTCCCGCTCCCGCTCCCGCCGCCCGCGCACTCGGCCAGCCCCGCGCCGGACAACTCGCTTGCGCAGGTACGCACTTCACGTTCAAGCGTCACATGTCGCTGCGCATCAGCGAGCTGCCCTCGAACCTGGAGCGCACGCGCGCCGGCCTGGGCTCGCCGCCGCGCGAGCCGCTCCCGCTCCCGCTCCCGCTCCCGCCGCCCGCGCACTCGGCCAGCCCCGCGCCGGACAACTCGCTTGCGCAGGTACGCACTTCACGTTCAAGCGTCACATGTCGCTGCGCATCAGCGAGCTGCCCTCGAACCTGGAGCGCACGCGCGCCGGCCTGGGCTCGCCGCCGCGCGAGCCGCTCCCGCTCCCGCTCCCGCTCCCGCCGCCCGCGCACTCGGCCAGCCCCGCGCCGGACAACTCGCTTGCGCAGGTACGCACTTCACGTTCAAGCGTCACATGTCGCTGCGCATCAGCGAGCTGCCCTCGAACCTGGAGCGCACGCGCGCCGGCCTGGGCTCGCCGCCGCGCGAGCCGCTCCCGCTCCCGCTCCCGCTCCCGCCGCCCGCGCACTCGGCCAGCCCCGCGCCGGACAACTCGCTTGCGCAGGTACGCACTTCACGTTCAAGCGTCACATGTCGCTGCGCATCAGCGAGCTGCCCTCGAACCTGGAGCGCACGCGCGCCGGCCTGGGCTCGCCGCCGCGCGAGCCGCTCCCGCTCCCGCTCCCGCCGCCCGCGCACTCGGCCAGCCCCGCGCCGGACAACTCGCTTGCGCAGGTACGCACTTCACGTTCAAGCGTCACATGTCGCTGCGCATCAGCGAGCTGCCCTCGAACCTGGAGCGCACGCGCGCCGGCCTGGGCTCGCCGCCGCGCGAGCCGCTCCCGCTCCCGCTCCCGCTCCCGCCGCCCGCGCACTCGGCCAGCCCCGCGCCGGACAACTCGCTTGCGCAGGTACGCACTTCACGTTCAAGCGTCACATGTCGCTGCGCATCAGCGAGCTGCCCTCGAACCTGGAGCGCACGCGCGCCGGCCTGGGCTCGCCGCCGCGCGAGCCGCTCCCGCTCCCGCTCCCGCTCCCGCCGCCCGCGCACTCGGCCAGCCCCGCGCCGGACAACTCGCTTGCGCAGGTACGCACTTTACGTTCAAGCGTCACATGTCGCTGCGCATCAGCGAGCTGCCCTCGAACCTGGAGCGCACGCGCGCCGGCCTGGGCTCGCCGCCGCGCGAGCCGCTCCCGCTCCCGCTCCCGCTCCCGCCGCCCGCGCACTCGGCCAGCCCCGCGCCGGACAACTCGCTTGCGCAGGTACGCACTTCACGTTCAAGCGTCACATGTCGCTGCGCATCAGCGAGCTGCCCTCGAACCTGGAGCGCACGCGCGCCGGCCTGGGCTCGCCGCCGCGCGAGCCGCTCCCGCTCCCGCTCCCGCTCCCGCCGCCCGCGCACTCGGCCAGCCCCGCGCCGGACAACTCGCTTGCGCAGGTACGCACTTCACGTTCAAGCGTCACATGTCGCTGCGCATCAGCGAGCTGCCCTCGAACCTGGAGCGCACGCGCGCCGGCCTGGGCTCGCCGCCGCGCGAGCCGCTCCCGCTCCCGCTCCCGCTCCCGCCGCCCGCGCACTCGGCCAGCCCCGCGCCGGACAACTCGCTTGCGCAGGTACGCACTTCACGTTCAAGCGTCACATGTCGCTGCGCATCAGCGAGCTGCCCTCGAACCTGGAGCGCACGCGCGCCGGCCTGGGCTCGCCGCCGCGCGAGCCGCTCCCGCTCCCGCTCCCGCTCCCGCCGCCCGCGCACTCGGCCAGCCCCGCGCCGGACAACTCGCTTGCGCAGGTACGCACTTCACGTTCAAGCGTCACATGTCGCTGCGCATCAGCGAGCTGCCCTCGAACCTGGAGCGCACGCGCGCCGGCCTGGGCTCGCCGCCGCGCGAGCCGCTCCCGCTCCCGCTCCCGCTCCCGCCGCCCGCGCACTCGGCCAGCCCCGCGCCGGACAACTCGCTTGCGCAGGTACACACTTCACGTTCAAGCGTCAGATGTCGCTGCGCATCAGCGAGCTGCCCTCGAACCTGGAGCGCACGCGCGCCGGCCTGGGCTCGCCGCCGCGCGAGCCGCTCCCGCTCCCGCTCCCGCTCCCGCCGCCCGCGCACTCGGCCAGCCCCGCGCCGGACAACTCGCTTGCGCAGGTACGCACTTCACGTTCAAGCGTCAGATGTCTCTGCGCATCAGCGAGTCATTTAACCTTCAAACCCAGCAGCGAGTCATTTAACCTTCAAACCCAGACGAAAAACTAGACCTTATTGTGATTAGACCGGTTTCCTCACGATGTTTTCCTTCACCGAGATGTTGTCCTAGATCTGTGTGAAATATTTCTGCTCAAAAAAGAACGCTGTTGTTTCCTTTGTCAAGCTGCGGCTGCTACCGTATTCGTCGGAAAGAATTTAAATAACCAAACGGCATTATCCCCAAACGAACTCGTAAACACGTTAATAATGTCGGTATGTGTTTCCGCAGACGAACGGCACGGAGGAGTCGGCGGACCCGGTGCTGGCGATGTGCCAGCAGCTGTCGCTGGGACTGCGCGCGCTGGCCGAGGAGCCGGTGCCGCTGGCGCTGGCGCCCGTGCCGCTGCCCGCAGGCGCGCCGGCGCCGGACGCATGGCTCGGCCGCGTGGCGCGCGCGCGGCCGCCGCAGCTGACCGCGGCGCAGCGCGCGCAGTCCTTCGCCGGTCACGTGTCCACCAACCCCTTCCTCACGCCCACGCCGGCCCCCATGTAGAGCGACCGAGGCGGATCCGCGTTCGGGAACGTGACATGATATACGCCATGCGACTTACTAAATTTGCGCACTTGATTCTTTTTACGCTCGAGAGCTCCTCTCGTTTTGTATGTATAGAGCGATGGCCGTTGGCCCGTGCGTCCCCTTAATATTGGTGTCCGCTTGGCGAGTGCCTTTGATTTTATTTATCCGGAAATCTCGAGGATTACATACGTAAAGCTATGTCCACATTGTGCCTTTTTTCATTCAACAAGGGCATGCGTCATAGAGCTGTCACACTCAGTCTTAGTAAGAAAAAGTGTGACAGCAATATGACGCATACCCTTGTTGAACGAAAAAGGGGCACAGTGTGGACTAGCTTAAGAGTGGAAAACTGACGAAACGGTGTCTTCCGACTAATCTGGTTTAAGTTAATCGACGTAAAATATGAAATCGCTTGCGGAAGTTTTCTATGAATAATTCGAGACACGCAATCGAGATGCCATACCTAATTAGAATCATGATGATATATTTTTTGCAAATCTATTCATAAATAGACATTTAACACCCCATTATGAATGAGTATAGCAAATCAAAATGTAACTCAATTTGTTAACATCGACGTGTGAAATGCTCAATTCATGCTATTGTGTATGAGAAACTAATTATCCAATTTGTTAGTCCTAATATTTGTGAATAAATGACACGCTGAATGTAAGTGCAAAACGGTGTGCTATATGCTCCCTTCAAACATGCTTAGTAAGAACGAAATGTTGTATGTTGGTGCTGACTGATCGTCTTCTTTCATTAGATGTGTTTTGGTGTCACCGAAGTGATTAGTATATAATATGTGCACGCCTAGTGGCTTAGTAACAAAAATGCGATCGGTGTCTACCTATATTTAAGATTATATTAGTAGAATAATTGTTGATTGTGACTTGCCTGGCCCGGCCAGGTCGGTTTTCACTTGTTTGAGAGTAGTTCGTGATATTTTTATTTAATAAAAATATACACCAGCTAAATTAAGGTGTGTGCGTCCTGTGGTGGAGCTGCAGCCACACGGACGAACATGAATCCGAAGCATTATATCTCCCAGAAAACGAAAATTGCTATGAATTAAGTCAGTGAAGGGTGATTATTGACGTATAGAATAGGACAGTGCTTGAACCCTCGCAGATACCTGATCTTCTCTTTTGGACATATTGAGAAGTAATCGCCAGGTGACAAAGTCAAGTGATCCAGGGCGGTATCTGTAACTTATATGTTATGTTGTACTTAATTCTGTCTATAGTATACCGCACTGTGCTTTTGCATCGCACACTCTTTGAATATTTTACATTTGTAGTATAGGTAAGATAGGACTAGTGCACGTATATTCGTCCATGGACAGTATTATATCGAGCCGAGAGCGTTGTTCCCGCAATGCGAAACAAACAAAACGAACAATGCAGTATTTAACTTATATCGCTCTTAAATATTCTATATAGGGTTTTTGGATATATTTTTTTTCCACTTATTTTGTAAATAATTGTAAATTTGTAGAACATTTACGTAATCTGTGTTAAATTAACCAATGTAAGCGGTTCGAGCGGTCTTTAGAGGCTGCCGACATTGTGCATAAAGTTGTGCTTCAATAATGACTTAAAGATTTTGTGTACTTACGTGTTATGTCTTGAGTTATTTTTTTAATGTTATTCTGTTACTTTTTTATTTTTTTGTATTGTTTTGACTTGATCATTTAGTTTTACTAGCTAATCTCATAACTAGGAAAAAATATCACTAGAAAAATCATATCACCTCAATTTGTAACTCTAGTTCATTTATTCCTGTTAATCTTGACATAAGTTTTGACTTGCCTTCAGTTGGAGGACAGTAATAGTAATGCAATAAGTTAATTTACTTATAGGTCTATTCAATTGGGACAATCGACCTGAAACAAACTTTGTAATTCAATAATTGGCGTCCACGTTTTCTTTACGATTAACCTACAATTTAAAATGCAATATGATTAGAAATCTATAATTTTAAAAAGTCTAACTTTGTAAGTTATTGGCTAATATAAGGTAACAGTTATGTGATCAGTTATAATTTTGCCAGTAACAGTGCGCATACATTCCAGACTTGTCTTTTTTGACATACGCCTTTTCTAACAGTAGCTTTAGGTGTATAAAGGCATATCACTAACTAGCACTGCATATTTTTCTTGTACCTACTTTATTAAACTTTTTTTTTAAATACACTTTACCATCTTTTACTTAATTGATTAAACGGAAGTACTTAAAATACGTGTAATAAACCAGACATACTCAATAGTTTTCATAGAAAATATTTGCCAATCACAGGCTGGTCTGTCTGCGAGTATCAGAAGATGGTTATTATGTCCTGTACCTACGTAATATTAATATTGTGATATGTAATAGATGTAGAATCATACGTAGTACACGTACTCGGGATATAACGGCACCGCAATGTATAGTGTGTCATTGCACGCTGTTGCATAACATAAGTACATGTATTGTTATTAGCAACTGGTAGCCATAGCTTGAAACAAATTACATATATTCTGTGAATTGTATTTTCATGTACTTACAAATAAATAATAAAAGACGTGTACTCTTTGAAATATTGTACTTAAAATGTTGTTTCGGAATTTGTTGGATGTTTTGTATATTCTACAGTGACTATCTTTGTCAAGAGCATGTAAATATCAGCACACAATGTAGATACTTTAGAAACCTAATGAGAGTTCAAATATTATGAAGAATAAATATTATGTTTAGTTGAAAGCTTGTTTGTTTTACACTGTCCTTGCGTTTATCCACTTCGTCTTGCCAGAAAACAGCGGAGGAGAAAAAAAAGTCGTGTTTATTTGCTGTACCACTTTATTCATTTATACATGAATACATAAGTCAACGCCATAAACTTCAGTGCCTACATACTACCTAAACAACGTTACTATATATTGTCTGTAAATTATTCTTCTATACAGTACAGCTCGCCTACTCCTATTAAACTTACGCAGTTAAATCTAATATAGTAGTTTCTAAATGCGAGACCGTAACTACTGTATAATATAATTTGCTGAAGCCGTGTTTGCATGCTAAGTTATTCTGCTCTTGGATGTCATATCTTTTTACAAATATAGAAAGCTACCATTGAAACATTAACGATACATATAGTGCTATTACATTATTAAATTGTTATATTGACATTTATTTTCCAAGCTATTTTATTACCAGTTACGATCTTTGTAAGTAAAAGTACGATCAGTATTTTGATAACACCAAATATGTTTAGTGAGAACGCTATGTTTCTAATGTTCTTAATTAATAAAATTATTGGTGATAGGAAGTTAACACTCACAATGACTCACAATGAACACAGTATATTTTTCAGTTAAGGAATGTTCAAAATGCGCGGAGTATGTAAGTGTATATTGAGCTAGGTTGTCTATAACGCGAGCCTTTTTCTATAACAATCGCCTCATACATGTGTGACTAGACTAATCTAAAATGATAATAATAAAAAAAAATAGCTAAGTATTCGGAAGTTTTAACCGTTCTTATCAGATTTCCGTTTTGTTACAATACAGAACATCGATTAGTAACCAGCATAAATAGGTTTTCGGCCATTCTTTCCGTAACAATACGCATTATATAAATAAATATCTAAATTATCACAATCGGAGACTATACTGAGCAAAGCTACACTTCATATCAATAAGAAATTAATCTTAAAACGAATTGTTAATCCATAAAAAAATTGATTTTGAGATCTAACAATACAAAGTAATAAAATATAAATTGCTCAATGCTTTTCTTACAATACTAATACTGATTTAGTGTAGATGTATAAATAACTTATCAAAAGCACCAGAAAATATAAATAATTAAACATTCAAAACGTTAGAGTAATGTTATGAAAATTAACTAGAGTACATTTTATATAGGTATAAACTATGCTACTCACATTAGAGAAACATGAAACTTTGCTTTAATTTTAAATACGTTTTAAGGAAAAATAATTAGAGCTCACCTGAAAACGAGTTTATTCTGGGTCGAGAACAATCTATAACTATTGATATAAATATAAAGTGCATTGAACACAAATTATACTCAACGAAGTGTAATATTCGCTAATTGAAAATTTATAACAAGTTATATTGGATAAAAAAATATTTAAATGCCCTTCTGAATAGTGAACCATAGGTAAATCAGAAGCAGAGCATTATACGTCACAGTATGTATTGTATGCTTTCAACGTTCACATACCACTATGTTTTTAACCCCCGACGCAAACAAGGGTTGTTATAAGTTTAACATGTGTATCTGTTTGTGTCTGTCTGTCGGCATGGTAGCTCCCAAACAGAATTAACCGATTTGAGTGCAGTTTTTTTTGATCGGGGGTTTGATAAATGTTTTTCATGTAGTTGTAGTGTATAATTTAATTTTAATTTTCATTAAATTATTTGACTAGATTGTTGAAATATACTCGTTAGCAGAAGTTACTGCTTAATACAAAATAGTTTTTTGTTGATGAGAACGCTAAACCAACTTGTTTATTGCGTCTGACTAAAATGATTACTCGATGTTGATCTTGTTCTTACAGAACAATGCGCTTTTCGAACTTAAAACAAAAGACCAAATAGTTAATCGTTCCGTTGCAAAAACTATCATTAATTTGAATGTTGTTTTCATTAGCGTGTTATTTTACTTTGGATGATTTTGGTTAAAGTAACATTATCTCTAGGTAATGAAGAGTTGTACAACGGAGTGGTGATGAAATGTTTGATTGTACCCTCTAAACACGTATCGTCGAGATTCATACAAAGTCAGTCAATTATGAAGACGTACAGTGTAAGTTATAATGTCTTGAAAATTACTTAGTATTTATGTTTTGTATAATCCTCATTTCTCGTAGGAATGTACAGCTACTAAATTGATTAGTATTTAGTAAAAAATGAACTGATTATGAAGTCATTAACTCTGCTGCGGTGTTAAAATAAATATTTGCTAAAGCAGTTTACACTCATAAACCTTAATTACCACCGTTTTCTTATCTACATACTGCATGAACGATTCAAGCAAATATGTCATTAGACATTTTACAAAATACTGAATATCCTTTGTCGAGTCACGTGTCTTCTTCAAAATGCGTGAGGCTGTGTGGAACCTAAAATGAAACAATAATAATTAAATAAGCTGTAATGTCTTATTGTGTATAAATCAAGTCTGTTATCGCTATGCTAAACATTCTATAAATTAACGTAAGCGCTTTAAAAATAACTTAATAATAATAATAATAAGTTGCCGGCTTCGGAGAGAGGGTGAGGTCATTTCTCATCTGCTCTATATGGATGACCTCAAGCTATTTGCACCGAATAGACATGATCTGTTGGAACTACTGAAAACAACAGAAGTCTTCAGTAGCGCCATCAAAATGGAATTTGGTGTCGATAAGTGTGCGGTTATGCATGTACAGCGGGGTAGAGTTGTAAATTCAACAAATTTACAACTCTATGAGACAATGTCCCTCAAATCTATCTCCGAAGCAGAAACATATAAGTATCTTGGTATGTCACAGTCATTGGGTATTGAGGGTGAGGGTGTAAAGCGGGCGGTGAAGGAGCGTTTCTTTTGTCGCCTGACAAAAGTACTTAATAGTCTTTTGTCCGGCGGCAACAGGGTGCGCGCCTTCAATGCCTGGGTGATGCCCTTGCTTACTTACTCCTTTGGCGTACTAAGGTGGACTCAGACTGAGCTGGATGCCCTGGACCGAAGAGTTCGAGTACTGCTTACTGCGCATCGCATGCTACATCCACGCTCGTCTGTTATGAGGCTGTACATCTCGCGGAAGTGTGGAGGTCGCGGTTTTTTAAATGCCAAAGACCTCCACAACCGCGAGGTGTCCAGTCTCAGGGATTATTTCCTAAACAACGAGTGTGGGATGCATCGTGATGTAGACTTCACTCCGCTCTCCTTGGCAAACAAGAACTGGCGCAGACTTAAAATAATGAGCGCCGAGGACCGCAGGGCGGTGTGGAGGAGCAAAGAGCTTCACGGGCGGTTCTGCAAGGCCCTCACAGGGCCCGATGTGGATCTGCTCGCGTCGGTGAACTGGCTACGTTTCGAGGATCTCTTCGGGGAAACCGAAGGTTTTGTCTGTACAATTGCGGACGAAGTTATCATGACGAACAATTACCGGAGGTATATCCTGAAGGACGGTACGGTCGACATTTGTCGGGCATGCCGCCGTCCCGGAGAGTCACTCAGGCATATTATCTCTGGTTGTGGTCATCTTGCTAACGGCGAGTACTTGCACAGACATAACCTTGTAGCCAGAATTGTTCACCAGCAACTTGCTCTTCTATATGGTCTTGTGGTCTCCGAAGTGCCTTATTATAAGTACACACCTGCGCCAGTTCTCGAAAATGATCGTGCCACGCTCTATTGGGATCGATCTGTCATCACGGACAGGACTATTCTTGCCAATAGGCCTGATATCGTGCTGACAGATCGATCGAAACGCCAGGCAGTGCTCGTCGACATCACCACCCCCCATGACGAGAACCTCGTGAAGGCCGAGAAGGACAAAGCCAGCAAGTACCTAGTAGACCTGGCTCACGAGGTGACCGCCATGTGGGATGTTGATTCGACGATCATTGTCCCGATAGTCGTTTCGGCGAACGGTTTAATAGCGAAGAGTCTCGACCGTCACCTTAAGAGACTCTCGCTAGATGGATGGATCAAGGGTCAGATACAGAAGGCGGTACTCCTGGATACTGCGCGGATAGTCCGGAGGTTCCTGTCTCTGTCGCCCTGACCACCGGTAGCTTAGGCCCTGCCTCGCTGCCGGTGGCACCCTAGGTTAGGTTTTTTATAATGTGTTTTTATTTTGTATGTTTTGTATATTTATTGTACTTTTATATTCATATTGTAAAAAATCTAATCCAAGAATGAAAATAAATGAAGAGATAATAATAATAATAAAGGGCAGGGCAGCTTGTGGCGAGCTGTTGGGGAGTAACGACCCCACGGACCCGAGTGCTCCCGAGAGTCGGTCAGGGCCTCCGTCTCCGGCGTGTCTTCGTCGGTCGGAGTGGAACCCTAAGGGGGCCCGCAGGACTCTCAGCTCTGGCTTGCCTTCATTGGCCGTCCAGAGAGGAGTCGTTAGAGCTATATGCTCCAGGGGTGGAAGTGTTAAAGGGCATAACGCCGCGAGTAACTTCGGAGAAAGCGCAGCACCACCTCTCGACACCCCTGAGCCGCTCACCCGGTGTTGCTCCTGGCCGTCTTTACGACGGCATTTCCAGGGGCCCATCTAATGAGCGGCTAATCACCGCCTGCCTCGATAACGTTGTGGATAACATTGTTATGGCAGGTGTCCGGATCTTTTTGCAATAGCCCAGTTTCATATTCCACCCAAATCTCATCACCATAGAACCCGTTCTCTATACATATAACCCACAATAGCCCCAACGCCTGTTGGAACCGGTTCACGGGTATCTACCGATGTACCCGTGAATGGGTTCTAGCAGGTGTATTACATCACATTAAACTTCGTCTCCAAAGGGCCTCTACGTGTTGGATCTATATCTCCACGCACGCCTTCCAAAGGACCGGGCTTTGTCCCGTGAATTTAAACAGGAGATACATAATAATAATAATAAAACCTTTATTTCGGAATACAAAAGACTCCATAGTTGTTAGTAACATAAAAAACATACAAATTATATAAAACTATGTTAGTTCAAGCACGAAGCGACTGCGGTCTGATAGTTGGGCAGTTAGTTTAATTATCTTGTTATTATTCAGAAATATACATGAGATTGACATGACTGTTTGTTAAGACTGTTTGTTTCTCAATAAAAAAAAATTAGCTGAGTCTGCAAGTAGGTATAGGTCAATTTAAAAATTTATAAAGTTCTTTATACCAACATAACTAAAAGGCTCTAGCTCCACGCAGAAGCGCATGAAGGAAAGGAGTGAAACGATCCTACAGTCTTCAGCCGTCGACTTAATACCGGCAGCTCAATACATCTCCAAGTCCCTTATACCCACGATCTGCGCCAATTTAGTACTCATGACGCGAGCAGCGCCCGCAGAACACCGCACCGCACTCGCGGCAGTGGTGCCGCCGCTCTAGCGCCGTGGAACTGTACTCTTGTTACTTGTTGCCCACGTGTTGTACACTGTACTCACCGCACTACTTGGTGTTGATGTTGTCGTGGCAGCGCTGGCACACGCGCACGGGGCGCAGCACGCGCAGGCGCCGCACGGGCGCCTCGTAGCGCGAGCAGCGCCCGCAGAACACCGCGGCGCACTCGCGGCAGTGGTGCCGCCACTCTAGCGCCGTGGAACTGTACTCTTGTTACTTGTTGCCCACGTGTTGTACACTGTACTCACCGCACTACTTGGTGTTGATGTTGTCGTGGCAGCGCTGGCACACGCGCACGGGGCGCAGCACGCGCAGGCGCCGCACGGGCGCCTCGTAGCGCGAGCAGCGCCCGCAGAACACCGCGGCGCACTCGCGGCAGTGGTGCCGCCGCTCTAGCGCCGTGGAACTGTACTCTTGTTACTTGTTGCCCACGTGTTGTACACTGTACTCACCGCACTACTTGGTGTTGATGTTGTCGTGGCAGCGCTGGCACACGCGCACGGGGCGCAGCACGCGCAGGCGCCGCACGGGCGCCTCGTAGCGCGAGCAGCGCCCGCAGAACACCGCGGCGCACTCGCGGCAGTGGTGCCGCCACTCTAGCGCCGTGGAACTGTACTCTTGTTACTTGTTGCCCACGTGTTGTACACTGTACTCACCGCACTACTTGGTGTTGATGTTGTCGTGGCAGCGCTGGCACACGCGCACGGGGCGCAGCGCGCGCAGGCGCCGCACGGGCGCCTCGTAGCGCGAGCAGCGCCCGCAGAACACCGCGCCGCACTCGCGGCAGTGGTGCCGCCACTCTAGCGCCGTGGAACTGTACTCTTGTTACTTGTTGCCCACGTGTTGTACACTGTACTCACCGCACTACTTGGTGTTGATGTTGTCGTGGCAGCGCTGGCACACGCGCACGGGGCGCAGCGCGCGCAGGCGCCGCACGGGCACCTCGTAGCGCGAGCAGCGCCCGCAGAACACCGCGCCGCACTCGCGGCAGTGGTGCCGCCACTCTAGCGCCGTGGAACTGTACTCTTGTTACTTGTTGCCCACGTGTTGTACACTGTACTCACCGCACTACTTGGTGTTGATGTTGTCGTGGCAGCGCTGGCACACGCGCACGGGGCGCAGCACGCGCAGGCGCCGCACGGGCGCCTCGTAGCGCGAGCAGCGCCCGCAGAACACCGCGGCGCACTCGCGGCAGTGGTGCCGCCACTCTAGCGCCGTGGAACTGTACTCTTGTTACTTGTTGCCCACGTGTTGTACACTGTACTCACCGCACTACTTGGTGTTGATGTTGTCGTGGCAGCGCTGGCACACGCGCACGGGGCGCAGCACGCGCAGGCGCCGCACGGGCGCCTCGTAGCGCGAGCAGCGCCCGCAGAACACCGCGGCGCACTCGCGGCAGTGGTGCCGCCACTCTAGCGCCGTGGAACTGTACTCTTGTTACTTGTTGCCCACGTGTTGTACACTGTACTCACCGCACTACTTGGTGTTGATGTTGTCGTGGCAGCGCTGGCACACGCGCACGGGGCGCAGCACGCGCAGGCGCCGCACGGGCGCCTCGTAGCGCGAGCAGCGCCCGCAGAACACCGCGGCGCACTCGCGGCAGTGGTGCCGCCACTCTAGCGCCGTGGAACTGTACTCTTGTTACTTGTTGCCCACGTGTTGTACACTGTACTCACCGCACTACTTGGTGTTGATGTTGTCGTGGCAGCGCTGGCACACGCGCACGGGGCGCAGCACGCGCAGGCGCCGCACGGGCGCCTCGTAGCGCGAGCAGCGCCCGCAGAACACCGCGGCGCACTCGCGGCAGTGGTGCCGCCACTCTAGCGCCGTGGAACTGTACTCTTGTTACTTGTTGCCCACGTGTTGTACACTGTACTCACCGCACTACTTGGTGTTGATGTTGTCGTGGCAGCGCTGGCACACGCGCACGGGGCGCAGCGCGCGCAGGCGCCGCACGGGCGCCTCGTAGCGCGAGCAGCGCCCGCAGAACACCGCGCCGCACTCGCGGCAGTGGTGCCGCCACTCTAGCGCCGTGGAACTGTACTCTTGTTACTTGTTGCCCACGTGTTGTACACTGTACTCACCGCACTACTTGGTGTTGATGTTGTCGTGGCAGCGCTGGCACACGCGCACGGGGCGCAGCGCGCGCAGGCGCCGCACGGGCGCCTCGTAGCGCGAGCAGCGCCCGCAGAACACCGCGCCGCACTCGCGGCAGTGGTGCCGCCGCTCTAGCGCCGTGGAACTGTACTCTTGTTACTTGTTGCCCACGTGTTGTACACTGTACTCACCGCACTACTTGGTGTTGATGTTGTCGTGGCAGCGCTGGCACACGCGCACGGGGCGCAGCACGCGCAGGCGCCGCACGGGCGCCTCGTAGCGCGAGCAGCGCCCGCAGAACACCGCGGCGCACTCGCGGCAGTGGTGCCGCCACTCTAGCGCCGTGGAACTGTACTCTTGTTACTTGTTGCCCACGTGTTGTACACTGTACTCACCGCACTACTTGGTGTTGATGTTGTCGTGGCAGCGCTGGCACACGCGCACGGGGCGCAGCACGCGCAGGCGCCGCACGGGCGCCTCGTAGCGCGAGCAGCGCCCGCAGAACACCGCGGCGCACTCGCGGCAGTGGTGCCGCCACTCTAGCGCCGTGGAACTGTACTCTTGTTACTTGTTGCCCACGTGTTGTACACTGTACTCACCGCACTACTTGGTGTTGATGTTGTCGTGGCAGCGCTGGCACACGCGCACGGGGCGCAGCACGCGCAGGCGCCGCACGGGCGCCTCGTAGCGCGAGCAGCGCCCGCAGAACACCGCGGCGCACTCGCGGCAGTGGTGCCGCCACTCTAGCGCCGTGGAACTGTACTCTTGTTACTTGTTGCCCACGTGTTGTACACTGTACTCACCGCACTACTTGGTGTTGATGTTGTCGTGGCAGCGCTGGCACACGCGCACGGGGCGCAGCACGCGCAGGCGCCGCACGGGCGCCTCGTAGCGCGAGCAGCGCCCGCAGAACACCGCGGCGCACTCGCGGCAGTGGTGCCGCCACTCTAGCGCCGTGGAACTGTACTCTTGTTACTTGTTGCCCACGTGTTGTACACTGTACTCACCGCACTACTTGGTGTTGATGTTGTCGTGGCAGCGCTGGCACACGCGCACGGGGCGCAGCACGCGCAGGCGCCGCACGGGCGCCTCGTAGCGCGAGCAGCGCCCGCAGAACACCGCGGCGCACTCGCGGCAGTGGTGCCGCCACTCTAGCGCCGTGGAACTGTACTCTTGTTACTTGTTGCCCACGTGTTGTACACTGTACTCACCGCACTACTTGGTGTTGATGTTGTCGTGGCAGCGCTGGCACACGCGCACGGGGCGCAGCACGCGCAGGCGCCGCACGGGCGCCTCGTAGCGCGAGCAGCGCCCGCAGAACACCGCGGCGCACTCGCGGCAGTGGTGCCGCCACTCTAGCGCCGTGGAACTGTACTCTTGTTACTTGTTGCCCACGTGTTGTACACTGTACTCACCGCACTACTTGGTGTTGATGTTGTCGTGGCAGCGCTGGCACACGCGCACGGGGCGCAGCGCGCGCAGGCGCCGCACGGGCGCCTCGTAGCGCGAGCAGCGCCCGCAGAACACCGCGCCGCACTCGCGGCAGTGGTGCCGCCGCTCTAGCGCTGTGAAACGCACCTGCGACACGAGTAAGATCAGTACTATCGTTTGATGGCTGACCATATCCACACGAGTAGATACTTTTTCTCGGTTTTGTTAAACATAAATCTTTACTTAGCACTTCAAAATAGCGAGTCTATTTTACAAAATTTTGTGCCCCACCCGCTCGCTCTTGACTTCATAAGATAGAAAAATAAACAAGATTTACTATATACAATACTATTTTCACCTCACCGGCTCGAAAAGGCTTGCTTTGTCGCTCAAAATTTGCGCGTCAAAAGTCCATTATATCCGCTAGCGTAGAAAGAGTTTTTGAATTTCGAACGTGACGCTCTATCGCGAGATCCAACTTTTTTCTATAGGAATGAGAGCTCATTATCCTGCGTTCAGAAACTTATGGTGTAATGCTAATAATTCATTATTATTATTTTCATAAAATAATTTAATATTGGTACTTAGTCTTTTAATTAAGTACATATGAAATATTAATAATTAGACTGACTTATAAAAATACAAAACAAATAACTAATTTTAATATGTAGTTAAACATTTCAAAATTTTACGCTTCGTGCAAATTTGGAACGCACCGTTTAAAACTTAATTTAAGAAAAAACTCGTGTACCTACATTTTATTGTTTTGTTTTGTTCTAAAGCCACAGTAATATCAAAATAATGGAAGTTATTTATAGATTTTAGCGCAGAAGATATACATAAAATGCCTGCTGAGTTTGCGGAAAAAGTAAAATATGCGTATTTGAGCCTTAGTTTACCCGTGAGTACCTATACTTCGTTTTTTTTAGCATTAGAGAGACCTTTGCAGAACGAGATATAAGGTTTTTTATCGGGCACACTCTGCGGATCGAACAGTGAATACGAGTTAATAAATATCACGTATTTATTATCATGTTTTAGGAATACATACATTACTCAGTGTTGTGAACAGATAAGAAACATAATATTAGTTAATTTATATTCTAAGATGAAAAGATAAGAATTTTAATAAATTGCGTTTGCAATTTTTCATGGAAAGGTTGTACATTAAAAAACCTAAAGAGGCAGAGTTCTCACACAATTTTTAAACGTCACTGTCACTATCTGTAATTCACTCATGTGGGTTTTTCATTCGAGTTCATATTGTTGTCGGTTGAGTCGGTTGTGATTTCTATTGCTGTAAGCTTACTTAAAGATTGTTGTTATCGTTTTTATTGAATTTTGTTATTAGTTGTTGATCTATTTAGATATTTTGTTTGTTGGTGCACATTTACAATGTATGAAGCCGAGGCTGGCCCGAGTGGGCTACAGAAGTCGCAGCCGGTTCCGGCTAATGTTTTTTCATCTCCAAAGAAGAAAAGGCAAAAGCAGAATCCTCTGACTGCCAGTGAAAAGGATGGAAGGAAACGGGTGGTGAATGAGTGTCAGAAATGTGCCATAAAAAGGAGTATCCCACTAAATCAGACCGTGTGAAAAAGCCTGCCGAGACTGCTGGCATATCGTTGGCTACGATATACAACATTTTAAAATAAAATATATGCGCTATCGGTAAATATCAAATGATATGTACTCGTATGTATGTACATAAGTTCCGAGAAATTCAGTGGTATCGATCGAAATCGAAGAAGGAAGGTTTACGACCACTGCTTCTTTGTTTACCCGTTTGACAGATAATTCTAATCTTAAAAAAAACGAAGTATAGTACCTACCCAAAAATACTTTGACTTTTTTAATGTAAGCGTGGAGTCTATTTCAAGATGCGAAAATGTTTGTTACATTTAATAATTATAAAATGCTTTGATTTTGATGAGATGTAAACAAACATTTGTTAAAAATGAGCACCTATAAGGTCCAAATTACTTTCATTACATTTATAATTTTCCTCGCGGTGGTGAGGTGAAAAGTTGTGTTTCGCTCGGCAGCAAAGTTGTTTGGCGTCTCGTGCCTTGAAAGCCTCGCTATGCTCAGGATTGTACTTTTGTATCTAACTATCTAACAATCCTTCGCTAGCTCTGCTTTCAATACAAGCGCTTGCGCCAAACAACAACTTTGCAGCCTTGCATAACAAATAACTATTATCTTAAAATTAGGTCGAATGAAATTAAATATACGTGAGGTTACGTGGGGGGGGGGGGGGGGGGGGGTTACCCAAGAACATTAACAACTATCACCAAGGGGGAGGGAGTGAGGGGTATGGGGGGGTCCAAAAGTATTGTGGACAAGCCCTTGCTAATAATTATTTTAATACTGACTCTTGGAGTTCCCGCTTCAAGTTTGAAACGAGTGTGTCAAGCTTGCTTACCTGGCATTGGGTACAGTAAGGCGCGGTGTCGTCGCGTATCCAGTGGTCGGCCGGGCCGCCTTTCGTCGCGCTCGACATGTCGGGCGCCGACCAGCGGAATATCTGCCAAAAATAATCATATAGTCAATTCAGTAAAGTATACTCGCATAGGTTAACAGTATTGCAAATACAACACTAAAACCTAGTAACTGTAATTAAGCCATGAATACCTTCATTAAAAAACATACTCGTAAGAATGCAACTTTTAAACCCGGCTAGTTGATACTTTTCGTCGCTGTGTTAGCGACGCACGCATCACCATTTGAATGGAGCGATGTAATTGCATAGGAATGCGATCTTAATGGGCGTACTACACTTGGGGGTTCGTGTTCGCGTTGCGTCATTGCCTCTCTTTCATTTGCCGTAGGAAGGAAAAATATGCAACACGAATATTTGGGCAAACACCGCCAAGTGTAGTGCGACCATAAGAGTACCCACCCAAATACAATTATCTTCATATAATTAGTGCTCTAAAATGCGTTCAGAAACCGAACCGTGGGAAATGACCAGTATTATTACAACCAATTTTACTATGACAACTTTCTTGTCTGTGGTAGTAGGTAAAATCTGTACTTGAATGTATAATCTGTGCAGTACAGAATTTTGTATCGTTATAAGTTCAAATTTGGAACAGCTGTCAAAACTCAATAGGGTCTCTATTCTATAGTCCGTTTTTTTAGGATTAGAAATACGGTAAACAAAGAAGCAGTCGTCGTCAACCTTTTCTGCTTGGGACAAATATTAGTGTTACGAAGTCCTTAATACACACAGATCACAGATCTAATTTATGCTTCTAAGTACGATATAATATAATGGTGATTCTGATTACGCGGTGGGTGCAATCTACCTTACCCGGAAATTCATCCTTGCTGCAAAGTTCACATCATCATCATCATCATTTTCAGCCTGTAATCGCCCACTGCTGAGCATAAGCCTCTCTTCGCGTACGCCACTTATCCCGGTCCCGTGCTAGTCTCATCCAGAAATGACCCGCGGTGTTTTTTATGTCATCAACCCATCGAGCTGGTGGACGACCAACGCTTCTTTTTCCTGCAATTGGCCACCAATCCGTTAACGTTTTGGTCCACCTACCGTCACGCTGCCTGGCAATATGTCCTGCCCAACTCCATTTGAGTTTGGTTATGACTTCGCCGACGTCACGCACCTTAGTGCGACGTCGGATCTCAATATTCCTCACTCGATCTTGTAGCTCAATGCCGAGCATGGCGCGCTCCATGGCTCTCTGTGCTACCCGTACTTTATGCACAGTCTCCTTTGTGAGCGTCCATGTCTCAGCACCATACGTCATTGTGGGCAGGACACACTGATTATAGAGACGAGTCTTCAGGCATTGTGGTACATCAACGGATTTGAGGATGTCATCTAACTTGTTGAATGCCGCCCAACCCAGCTGAATTCTCCTGGAGATCTCTTTTGTTCACATACCAACTTGTAAATGTTGACCACCATACGTTTCTTATTTGTTGTTAATGGACTATGTTTGTCTGTTTGCTTTTGGTGAAGGCAAACGTTCGGGGGAGAACGAGTCTGTCTTTATTGCAAGCCACTTGGGCCTGCCTCTGGTTGGTCCATCGCAGTCCGCACGCCACCACACACAGCGAAAAATAAAATCTTAATATTAATTCATCATCATCTTCATCATATCAGCCGACAGACGTCCACTGCTGGACATAGGCCTCCCCCAAAGAGTGCCAAAATGACCGGTCCTGTGCCACCCGCATCCATCGGACTCCCGCGACCTTTACCAGGTTATCAATCCACCTTGTGGGGGGCCTACCCACGCCTCGCCTTCCGGTAATATTAATTAACAAATAGATACTCGAATAATTATCTCGTAATCTGAATTCAACAATTGGTTGATTACCAAGATAACAAAAAAAAAGAACGTGATACGATTCACAATTTTGACAATGTCGACAGCGAAAAAAACGAACCGATCGTTTCAAAACTCTTATTCTTTAGGTTTTCTATTATGCAACCTTTCCAGAACTGAATAACGAAATTTAACAGAGTCAAAAAATAAATACTTTGAAAATAAATATAAATATATTGTTGTAAGTATTATTTAGTGCAGCAAAACTACGGTGTAGAAAATAAACACACACTTGCAAATATACACGATTGTAATTTAGGTATATAATTATTTCAACAATAGCACTTTTTGCACGTAACGCGAAACCACATAACACTATTTCTAAGCTGAGTAAAACGTTAAAACAGGGTACGGTTGTCACAATAGTTTACAACTAGATTTCCCGAACACCTTCAGAAGCCGCAAAGAAATGCGCTGGCTCACGCGCTATCCTGAACCCGACGAACAGAACCAACTTTGAAGGGTCGCGTCTTAAAACTGATATGGTGAAAAAAAACGGAATTGGGATGAATGAAATGGATGGATGGATGGATACATGGGTGAATGATATAACTAAGAGGGAATGCCGAATAAAACTACAGACGGTGGCGTACTACTGCCTTACAGAATTTAGGGAAAAATTGGTGGCATGCAACTGATGAAAAACCTGTCAAGAGTTGAGACCTTCATACCGAGGTTCACATGAGGTAAGGTAAAGCGTACAGACAATGCTAAGGGTAAAAAATCTAGTTGCACACATTAAATAAAAGAAGCTACGGTAGCCTAGTGGTTCAGGCATGCGGCTGTCAAGCGGCGGTCGTGGGTTCGAATCCCGGCTCGTACCAATGAGTTTTTCGGAACTTATGTACGGAATATTTACCGTTAGCTTTTCGGTGAAGGAAAACATCGTGAGGAAACCGGTCTAATCCCAATAAGGTCTAGATTTCCCTCTAGGTTGAAAGGTCAGATGGCAGTCGCTTTCGTAAAATTAGTGCCTATGCCAAATCTTGGGATTAGGTGTCAAAGCGGACCCCGGGCTCCTTTAGGGGCACAACCGGGAATAATAACGCTAGGAGGATGATGCACACATTAAATAAAAGGTTTTAAAATGAAATCCTAAACCTTCCTAACTACGGATAATTAATTAAACACGTTTTTTAAAAGGTTAAAAAAATCAAAGCATCCGGAGTTACTCAGCGGAGGTCCGCTTCCGAAGTGGAGTACGCGCAAGGCGCGGGACGCGGGTCCTTGCACTCAGACGCCAATGTCGGGGTACGTTTCGGACAAACGGCAAGCGCACTTCACAGACCCCTGGGCTCAGGCACTGGCGGTGGCGGAGTCAAACGCGGTACTCGGCGTGGCAGGAAAGCTCGTGGCCCGTCCCAAAAAGCTACGAAGTAAATACAGAAAAAGTAAAAACCCAGGCGCGGTTGACGTAACAACAAGCCAAATTCGTAAATAAACGAGCACAACTTACCCAGAACGCTATCAGGCGTCTGGCCTTTCAAGAAAAATCCAGTAAAAGAGGAGCCTGCGAACTGCCTTGTTCGCAGCGTAAACACAGCAGGGTAGCTCGACTCCTGCTTTGGAATAGGAGGAGTAGGTTTCCCCAACACCTGGATTCAGGAGAACCTGCGAACCGCTTCCTTCGCGTAAACACAGCAAAATAACACGATTCCTGCTTCGTAAAAAAAGGAGGTTTCAAACACGGTTTCCTAAAACTGTTGTAGGCTAGAAAATCTTCAACTAAACTGTTGTCACAAACTTGCAGGAAAAATATCACGTTTATTCGCCAAAATCCTCTAACAAAATGCCCGGTCTGTAAATTTTCTTTCCAAAGAGCGTAGCCGTGTTTTCATGGAAATTTTCCACCAAATGTTTACTGTATTTTTTTATTAAGAGCCCGCATGGCAAGTATTATTTCCTGTGAGTTTCAGCTTCCTATCTTTGTTATTTCCTGAGATGATTTTTTTAAACTTTTTACGAAAACAAAAAATACCCACACTGGCTAATGCGATTTACGTAAACTTTTGGTACAGTAATCTATATGTAGAGACTCACGTATTCTTTAAATAATATTTTATTTTTTCAAAAAAAAACTTGGATAAATGTAGGAAATATAACTAAAGTATTTTTTTCTGGCTTTCTAGAAAAGCGACACCAACAGTTCTTCGTTAGGTAATTGCTTATATAAAGATCTGCAATGTGTATTTTTTTCAAAATAATCTAGTTGGTACTTCATACTAGAAAGTGGAAAATTAAAGGATAAGTTATACCCATACCAGATATTTTAGTCGCAATAGTACATTATGATACAAGTGTGCTAAGTTGGTCATTACACACGAGTCGGTTTTTAAGCCTGAGCCGAAGGCGAAGGCTTAATGGAGACGAGAAGTGTAATGACCAATGCTCACGTGTTTCATACGACGTTTTTCAACACATTTGCGAGGAAAAAAAAAAATGGAAATGTTAAAAGATATGTAATGAAAAGGCACTAGTGCGATAATGTAATGTAAAAGTCACGGCATGGGTAATATTCTGCATTATTTTGCTAATATTTAAAAAGATATGTAATGAAAAGGCACTAGTGCGATAATGTAATGTAAAAGGCACGGCATGGGTAATATTCTGCATTATCAGTGTAAATACGCTGTAATAAGACCTACTTTACGAGCAGGTGTGTTGAAAAAGAGATTATGCACATTGCAACATTTGCAACCTCTTTAAGGTTAACGTTATAGGTACTGGCAGATTGCATTCTTAAGGGTATTGATTACGTATGTCAATGTCAAACTGTAATGATTGCACGAAATACCCTTAAAAATGCAATCTGCCAGTACCTATAACGTTAACAATAAAGAGGTTGCAATGTGCATAATCTCTTTTGCGACTAAAATATCTGGTATGGGTATTCCTTATCCTTTAATTTTCCATTTTCTAATATGAAGTACCAACTAGATTATTTTGAAAAAAATACACATTGTAGATCTTTATATAAGCAATTACCTAACGAAGAACTGTTGGTGTCGCTTTTCTAGAAAGCCAGAAAAAAAAATACTTTAATTTTATTTCCTACTTTTATCCAAGTTTTTTTTTGAAAAAATAAAATATTATTTAAAGAATACGTGAGTGTCTATACATAGAATACTGTACCAAAAATTTACGTAAATCGCATTAGCCAGTGTGGGTTTTTTTTGTTTTGGTAAAAAGTTTTAAAAAATCATATCTCAGAAAATAACAAAGATAGGAAGCTGAAACTCACAGGAAATAATATTTGCCATGAGGGCTTTTAATAAAAAAAATACAGTATACATTTGGTCGAAGGGCCGATTTTCCATGAAAACACGGCTACGCTCTTTGACAAGGTTCTAGAAGGTTCTTGTACAAAATTCAAGTTTTGAATAATTTAAAAAAGTAATCGCCAAAAATCAGCCATACCCCCAACACGACGTGAATCTAGGAGATTTGATTCGGCAGAAAAATAAAACGAACCAGTAAACGCCATCTACGAGAAAAACCTGAAATCACATAGACAACTGAGAACGTATCTAAGTACAACAAACGCAATGAAGTTAACCATCAAACGACCTAACTACCAAAGAGGAATACAGATGGCAGAAAAACATAATAGCCAGCAGTGAGTTTTCACTGCATTAGATATTAATAATGAAAACACTTCTATCATTCTAGGGGTCGACAACAATAATATACCTAAGTCTTTTTTAATGGATGTTTGAGATACTTTGACAGTTGTGTAGCATAAAGTGTCTTATATAAAAGACCGCGTGCTTCGTCCTTCTTTCTAATGCTAAAAAAACGCACCTTAGTGTTAGTTGTTACTTAAAAAGTAAAGCATAATATTTATTCAGGTATGGAGCCTAGTCCAATCTCTGTAGAAGGGGGGAGTCCCATCTATCCGCTAACGCTACCAGGATGCCGCGCAGCGCCACGCTGTCTCGCTAGCGGTTTAGTAGTGAGGTACACCGTTTACGCATGATGGCCTATGGCATGATATTAAAGAGCATACATACCTAAAACTATGAGTCAAAGACGGATCTCGCTAGTGAAACGTAAAGTAAGACGTCACAGTATGCGATGTGTACTATTCGTTCTATGGAAAATCAAGTAAATTGCTGTTTTGGTCGCGAAATACTGTGTTTACGTCCGTAGTTGTCATACAATTTTGTTGCTATAAAAGCGTAAGGATTCTTTTGGTTGCTTTAAATAAGTTTAGTGCAAGCGCGTGCCTAAGCCGCACGCAATTACAGATGTCACGCATGCCTCCCAAAGGTCCGGGACATCATTGTCCCGTGAGCGGGAAATACATACATAATATTTATATATATATATAAATAGGTCGCGGGAGTCCGCTGGATGCGGGTGGCGCAGGAACGGTCATTGTTGCACTCTTTGGGGGAGGCCTTTGTCCAGCAGTGGACGTCTTTCGGCTGATATGATGATGTTGGTATGTACATATTTATACTTATATGTAATCGCGTTCTCGAAAACGGGTGTAACGATTTCTATGAGACTTGGTACATAGAGGCTTACGAGGGCGATAAATCGATCTAGGTCTACTATCGGGAAAAAATCAAAAGTAAAATTTCAAGTTTTATCGCACTCGGGCCCGTCGGACCCTCAGATATAGATATCTGAGGGTCCGATTTGAACCAAATCGGACTGTACGCCGTGTGCATCGTCAGCTTGCCCCCTGTTCTACAGTATCTGTACAGTATAGATGTCGTGTTACCCGGCCGCGCGCGTCGCCGACGGCGAGCCCGCGGCCGGAGCGCGCGGCGGCGACGGCCGTGACGGAGGCGGGGCACGCGTTGTCGCGCCGCTCGTACGCCGTGTGCATCGTCAGCTTGCCCCCTGTTCTACAGTATCTGTACAGTATAGATGTCGTGTTACCCGGCCGCGCGCGTCGCCGACGGCGAGCCCGCGGCCGGAGCGCGCGGCGGCGACGGCCGTGACGGAGGCGGGGCACGCGTTGTCGCGCGGCTCGTACGCCGTGTGCATCGTCAGCTTGCCCCCTGTTCTACAGTATCTGTACAGTATAGATGTCGTGTTACCCGGCCGCGCGCGTCGCCGACGGCGAGCCCGCGGCCGGAGCGCGCGGCGGCGACGGCCGTGACGGAGGCGGGGCACGCGTTGTCGCGCCGCTCGTACGCCGTGTGCATCGTCAGCTTGCCCCCTGTTCTACAGTATCTGTACAGTATAGATGTCGTGTTACCCGGCCGCGCGCGTCGCCGACGGCGAGCCCGCGGCCGGAGCGCGCGGCGGCGACGGCCGTGACGGAGGCGGGGCACGCGTTGTCGCGCGGCTCGTACGCCGTGTGCATCGTCAGCTTGCCCCCTGTTCTACAGTATCTGTACAGTATAGATGTCGTGTTACCCGGCCGCGCGCGTCGCCGACGGCGAGCCCGCGGCCGGAGCGCGCGGCGGCGACGGCCGTGACGGAGGCGGGGCACGCGTTGTCGCGCCGCTCGTACGCCGTGTGCATCGTCAGCTTGCCCCCTGTTCTACAGTATCTGTACAGTATAGATGTCGTGTTACCCGGCCGCGCGCGTCGCCGACGGCGAGCCCGCGGCCGGAGCGCGCGGCGGCGACGGCCGTGACGGAGGCGGGGCACGCGTTGTCGCGCGGCTCGTACGCCGTGTGCATCGTCAGCTTGCCCCCTGTTCTACAGTATCTGTACAGTATAGATGTCGTGTTACCCGGCCGCGCGCGTCGCCGACGGCGAGCCCGCGGCCGGAGCGCGCGGCGGCGACGGCCGTGACGGAGGCGGGGCACGCGTTGTCGCGCGGCTCGTACGCCGTGTGCATCGTCAGCTTGCCCCCTGTTCTACAGTATCTGTACAGTATAGATGTCGTGTTACCCGGCCGCGCGCGTCGCCGACGGCGAGCCCGCGGCCGGAGCGCGCGGCGGCGACGGCCGTGACGGAGGCGGGGCACGCGTTGTCGCGCCGCTCGTACGCCGTGTGCATCGTCAGCTTGCCCCCTGTTCTACAGTATCTGTACAGTATAGATGTCGTGTTACCCGGCCGCGCGCGTCGCCGACGGCGAGCCCGCGGCCGGAGCGCGCGGCGGCGACGGCCGTGACGGAGGCGGGGCACGCGTTGTCGCGCCGCTCGTACGCCGTGTGCATCGTCAGCTTGCCCCCTGTTCTACAGTATCTGTACAGTATAGATGTCGTGTTACCCGGCCGCGCGCGTCGCCGACGGCGAGCCCGCGGCCGGAGCGCGCGGCGGCGACGGCCGTGACGGAGGCGGGGCACGCGTTGTCGCGCCGCTCGTACGCCGTGTGCATCGTCAGCTTGCCCCCTGTTCTACAGTATCTGTACAGTATAGATGTCGTGTTACCCGGCCGCGCGCGTCGCCGACGGCGAGCCCGCGGCCGGAGCGCGCGGCGGCGACGGCCGTGACGGAGGCGGGGCACGCGTTGTCGCGCGGCTCGTACGCCGTGTGCATCGTCAGCTTGCCCCCTGTTCTACAGTATCTGTACAGTATAGATGTCGTGTTACCCGGCCGCGCGCGTCGCCGACGGCGAGCCCGCGGCCGGAGCGCGCGGCGGCGACGGCCGTGACGGAGGCGGGGCACGTGTTGTCGCGCCGCTCGTACGCCGTGTGCATCGTCAGCTTGCCCCCTGTTCTACAGTATCTGTACAGTATAGATGTCGCGTTACCCGGCCGCGCGCGTCGCCGACGGCGAGCCCGCGGCCGGAGCGCGCGGCGGCGACGGCCGTGACGGAGGCGGGGCACGCGTTGTTGCGCCGCTCGTACGCCGTGTGCATCGTCAGCTTGCCCCCTGTTCTACAGTATCTGTACAGTATAGATGTCGTGTTACCCGGCCGCGCGCGTCGCCGACGGCGAGCCCGCGGCCGGAGCGCGCGGCGGCGACGGCCGTGACGGAGGCGGGGCACGCGTTGTCGCGCCGCTCGTACGCCGTGTGCATCGTCAGCTTGCCCCCTGTTCTACAGTATCTGTACAGTATAGATGTCGTGTTACCCGGCCGCGCGCGTCGCCGACGGCGAGCCCGCGGCCGGAGCGCGCGGCGGCGACGGCCGTGACGGAGGCGGGGCACGCGTTGTCGCGCCGCTCGTACGCCGTGTGCATCGTCAGCTTGCCCCCTGTTCTACAGTATCTGTACAGTATAGATGTCGTGTTACCCGGCCGCGCGCGTCGCCGACGGCGAGCCCGCGGCCGGAGCGCGCGGCGGCGACGGCCGTGACGGAGGCGGGGCACGCGTTGTCGCGCCGCTCGTACGCCCTGTGCATCGTCAGCTTGCCCCCTGTTCTACAGTATCTGTACAGTATAGATGTCGTGTTACCCGGCCGCGCGCGTCGCCGACGGCGAGCCCGCGGCCGGAGCGCGCGGCGGCGACGGCCGTGACGGAGGCGGGGCACGCGTTGTCGCGCCGCTCGTACGCCGTGTGCATCGTCAGCTTGCCCCCTGTTCTACAGTATCTGTACAGTATAGATGTCGTGTTACCCGGCCGCGCGCGTCGCCGACGGCGAGCCCGCGGCCGGAGCGCGCGGCGGCGACGGCCGTGACGGAGGCGGGGCACGCGTTGTCGCGCCGCTCGTACGCCGTGTGCATCGTCAGCTTGCCCCCTGTTCTACAGTATCTGTACAGTATAGATGTCGTGTTACCCGGCCGCGCGCGTCGCCGACGGCGAGCCCGCGGCCGGAGCGCGCGGCGGCGACGGCCGTGACGGAGGCGGGGCACGCGTTGTCGCGCCGCTCGTACGCCGTGTGCATCGTCAGCTTGCCCCCTGTTCTACAGTATCTGTACAGTATAGATCTCGTGTTACCCGGCCGCGCGCGTTGCCGACGGCGAGCCCGCGGCCGGAGCGCGCGGCGGCGACGGCCGTGACGGAGGCGGGGCACGCGTTGTCGCGCCGCTCGTACGCCGTGTGCATCGTCAGCTTGCCCCCTGTTCTACAGTATCTGTACAGTATAGATGTCGTGTTACCCGGCCGCGCGCGTCGCCGACGGCGAGCCCGCGGCCGGAGCGCGCGGCGGCGACGGCCGTGACGGAGGCGGGGCACGCGTTGTCGCGCCGCTCGTACGCCGTGTGTATCGTCAGCTTGCCCCCTGTTCTACAGTATCTGTACAGTATAGATGTCGTGTTACCCGGCCGCGCGCGTCGCCGACGGCGAGCCCGCGGCCGGAGCGCGCGGCGGCGACGGCCGTGACGGAGGCGGGGCACGCGTTGTCGCGCCGCTCGTTCGCCGTGTGCATCGTCAGCTTGCCCCCTGTTCTACAGTATCTGTACAGTATATATGTCGTGTTACCCGGCCGCGCGCGTCGCCGACGGCGAGCCCGCGGCCGGAGCGCGCGGCGGCGACGGCCGTGACGGAGGCGGGGCACGCGTTGTCGCGCCGCTCGTACGCCGTGTGCATCGTCAGCTTGCCCCCTGTTCTACAGTATCTGTACAGTATATATGTCGTGTTACCCGGCCGCGCGCGTCGCCGACGGCGAGCCCGCGGCCGGAGCGCGCGGCGGCGACGGCCGTGACGGAGGCGGGGCACGCGTTGTCGCGCCGCTCGTACGCCGTGTGCATCGTCAGCTTGCCCCCTGTTCTACAGTATCTGTACAGTATAGATGTCGTGTTACCCGGCCGCGCGCGTCGCCGACGGCGAGCCCGCGGCCGGAGCGCGCGGCGGCGACGGCCGTGACGGAGGCGGGGCACGCGTTGTCGCGCCGCTCGTACGCCGTGTGCATCGTCAGCTTGCCCCCTGTTCTACAGTATCTGTACAGTATAGATGTCGTGTTACCCGGCCGCGCGCGTCGCCGACGGCGAGCCCGCGACGGAGGCGGGGCACGCGTTGTCGCGCCGCTCGTACGCCGTGTGCATCGTCAGCTTGCCCCCTGTTCTACAGTATCTGTACAGTATAGATGTCGTGTTACCCGGCCGCGCGCGTCGCCGACGGCGAGCCCGCGGCCGGAGCGCGCGGCGGCGACGGCCGTGACGGAGGCGGGGCACGCGTTGTCGCGCCGCTCGTACGCCGTGTGCATCGTCAGCTTGCCCCCTGTTCTACAGTATCTGTACAGTATAGATGTCGTGTTACCCGGCCGCGCGCGTCGCCGACGGCGAGCCCGCGGCCGGAGCGCGCGGCGGCGACGGCCGTGACGGAGGCGGGGCACGCGTTGTCGCGCCGCTCGTACGCCGTGTGCATCGTCAGCTTGCCCCCTGTTCTACAGTATCTGTACAGTATAGATGTCGTGTTACCCGGCCGCGCGCGTCGCCGACGGCGAGCCCGCGGCCGGAGCGCGCGGCGGCGACGGCCGTGACGGAGGCGGGGCACGCGTTGTCGCGCCGCTCGTACGCCGTGTGCATCGTCAGCTTGCCCCCTGTTCTACAGTATCTGTACAGTATAGATGTCGTGTTACCCGGCCGCGCGCGTCGCCGACGGCGAGCCCGCGGCCGGAGCGCGCGGCGGCGACGGCCGTGACGGAGGCGGGGCACGCGTTGTCGCGCCGCTCGTACGCCGTGTGCATCGTCAGCTTGCCCCCTGTTCTACAGTATCTGTACAGTATAGATGTCGTGTTACCCGGCCGCGCGCGTCGCCGACGGCGAGCCCGCGGCCGGAGCGCGCGGCGGCGACGGCCGTGACGGAGGCGGGGCACGCGTTGTCGCGCGGCTCGTACGCCGTGTGCATCGTCAGCTTGCCCCCTGTTCTACAGTATCTGTACAGTATAGATGTCGTGTTACCCGGCCGCGCGCGTCGCCGACGGCGAGCCCGCGGCCGGAGCGCGCGGCGGCGACGGCCGTGACGGAGGCGGGGCACGCGTTGTCGCGCGGCTCGTACGCCGTGTGCATCGTCAGCTTGCCCCCTGTTCTACAGTATCTGTACAGTATAGATGTCGTGTTACCCGGCCGCGCGCGTCGCCGACGGCGAGCCCGCGGCCGGAGCGCGCGGCGGCGACGGCCGTGACGGAGGCGGGGCACGCGTTGTCGCGCCGCTCGTACGCCGTGTGCATCGTCAGCTTGCCCCCTGTTCTACAGTATCTGTACAGTATAGATGTCGTGTTACCCGGCCGCGCGCGTCGCCGACGGCGAGCCCGCGGCCGGAGCGCGCGGCGGCGACGGCCGTGACGGAGGCGGGGCACGCGTTGTCGCGCCGCTCGTACGCCGTGTGCATCGTCAGCTTGCCCCCTGTTCTACAGTATCTGTACAGTATAGATGTCGTGTTACCCGGCCGCGCGCGTCGCCGACGGCGAGCCCGCGGCCGGAGCGCGCGGCGGCGACGGCCGTGACGGAGGCGGGGCACGCGTTGTCGCGCCGCTCGTACGCCGTGTGCATCGTCAGCTTGCCCCCTGTTCTACAGTATCTGTACAGTATAGATGTCGTGTTACCCGGCCGCGCGCGTCGCCGACGGCGAGCCCGCGGCCGGAGCGCGCGGCGGCGACGGCCGTGACGGAGGCGGGGCACGCGTTGTCGCGCGGCTCGTACGCCGTGTGCATCGTCAGCTTGCCCCCTGTTCTACAGTATCTGTACAGTATAGATGTCGTGTTACCCGGCCGCGCGCGTCGCCGACGGCGAGCCCGCGGCCGGAGCGCGCGGCGGCGACGGCCGTGACGGAGGCGGGGCACGCGTTGTCGCGCGGCTCGTACGCCGTGTGCATCGTCAGCTTGCCCCCTGTTCTACAGTATCTGTACAGTATAGATGTCGTGTTACCCGGCCGCGCGCGTCGCCGACGGCGAGCCCGCGGCCGGAGCGCGCGGCGGCGACGGCCGTGACGGAGGCGGGGCACGCGTTGTCGCGCCGCTCGTACGCCGTGTGCATCGTCAGCTTGCCCCCTGTTCTACAGTATCTGTACAGTATAGATGTCGTGTTACCCGGCCGCGCGCGTCGCCGACGGCGAGCCCGCGGCCGGAGCGCGCGGCGGCGACGGCCGTGACGGAGGCGGGGCACGCGTTGTCGCGCCGCTCGTACGCCGTGTGCATCGTCAGCTTGCCCCCTGTTCTACAGTATCTGTACAGTATAGATGTCGTGTTACCCGGCCGCGCGCGTCGCCGACGGCGAGCCCGCGGCCGGAGCGCGCGGCGGCGACGGCCGTGACGGAGGCGGGGCACGCGTTGTCGCGCCGCTCGTACGCCGTGTGCATCGTCAGCTTGCCCCCTGTTCTACAGTATCTGTACAGTATAGATGTCGTGTTACCCGGCCGCGCGCGTCGCCGACGGCGAGCCCGCGGCCGGAGCGCGCGGCGGCGACGGCCGTGACGGAGGCGGGGCACGCGTTGTCGCGCCGCTCGTACGCCGTGTGCATCGTCAGCTTGCCGCGGAGTATTAGGCGTCGCTGCCACTTAATGGCTGTCTCGGTTTCTGCGTCAAATAATGATACTAGATTAGTAGAGCGGCCAAAAAACGAGGGATTGCTTGATCGGATAAGTGTTTTTTTGCGTACAAGATGTAAGGCTTCGCAGATTCAGGTACAATACTCGTAGATTAACAATGTCATCATATTTATATATATCACCTGGGTCCAGTCTAGACTTGGCGCGCTGCTTGGGCGCGGGCTCAGGCTCGGGCACGACCACGAAGGATTCAGTGAGGCTGGTGTCTGACTTGCTCGCGCGCAGTCCGCCTTCCGTCTCCGGCGCGGGCGCGCTCTCCAGCGAGCCCGACTCGGTCGACTCGCCTATGCTGCCGCCACCTACACACACACATAACTACAGTTAACAATAGTATAGTAGGGATATTATTAAATATCCTAATATTTATCTATAACTAGCGTCTGTCCGCGTGGAACTCGCTTATATCGTTTCACTTATTTCTAAGAAACTGTCACGTCGTCTCCTGGCTAACGGAACAGAATAACAACAAAAAACAGTTGATTGAGTTACTTTTCCTGAAGAGCGGATTCCCCTTAGACTTCCTGCGCATAACAACGTTCCCTTGGTTCTGTAGCGTCCCGTGATCCTTCTCCGTCTCGTTGTCCTTGTCGTTGTCGTAGTCCTTGTTGTCGTCGCACGAGTCGCCGCGCGCCGCGTAGCGCGTCTCCTGGTCGCCGCGCGCCGCGTAGCGCTTCTCCTGGTCGCCGCGCGCCGCGTAGCGCGTCTCCTGGTCGCCGCGCGCCGCGTAGCGCGTCTCCTGGTCGCTGCACGTGTCTTTCTCGTCGTGACGTCGGGACTCTTTCGCGCTCGTGGTCTCGCATGCGTCTGAGAGGGAACTCTCTGATGCCGATTTGACTAGTTCTCCTGTTGAATGAAAAGGTTGGGGTAGTATTGATTGTACAGGGTCGATTCACGAAAGCTGGCGCGAATGAATTGAACGAGTGAATGATAATGTCTATGTGTGCATCACTTAATTATTAAATACAGGTTGATGCAAAAAGTGATTATGATAATTTAATTGTGTTTCGGAGATTTAGCATTTTATAAATAAACTAGCTGTTGCTCGCGACTTCGTCCGCGTATAACATGTCATCGTCTAAAAGTTTGTTTAAGGAATAAATAAAAAAAAAACATTGAAATTAGTTTTGTGCCTAGTCTTTTAGTAAACAGTCTAAAACCGAAGTTACAAATCTCTTACTTTCAAAATGGCTTGCTCTTTATACACACTTAGAACCCCCTTTGAACCCTCATAATAAATAGGCTGAAATCGTAGTTACAAATTTCTTACTTTAAAAATGTCTTGCTCTATATAGACCAGCGGCTGAACAAAAATGGGTTTTTATAACATTAAAGTTTTTTCTTTTTTGATATGTCATTGGAGGCATGTGAAATAATACTTATACAAAAAGTTAGAAGTTTTTAGGTTCGGCTTTCGGTTATATTGAAATATTTTAATTTTATCCAAGAACTATGTAAATATAGAATTAAAGTTACAAAAAACTGTAACATATCCAATAACACTTTAGTTTCTTTACACTAATCTGTTTTTAGAAGTCTGGAACATCTGCATTTTGATGAACGAAAATATGCAAATTATTTTGTAAATAAAGAATTAGAGTAGCTGATATTGTAAAATTATGATGTAATCGATCCACTTAATATACTGGAAAAAAGTTAGATGTGTAGACAATTGGCTTGTGTAGATATTTATTTCTGGTTAAGGTGGTTCGATTGCCATACAAAACGTTATTTGACATTCGCAGGCTAACGGCGTGATATTTTAAGAAACTTATGTAACAAACTTTCATCAATTGGCTTCCCATTTGCGCCAAATTCCCCCTTTCCTAGAATAAACTTGTATAAACTAGATTAATTTGAGAAACTGGTTTGGGATGTGATATTTTGGGAAAACTATTTTTCTCAAATTAATCTAGTTTATACAAGTTTATTCTAGGAAAGGGGGAATTTGGCGCAAATGGGAAGCCAAAATTGATGAAAGTTTGTTACATAAGTTTCTTAAAATATCACGCCGTTAGCCTGCGAATGTCAAATAACGCTTTGTATGGCAATCGAACCACCTTAAGTAGTATAGCCAATATTGAATTAGAGTTTGTAGAGTTAATAATAAACGGTCTTGACAATGATCTCAGTTACCAAACAAAAGTTTAGAAATATAGAATCACGGCGACACTAAATACTGATATGTATAGGTAAGCATTCCGTGCCTATATTACTACGTTTCAAACGCGCTGTAGGTATTGTATGCGCGCGCCGTGCTGTGCGCTGTGGCACCAGGCAGCGATCAGCGGTGGCGGGGCAGCGGGGTGCCCTTAACTCATTACAAAAAAATCCGCAAAGCATGTTTTAAACTAATATCAATGGAAAATAGTTATTTTGTTTTAAGTACGCTAATGTAAATACAAAGACGGAACTTACCCTTATTTATTACTATACTAGGAATTGCCCGCGGTTTCGTCGGCGTGAAGTCCATTATAAAGTAGGTATTTACTTATAGTTTTATGTTAAAGTAAGTATTGGTGGTTTACACAATGGTAACAAATAACAAAAATACAAATTTTTACAACAAAATTATAATTGCAACATTTGCAAATCATTCATATTTGTAATTTTAGGTAACCTAATAACTAGGGTACGGACAAGTGGTGGCAGATTTCACACAGAAGGTAGTAGAGTCGCCTAGATATTTTTATGACTAAACGAATACCGATTGAATGATTTATTTCTCTTAATTTTTTTTTAATTCTCTTGCGAGTAAATATTAAGTTATTGAAATGAAAATGTACATGTATTTACATTTTATGTTTAAAGAACTTTATTTCTCATAAAGAATTAACAGAATTCACTTACATGAGAAAAGTTATATGTTAATACTAAATCTAAGCATACAGTGTTAACAACTGTACAAAAATCATAGTGGGTAGACATGCATACAGGGTATATTATTCAAATGAGGCAGTGAGGGAAAATCCGAAACTATAAGATATACGGAAATTTGCTCTAAGGAGTCACGAGACCGATTTTAGAAAAAATAAAAACTGCATTATAAGATTTTCAAAAAAGCCTAAAAATCAATCTGTCTAAAAATCAGAGTTCGTTATTTTACGTAAATTAATAGTGTAGTGTAAGGAAGAATTGGTGCTAAGGAATCCTGTATCTACAATCCCAGGAAGATGCTGAATTTCATAGTTTAATGTACGGAAATGGATCTCCCGCACAAACAGTGTACCTACCTACAATGAGTAAGTATGAGAATTATATCTTTTTTAGAAGAACACCAAATAAAGTTGTACAACAAACTCACAGACTGGAACTCATTTCGCGAACTAGTGGAAGACCATCTGGATCTACGAATCCCGCTTAAATCCCAAGAAGATATCGAAGATGCTGTTAAATCTCTAACCAACACCGTGCAAGTCGCCTGCTGGAAATGCACACCTGAAATGACAACCAGAGCCAAAAACAGGTCTATACCGTTAGATGTCAAAAGAGCCTTGAAAGAAAAAAGAAGACTGCGTCGCGTTTGGCATTGTAGTCGCCTAGAAAATGACAAACGAAATTTTAATAGGATGGCAAGGAAATTAAAATCAATGGTCAAAGATGCTGAAAATGAGACTCTGCAAGCACAGTTGATGACGTTGTCAGCCACAGCATATTCTAACTACTCCCTCTGGAAAGTAACAAAGAATCACAACCGTCCTCAAAATGTGAAACCTCCCATTAAGCTTACTGATAATGCCTGGGCCAGGACCAATCAACAAAAAGCAGACATATTTGCTAGACATTTAAGCCAAGTATTTACTCCAAATGAAATGGACTCGTCAGACCTGGATAATGAAATAGATCTTGCACTAAAACATCCATTCCAAATGGACTTGCCACTAAAACCAACAAGTCCAAATGAAGTATCTAAACACATAAAGCTACTTAAAGATAAAAAGGCCCCAGGGTTTGATCTAATAACAAAAGAGGTATTAAAAGAGCTACCAAAGAAGGCCCTAGTTCTTATTGCAACAATCTTCAATAGTATATTGAGAACAGGGTACTATCCTAGTCTATGGAAGGTCTCTCAAATACAAATGATGCAAAAGCCTGGTAAACCCATTCATGATGTATCATCCTACAGACCGATAAGCCTACTACCACTGTTTTCTAAGCTCTTCGAAAGAATACTTCTGGACCGACTCCTACCACTGCTGACACAAAAAAACATAATCCCTGAGCACCAGTTTGGTTTCAGAGCACATCATGCCACTACTGAACAAGTCCACAGAGTCTGCAACATAATTAGAAAATCCTTGGAAGAGAAAGAATACTGTTCATCAGCCTTCCTCGACGTGCAACAGGCATTTGATAAGGTGTGGCATAAAGTATTGTTGTACAAAATAAAGAGCCTCCTCCCCCACACTTACTACACACTGCTAGAATCTTATCTATACGAAAGAATATTCCAAGTAAAAGAGGGAGACTGTACCTCTACCTTCTTTGATATAAAAGCAGGGGTACCACAGGGATCCGTGTTAGGACCAGTGTTGTACGTACTCTACACATCCGACCTTCCAGAAGTTCCTGGAGTGATCACAGCAACTTTTGCTGATGACACTGCCATCCTTGCTAGCAGCAAAAACATACAGCAAGCATCAGAAAATCTCCAAAGAGGCCTTGATGAGATTTGCAAATGGCAAAAGAAATGGCGCATAAAAGTCAGTGCAACTAAATCAACACATGTGACATTTGCATTACGACAAGGTGATTGCCCATCTGTTAAACTAGGTGACAATATACTTCCACACTCCAATGAAGTGAAATACCTTGGCATGCATTTAGACCGCAGACTAACATGGAGGAAGCACATAGAAACAAAGAGAAATCAGGCAAACCTTAGATATAAAGGACTGTACTGGTTACTCAACAGAAACTCGAAACTATCAACCGATAACAAATTGCTGATCTATAATGCAGTAATAAAACCTATTTGGACATACGGGATACAACTCTGGGGGTCAGCGAGTATCTCAAACGCGAATATCATCCAACGCCTTCAGAATTGCATACTGAAAAGCTTATCAAATGCACCCTGGTTCATCACAAATGCAGAAGTCCACAAGTATCTGAACATGAACACTGTAAAGGAGGAGTTCGAACGGAGCATCAAAAACTACAAGAATCGCCTGATAAGCCACCCAAACCAACTTGCAGTGAACCTGACCGTCCCAGATTACAACAAAAGACTAAAACGACGTGATATATTCGAACACAGCAGCGTGGAGACGCAGCTTTTCTAATAGGAGCGTGTCAAAGGAGACTCGTTCCAAACGCCATCAGCAAATACTACATCAAACCTGCTTATAGTCAAAATGACTGATCGCAGATACAAAAAGGAAAAAAAAATAAAAAAATATATAACTTTTTTACAGCTTTGAAAAGATTGGTGTAAATAATGAAAATAAATAAAAAAAAACACGAATTTACCAATTTTGTTTAGTTTCAGACGCCACAGTTATTCTCCCCATACTTACTAAGGAGCTTAGTATGGAGAGATCCATTTTCGTACCTACATCAAACTATGAAATTAGGCATTTTCCTGTGATTTTAGATACAGCTGGTTCTTTAGCAACAATTGTCCCTTAAATCTAAGGCTTGCATCTAAAGCTTCCGGAATTCCGGAATTTCGAAATTCCGGAATCTCGGGCAATTTTTCCGATATTACAATTCCGGAATTGGTACACTCAGAATATCGGAAATTCCGGAACTGGATTTTATGTATTTCCAGAATTTATGACTGTTTATTATTTGTTCCGTTCGATATCCGGGATCCATAACTTGAGAGGGCGCCACTGCGCACGTTCGAACGTAGCCGTTTGCGTCAAACTGTCACTCCACGTCATCGCTGTGACGTCACATCCGCCTTCGCCAACCTGTCAACTCTAGAACCAGCGCCCGTGCGCCCGCCGCCATATTGGCTTTCTCTTTCTCATTGTTGCGTCGTCTGCCGTACAGACCGGACGTACCGTAGCTATTTTTGCAACAAGGAATCTTAAATCTCGAGTCCTAAATAGTATAAAAGTTATGGAAAGCGAATCGCGAGTGATATCTTTTCTATCGGACTACCCTCTTTTGTAAATTTTTTACTTCGTTGTTCGCGAGTGCTTTGGAATCGCATTTTGAGCAACGAGAGTCGCTCCACGTCGAAGGAGAATGAACGCGCTTCGCGATCATGCGGAGGATGGATGGCATCGGAGCCCGAAAGCGTTTATACTACTTACTTATTTGAAAGTTTGGATAATAACGTAGAAGTAGACAGTGTTTATACTGATTTTCGAAAGGCCTTCGATAGGGTGGATCATCGCTTGCTACTAGAAAAGATTGCATACAATGGAATTAGGGGAAATTTGTGGCGGTGGTTCAAGTCCTATATAACAAATCGTACTCAGAAAGTAGCAATTAATGGTCATGAATCGTAAGCCACGTCAGTTAGCTCTGGGGTCCCACAGGGCTCTATTTTGGGTCCATTATTATTTACAATATTTATTAACGATATAAATAATTGTTTCCAATTTTGTAACTTTCTACTTTACGCAGACGACTTAAAAATATATCACAGAATATGTAATGAAAATGATGCTGAAAGATTTCAGCAGGACCTGGACCGCTTCTCAGATTACTGCTCTGTTAACAAACTTGAACTAAATTTAGATAAATGTAAGTTTATAAAATTTACAAAGAAACGATTACCCATAAATAGCTCCTATCATTTATGTAACACAAAGCTTGCAGAAGTGCAATTTATTAGAGACCTGGGAATCATACTAGACTCAAAATTGCACCTTGACCTTCATGTAAATTCCATAGTAAGTAAGGCGTATAAGATGTATGGTTTCGTGATGCGTTCCAGTACAGAATTCCGACGACCAAGTACTTACTTACAATTATACAAATCTTTAATTAGACCCCAACTCGTTCGAGTTGGGGTCTAATTAAAGATTTGTACGCAGTTGCTGTTTGGAATCCCTATTACAAGAAATACTCTGACATCCTTGAAACTGTACAAAAAAAGTTTTTAAATACCATGCACTTTAGATGCTATCGTAACAGACTACCATACCAGCAATTGTTACATAAGTATAAATTGATAGAATTATGTTCCAGGCGCATGTTACTAGAAACAATCGTATTGTACGGCCTCTGTAACAATCAATTTGATTGCATTGCCCTTAATAACAAACTCGCATATAAGGTACCGAATCGTTGTATTCAGCGAGAGGCGCATCCTCACCGGCTGTTTGTGACAGGCCGCTGCCGCACCAACGCCGGTGAGCGCGCTCCTCTGCGCAGGCTCGTTCACAATTACAATGTACATTTTAATCACATAGATATATTTGGCTTTAGTATTAGTTCATACAAAAAACAAATAACAGATGTACTCAAAAACAATACAAACTAACTGAAACACTTTGATGTTGTTTAAGCACTTAGTTTAACCATATTAACTTACATACTCAATTATCGCTCTTAATGTCACCGGGCATGTGTTTTTATATTATTATTTTTCTTTCTCTTTTTATATTTTGTTAGTATTTAACCCCCCGGATTCACAAAACTTCACAGGGGCTGCACCCCTGACTTACTCCGCATGATGATGTAATATAAAATAAGTAATAAGTGGTGAACGGTGTTGGCAACACATATTGTATTTATTTATAAGGCTAATAATTTAAGACTCCCTTGTAGTAGCTGTTTGTTTACCTAAATAAAAAAATAATAATAAAAAAAAAAGCGGCCGCGAGTCTCGCCTTCGTGGGCGCGTGCGCTCGTCGAGCACATTGTCGGGCCCGGAATGGAGGTTTGAATATCTTTCGAATCGATCGGTGAGTCAGTTACATAACAATATCCTAGGTGCCCCACGTGCCGCCGTCGGCGCGGCGGGGCAGACCGCCGGCCCCCGCACGCCACGTGCTGGCCCCCGCGCGCCACGTGCTGGCCCCCGCGCGCGCTATGGGGCTCCCGCGCGCCACGTGCTGCCCCCCGCGCGCCACGTGGCGGCGCCCCCGCGGCGACGGCGCTTGCTTCTGTGGTGGAGCCAATCGTTATGCTGTAATAGTGCTATCCGGCACGATGCCGCCACCGGCAACGACCTTCTTACCCTGGTGCCGTCCGCCTCAATGGTGCCACCCCTTATCTGGTGCCGTCCGCCTCAATGGCGCCACCTCCTACCATGGGCCGTCCGCCACGATGGCGACGCCGATCGCGATGGCGCTGCCCACCGCTGGCTTAATCGCCACGGTGGTGCCGTCCGCCACGGCGGTGCCGTCCGCCACGGAGGCGTTGCCCGCCATGCTGGTGCTGCCTGCCACGGCGGTGCTGTCTGCCACGGTGGTGCAGCCCGCCACGGCGATGCTGTCCACTACGCCGGACGCTCGCCACAACGATGCAGTACGCCACGCGGGCGCAGCCCGCCACGGCGGTGCTGTCCACTACGCCGGACGCTCGCCACAACGATGCAGTACGCCACGCGGGCGCAGCCCGCCACGGCGATGCTGTCCACTTATCTTATCTTATCTAGGTGAGGGCCCTTTCGGATGCACTTCGACCCAGTGGGATCTTTTGTGCATTTGCCCTCTCCTTTATACCTGCTCCCAGGCTTGCTCCATCATTTCCACAAAGCGGATGATGCAGTTCGCCGGGAGCACCTTGAATTCCTTTGGTTGCGGGTAACCGTTACCAAAGTAGTTCATTCTTTGTCTGGCAAGGGCATGACATTCACACAATAAGTGTTCCATAGTCTCATCCTCCTCGCCACACATTCTACAGTCTAAACTATCAGATAGTCCCATCTTGGCCAAGAGATCCTTGACCCCGAAGTGACCAGTGAACACCCCAGATATAATTCTGAGTTGCTTCCTACTGGATTTCCAGAGTTTTCTGGTCCAGCCCGAGTCCACTCCTTCTATGAAGAGCTTAGAGTGCCTTAAGCCAGCCTCATTCCTCCACTCGTGTTGGTGTTTGGTTTTGGCGTAGGCTTTAAAGGCCGATATTATGGTCCCCTGCGAGAGTCCCACAAATGGTTCTGGACCTACAAAGTGATTTGTAGAGCCCCCTCTTGCAAGCTCATCTGCTCTTTCGTTGCCGATGAAGCCCTTGTGCCCTGGTATCCAAACTTATTGTGCCTTCCAAGTCTGTTTAGTGCTTGGACGCCATTATAAATTAGTCTAGAGTCCACTTTCGGCGCCGTAAGCGCTTTAAGGGCCGCTTGACTGTCACTGAGTATATAGATAGTCCGCCCTTTGGTTCGCCTGCTGTCCACTACGCCGGACGCTCGCCACAACGATGCAGTACGCCACGCGGGCGCAGCCCGCCACAGCGATGCTGTCCACTACGCCGGACGCTCGCCACAACGATGCAGTACGCCACGCTGGCGCTATCTACCACGGCGGTGCTGTCTGCCACGCTGGCGCAGCCCGCCACGGCGATGCTCTCCACTACGCCGAACGCTCGCCACAACGATGCAGTACGCCACGCTGGCGCTATCTACCACGGCGGCGCTGTCCGCCACGCTGGCGCTGCCCCCACGGCGAAGCGCTGCCGGCCACAAAGATGCCGTACGCCACGCTGAAGCTGTCCGCTACGGTGGCGTTGCCCGTTATATGGGCGCTGCCCGCCACTGCTGGCGCTGCCCGCCACTGCTGGCGCTGCCTGATATGCTGGCGCTGTCCGCAATGGCGGTGCTATCCGCCACGGTAACACTGTCGGCCACGCTGGCGCTGTTCGCCAATGCCGCGCTGTCTGCCACGCTACTCTGGCGCTGCCCGCCACGATGGTAACGCCCGCCGTCCGGAGTCCGCTACATCGATACAGGAGAACTGCTTACGTCTCTGGGCTTCACAGAGGTAATCAACGAGGAGCTGCGTGACTTCCCCGGCGTTCTTGCGCGAGCGAGCGACCCAGTAGCTGCAGAGTGTCGAGGTACAACCTAACACTCAGAATGAAGCCCTAAAATCTCAATTATATCCAATTGGTCCAGTACCCCGTAGGCTCTAATCTACTTGGTAATCAATCAAATTACAAGGTCCCGCAGTTTGTCTCGGAAAAACGTACCGTGCGGTCGGAGGACTCGATATGAGATTAGTTAAAACGTAAGATGGGGTCTCCGACCCCGTCAAACAACCCTGGAACAGGTGGAGAATGGACGGCATCGGCAAGGTAGGCAAACAGATTTCACATCGTCTCTTAGCTCGCTCTCGCTGTCCCGCTCAGGTTCTGCTCTATAAAGACAAACCTTTCGCAGAGGCCTAATAAACAAAAATTGGGACAAAACCACTTGCCGCTCCGAAGCGAGCCCGAGATTCCGCGCTCAAGGAGAAGGGATCGGAAATAAATACCTCAATTCGGATAAGCCACTATAGATAATGACTTCCGTGAATGTCTTACCGAAACAGTTTAGCATAGACTTGAAGGCACCAAAAATCGTCTTAGATTCCAGATCAGTAACGATTTTATTTTGTTCAAAAACCCTATTGATCGTGTTATGCTATCTATGGACTTCTCTAGTGCACAAGTTTGTACACTGCCATATCCCTATACAGCCGTGACACATAAAATTTCTTCAAATAAGCTTTTATTCGTGACTATTTCAAAGAAATTACAGCCATTTGCTTTTCTTGTTGTCCCAGAGCCTTCTGGTGACTGTCTATATGAATGACGTCCTTGATATGATACAAACTTATCGAACTGATTACTAATAAAACAGGGGAATCATGGTCCATGTCTTTGAGTAGACATTGCCTAAATTAAGGGCCATAAAGTTGAAGTGCTTGGTAGGATTCCTACTCCGCCGTATAAACGCCTCCTGTTTTTATAATAGTATGCCATAAAAACTTTGTATACTAGCTAGCAAGCCCTTAACTAGTAGCCACGGGAAGAACGACTCCTTTGTTTTTTGGCCTCAAGCAAACCGACCTGTCGTACCCGTCGGAAAAGGTACACACCATACGGCGCGATATATGCCTGTCTCGTGTTAGACGGTCTCATACTGGAAGGGATCGTCTCAATTTTGCAATATTTACGACCCACGGAGGAAGGTTGCATTGCCACACTCTCTGACTATACCTGCAAGACTACGAGGAGCGCAATGCACCCCCCTTGTCTCCCTTCTACTGTACAAGATACCGTAGTTGACCAGCATAACAGACCCGCATTTAACCGTAAGTGAGAAAGACTAACTATATTGTTGTGTTACAAACTGACAACCGGTGGGTGGTGGCATGGATGCCTTTTCCTGCTGCAGACTGCTGGCAGGAAAGAACCATCTACGGGAAACACTGGTCCCATACTACTTGCCAGGTCAGTAGCGCCCAGAAACCACCGGCAAGAAATGTTCGTCCGCTGGGGTGTCTCGCCCATCGACCCCACACACACACACTTTGTAGCGATACTTCTCGATCGGCTCGCAAGTCTCGAGCGCCTACTGTCACGACGTCACCAACAGATATCGGTGTTACGGAATGACCTACACCCACCTTCCAGACTCCTGCTCCGCGCTCCACATCACGCTCCACGCTGGGCCTCTTCAGCATGATGACGCGCAAGTGGGAGTCTCTTCTGTTGGGCAGACCTGAAGAGGCAAGCCGTAGCGGAGAAGATGAAGGTTCACAATGTGCAGGCGTTCCTGAGTGACACGGCCACTATCCGCCCGCCGGGTGGGACGTGACGACACCAGGCTGGTCGGAACAGAGAAGACTCCTGCGAGCGTCACACGCCAGCTCACTTATTACCGCACGCATACACGCCTGTATGACTAAATGGCCGTCATGGCGTGCCAGGTACAAGATCAACAGCCAGGTACCTCGTCCCATGCGCACTTTTTCTGTCGAATGTGTTCGCGTACTGCATTCAGTACAAATTATTATTTCTGTTCATAAATCTGCAATGACCGCTATCAGCTACTTTTTGGGTCACTATGATACCTTCGAACGGATACATTCAAAAATACCTTCAATGTGTTTGTGCATACCACTGCCTCTCAAACTACTGAATAGGTTTGGAATGCGAGGAATTTAGATAATTACCTAAACACAACAATCTTACTTCAATAACTTATGTGGCGTATGAAGAAGATCGGCTGCACTTTTACTGAATTATTTTTCAGGCCTCAGAGATCATGGCTACACTGTAGCCCAGACAAATTGACAAATCTTGCTCTGTATCCGAAGTCTGGTCCTAAATAAGATAATTTTATCAACAGACTTATTGAAAGCTCCGGACAAAAATTATTAACCCAGTGTTCTGGATATATACTTATAACGATTTCGGAAGGTGTAAAACTTCAATAATCTGCTCTAATTTAGTCGAATCAACTAGTGTACCGTCCAAGCCAAGCTTATCGGAGACGGGATTTAAAGTACATATACATATACTTTCTCTTCTCTTCTCTTGGTTTTATGCTGCGTCTTCAGACAGAATCGGGCCTTCAAGTAACGTCTGACTAACTTTTCGACCCGTGGTATCGCCGTTAAAACTGGATGGAAAACTATCCAATTAACGATATTTATTACAAAAGCTATTTGGCACCTAAAATCTACTCTTAGACGTTTATCTCGAATCTATTTAATGTCTAATGTTTAGTGCCCGTTAGAAATCTAACGCTAATCCAATAGTTCTCTTTTGTAGGAAAATTGTTTTTCTACCTACGCGTTGGCGCCCGCTGACCCGCCACCAGGAGATAATAAACAGATCTCAAGTTATGGATCCCGGATATCGAACGGAACAAATAATATGAAATTTTACCTTCCAATAAAATTATTATTATTTTTCCTGAGATATCCGGGATCCAATTAATGGCTTCCTGGGGGCTACCAACGGCATTTCCTCCGCAACAATGAGAAAGCCAATATGGCGGCGGGCGCACGGGCGCTGGTTCTAGAGTTGACAGGTTGGCGAAGGCGGATGTGACGTCACAGCGATGACGTGGAGTGACAGTTTGACGCAAACGGCTACGTTCGAACGTGCGCAGTGGCGCCCTCTCAAGTTATGGATCCCGGATATCTCAGGAAAAATAATAATAATTTTATTGGAAGGTAAAATTTCATATTTTCATAGTTTACCATAAACTGGATAAGTCTCGTGACTCCTAAGAGCAAATTTCCGTATCTCTTATACGGATTATCCGGATACGGATATCGGATTTTACCTCACTGCCCCGTTTGAATAATACAGCCTGTATATTATGCTAAAGTTCGGCCGCCTTGCTGCGGCGATAACGGCGATTTTTGTTTAAGTTATCTTCCCACAACATTTTCAATCTTTCGTCTACTACATACTTTGTGTTGGCATTTACGACTTTGTACGCTAACAAATCTGCCCTTCTTATTACAAACGCAGTACCTACTTGCAAAATGGTGGTTTCGAGATAAACGCGGTAAACATATTTTTTGGTATCTATACAACAAATCTATGTTATACAACTTTTGAAGTGTACTGAAAAATTGTTAAAAAAATAAATCTTTCTATTGACATATTTTTTACTTTACTGCCTTATTTGGATAAAATGCGCAGTACTGCATTTTCATCAACTATATGGGTTTGCAGTTAGGCCTATGTCCAGCAGTGGACGTCTTTCGGCTGATATGATGATCTGGGTTTGCAGGCATTACAGTATCACTAAGGCTAAATGCAGTATTTGTATTTATTACTGCAAAATCACCTAGCACGTGTTCAATACTGCGTTTCTAGTTCGCAATCATGCTCTATTTTCATACCTGGTAATAGGTTAGTGTAGGTAAGATTTAACTTCAGACAAATATTGAAGTGACAGAGAGACGAATTAAAATAGATTTTAGGTAGGTACTACAAAAAAATGAATATTTTTCTTATCAGCGCATTATAACAATCAAATTATTAGTTTTAATAGTCTATTAAATGTGTTTCAAAAACATTTTTATAAAATAAATATAAAACAACTTCACTCATCAAGCCATAAATCACTCTTTTGAATTATACAAGATGTAACCAAATCAAGTGCGAATATTTCACTCTGATTTTCTAGCACGAAATGCGGCACTGTACCGTAAGGCTTCGGTGCATGCGTAGCTTTTTGTTACTCTCGAATACTCTCGATACTCTTAAGCACAGCACTGTGGAATAACGCTGTACTGCGTTTACTTTTACCGTCGCAAGACTATCTCTTTGGTTTTCTCGCTAAACTCACATGCAGTAATTTTGAATACTGCGTTTGGCTTTAGTTAGTATTCGTTGCAAAAAAGTTACATGCCTAATGAATCTGCAGTAAAAGTAGCAAGTACTTCACAACCTTCTAGCACATGCTGAATGCTGTAGATCTTGTTAGCAAAACTAATGTTTTTGTGAAAGTACTGCGTTTTTGGTTAGATAAGAAATATGTTTGAAATATAAAAAAAGACCTGAAATTTTTTTTTAGGCTTGGGATGTCATTTTTGCAAAAAAGTAAAAATCTCAAAAATGACTACCTACTGCAAGTACAATTATCAGCGCCTTTGGCCACATTATCAACTGTTTCGTGTACTGCAACTACTGCAAGCCATAAATTGCAATACAATATATATAAAATACTTAATATGTGTACATATTGAATATATCTATTTCACAACATACAACTACACTTACAAGCATGTCATTTAAAACTACTTAAAAAAAAATAATTACAGAAACGTATCAAAACTTTGCCCTTTAGGCAGGGTGCCCATCACACAGGCAGCATTCCCGCGTTGAATAGCAATCGCTATTCTTTGAGCGAGAAAGCTGCCTGCGCGAGGGTCACCCGTTGCGTCCCTCAACCGCTTGCTGATCTCCTTGTGGAGCCCACGCGCGCTTTTTCCCCAAGGGCCGAGTGTCTCGACGCCAAATGCGACAAAGTCGTACTGGGCGCCGAGACAGCTATATTTCCCGACCTTGGATCGCTCTCGGGCATCCGCCGCTGCCCCGGCTAGTTTGGACGTGACTGGCAAGTAGGACGCTGCCAACGTATCAGCTACTAACAACAATTTTAAATTAACTTCTGTAACTTCACATTATTCTATGCAGATTTTTTTATAAAATAAATGTATCTGTATTTTTTTATTATGTAGGTACTACTAAAAATAAAAATAGGTAAACTAATGTTACATCTTATAGTTTTTGACATAGCTATAATAAAAAATCTTCACCCGCTTTTCCAAACATTGAATATCTCCGAAACTTAAAACCGCCTTATGGTACCTTTACCCGTGGACCATCACTAATATTGTAACAGTGCTGTAATACGTATTTTCCTGAAGGAAAGTTTTCAAAAACTATTTTGGTTAGATTTAGAAAGAGCTGTTTAAATAGACGATTTGTATACTTAACATATTTTTTTTTTCATTTGAATCTGGCCACTTTACATTTTTTCTACATGTATATGTTTTACTATGCTCGAATCTGTGTTTTGCCCCCAAAAAAATCTCATAAACTATACATAAAAAGATTTTGCGCCTTCACTATTTTAAACACATAAATACGAAAAATCGTTTTTTTTTTCAAAAGGCGGCAGAACGGGGGCGCGCTAGCGGGGCGAGGGATACCTAGCAAGCGATAGCTCGCAAGGTCGACTAAGATCTGCTCCCGTGCGCCGTTGCGTTGTAAGCTACAACTTGTATCGCGGCGTGGTTATGAATTTCGAGCCTTTTTTCAATAATATGCTTTTATGATGCAAGCTATACACAGAAATTTCTTACTTTCCATAATATGGCTGCATATATTATTTTATAGTATCAGACTTATTTTTATAGACTCTAATTCAATATTAGATCTTACAGGACAAAAAATGCGTATTAATTTTAAAGCTCTTATCTTATTCCTCTAAACTTTTGGCTTTGTCTATTAACTTAAGATTTTAGAGATATTGTTGTGGATTTTTAAAACTCTAATTCAATATCGACTAAATAATAAGCTAATTCTGGTTTGACGTAGTCGCGGATGTTTTTTTTTCTAAAAACTTAACGCGTCATACATATTATAAACGGTGAAGCTTAAACTTTGCACTTTAATTCAATATTCACAAATCATCAATCAACCGTAAATCTTTGAAGTAGAGATATAAAAAACAAGCCATACGATAAATAATAAATCAATAAAAATATATAAAAACCTAATTTATATATAACCCTCGTTCTAACTTTTCTTCTTATAATACAAATATGCTTGAAAATATGTCATATGCCATAAAAGCATAACTTTCCCGACTTTAGAATCAAAACTTCTAGGGCAAAAATCCGGTTCCACTATTGGGCTAATACTATACAAACTTCGAACCCCATGTTAACCTTCTTAGGCGATGAATTAAAAAAAAACGCTGAAATAAGTTTTGTAGTATTTTAGCATGTTTGTTTTGTCTAAAACCGAAGTTACAAATCCCTCACTTTAAAAATGTCTTGCTCTCCATACAAACTTTGAATGCCCTTATAATCCCCTTTGGGGGAAGAATTTCAAAAAACGCTGATATAATTTTGGTAGTTTAAACAGGCTAAGATATCTTTAATTTTTTTATTATTTAATCTTTCTAAATAGTTTTGAGATTCTAGCTCCAAAAAATCCCCTTTACCAACATTGCACCCCTTTTTCATCCCCTTAGGCGTGGAATTTTCCAAAACACTAAAAATACTTTATTTGTTTCGTATAATTTGTATCTTAATAAGTAATATTTCTAAAAACTTTTAAGCTTCTATCTCAAAAAGGAGTTTCGCTCATACAAACTTTGCAACCCTTTAGGGGTGAAATTTTTCAAAACGCTAAAAGTACTTTATTTGTATTATAATAGGTAATCTTTCTACAAAGTTTTAAGTCGCTTGTCTAAAAAATAAAGTTTTCCCCATACAAAATTTACACCCCTTTCTAACCCCCTTAGGGGCAGAATTTTCCTAAACGTTGAAAGTTCTTTATTTGTATTCTAATAAGTAATCATTATACAAAGTTTTAAGTCTCTAGCTCAAAAAATCAAGTTTCTCCCATACAAACTTTGCACCTACGAAGAGTTTTGCGTAATGTTCCCTATTAACACAAATTTATGGCTAACTACTAACTATTAATAAACAATCTGCCCCCTTGAGTTCGACCGCGTATTACAAAAAACGCAGGCGGAGCTGCGGTATAAGATGTTATATAGCCAACGATTATTAATGAAAAGAATGAGTTAATTCCGAAGATCATATGCAAACTTATCGAGTCACATTTTTTTGCTATCTAATCTTTTGCTACTTACTTCATATTTGATCTTTTGCCTAGGCCAAGAATTGATAATGCATTTAATGTATTTCACACTTTACTTGTAAATAATTATGTTTTCAGCTACAATAGGTGAACAAAGCTCTTCTGTCAATACAAATCCTACACAACAAGATGGACAATTTACAATAAGAGGAGACTTGAAAAACCAATAAGTATACCAACCGACATTGTCCTGAGAGAGGCTCATCTGCTTGACCAGTTCCTCCACCCTCACTCCTCGTCTCATAAAAAGGCATCTCGCCTCGGACTTGGCCTCCTCCCTCTCATGCACGAACAAGCCCCCTCACTTCCATTGCGATACGAGAAAAGACTTGAAAAACCAGCAAGTATACCAACCGTCAATGTCCCGAGACAGGCTCATCTGCTTGACCAGCTCCTCTACCCTCTTGATGGCCGCCTCCGTCTTGCCCCTCTGGTCCTCACTCCTCGTCTCATCAAAGGCCGTCTCTCCCTCGGACTTGGCCTCCTCACTCTCTTGCACGGACAGGCTGCGCTCGTCCCTCACTTCCATTGAAGTGGGCTGCTCCAAGCTGATCGCTTCGGCGCTTTGGTCTTCGATTGTTTCTGGTATGTAGTCTAGGGACCACATCTGTAAGAGGAATATTACTTTAGAGGTGAAATTTAAGCTTTATATTACCAATAAAAAAAAGCAATTTAGTTTGTGTCAAGTGTACCTGGTCAAAGTATAAATAAAAGTATGGCAACTGACAGTATACCCAAGTACCAAACAATTAAAGGTATAAGACAGATAATAGGGTTAGAAAGTCAGCGTGGCATTATCAGGACAAATAGGGACGGTACTGTACGGTATGTTTGGGGCGTTGACACCACATGCGCTGTGTTAGGACACAGGTCGGACTGGGCAACGTCCGCTCAGCGTTTTGGCTTGATGTGGTTGATGGTCACTGAGATTGCGTCATCCGGGTCCGTGAGTCGGTGCAAGCCTAGGAGCACTGACTGGCCACTACTACTATAATATACTAATATTATAAATGCGAAAGTAACTTTGTCTGGCTGTCTGTTACCTTTTCAGCAAATTTGGTTTGGTTTTAATTCTGGGGAGGACATAGCCGATATAGGATACTTTTGATATCGGAAGTAATTCCTTAAGGGGGTGAAATTGGGGGCGGAAGTTTGTATGAAGGCACAAAATAAACGAGTTCCACGCGGAGGAAGTCGCGGGAAGAAGCTATTAGCTATTAGCATATGGAATGCAAGCTAGAATAGTCACCCGCACGACGCCGTCTGTGGAGCCAGTGATAACGACATTGAGCGGGTCCCACTCGCGCGTCTCGCTGAACGCGCAGCACAGGATCTGCTGCGAGCTCTTGACGCCGCCGGTGTCCACGGAGCCCAGCGGCGTGCCGTTGATGTCCCACACGTAGAGGTAGCTGCCACTGCACGTCGCTATGTCGCCCTGGTAGTCAACATTTTATTTAAATGTGTGTTCAATGGCCCAGCACTTTATGAGGCAATACCCAACTGCGCGACACAAAGGAGGGTAATGTGTTTACCAGTCTATGTATGTGTGGGGTCGATTTTAACGAGTCATATCAATCGATTTGTTTTAATCTTGCGGGTGTCACTGAAGACAAGACAGTAACTAAAACCCAAAATGGCGGCCACCAGACGCTATACAGTAAAAAAGAAAAAAATAAGTCAACGAACAATGTCGGGGGGGGGGGGGGGGGGGGGGTATCGGTGAATAGGTATTTTAATGTTTTCCATATCTCTTATAGATTCAGCTTTTCCCTCACTGCGTGTGAATAAATCCAAGCTGTATATTGTATGTCTAATTATAATGGTAACCGTAAGGTCGTCGATGGCTAGCGCGGAGACGGGCGGCGGGCTGGGCAGCGTGGACGACAGCTGCCGTATGAAGGCGCCTCGCTCCACGTCCCACACGATGGCCTGGCCGTCGCGACTGCCGCTCACCACCAGGTTATAGGCCGGGCTCGCGGCGAGACACGTCACGGCCTCCGAGTGCCCGTACAGACACACTTTCACTGTTAGACGACGCCGTCGGGCCCAGTATTGCCATACGGTTACCACCTGAAATCACATATTGATCATTAATGTCTTCGTACCTTGAGAAGATGAATTTAAAGACAGCCGGAGTCATTTATTTATCGTATGGCGGTTACACACTGGTGTACATATAGATATGTATTCGTATCGATTTCGCTGATAGGGTTAGCCATGTGGAGAGATGCTCTGTATAGAGTCAGATGGAGGACTCTGGGGGAGGGCATATGCCAAAGCAACCAGACAATGTGTGACGAAAACGGCTATGAGTAAGTTAAGGTAAGTACCCTGAAATCAACAAAAAAATTAATGAAATGAAAAATTTTAATGGAGGTAAAACACCATTTCAATAAATTCTGATAATTTTTATAATGTTTCGCCTTGAATGAAAGCATTATATCTCTTCAATGTATACATGTAGATACACAGATCAAAACCGTCTTGCGCAAACATTGATGCACCATATCACCCCTTTTTGCATTAAGACGATATTAAACTTGCATTTACAGCCTCTCGCACACGAACACTGCGCGGTCGTTGTCGTAGTTGCCCACGCGCAGCGAGTGGTCCGCGAAGCCCCACGCCACGTATTTGTTGTACGCTGGAGGCATTAGAACCTTGTTCTGCTCCATCGCAAGTATGGCTTTGCACTGGTGTTGACAGTTAAATATTACAATGAACTGACCGTGCTGGTGCCGGCGGTGACTATGGTCTTGGCGCTGGGACACACGCACGTGACGATCTCGCCGCACGCCTGCGCGACGCTCTCGCACACGAACACTGCGCGGTCGTTGTCGTAGTTGCCCACGCGCAGAGAGTGGTCCGCGAAGCCCCACGCCACGTATTTGTTGTACGCTGGAGGCATTAGAACCTTGTTCTGCTCCATCGCAAGTATGGCTTTGCACTGGTGTTGACAGTTAAATATTACAATGAACTGACCGTGCTGGTGCCGGCGGTGACTATGGTCTTGGCGCTGGGACACACGCACGTGACGATCTCGCCGCACGCCTGCGCGACGCTCTCGCACACGAACACTGCGCGGTCGTTGTCGTAGTTGCCCACGCGCAGAGAGTGGTCCGCGAAGCCCCACGCCACGTATTTGTTGTACGCTGGAGGCATTAGAACCTTGTTCTGCTCCATCGCAAGTATGGCTTTGCACTGGTGTTGACAGTTAAATATTACAATGAACTGACCGTGCTGGTGCCGGCGGTGACTATGGTCTTGGCGCTGGGACACACGCACGTGACGATCTCGCCGCACGCCTGCGCGACGCTCTCGCACACGAACACTGCGCGGTCGTTGTCGTAGTTGCCCACGCGCAGAGAGTGGTCCGCGAAGCCCCACGCCACGTATTTGTTGTACGATGGAGGCATTAGAACCTTGTTCTGCTCCACTGCGAGTATGGCTTTGTCGGTGTAAAGGATTTGGCCTACTGGGCCTTTCACCTCTGAAAGCAGATTTAATAGGTTGAATCGGTACGGGTAACACAAGACCAAGACAGCACGGGATAGACTATGCGTTACTTTCTAATTAATACTTGGAAAGAGACCGGTAGTTATCTAGCAGCAACTTTTAACCTAACATATTTAAAGTTTCTCCTTTCATTCGTTTGAGCTATTGCAACAAACTTGGCAACACGCGACGGAATACTAAGGGCGGGTTGCACCAACTTATGCTTACAGACCGATCAACGTTAAATATGGCGCCGGCAGCTGTCGTCCCATAGAAACTTGTCAAATTTTCCATACATTCAGATTTTAACGAACACCGCTTACGGTTTCTGTAACCTAAATCGGTGTTTGGTGCAACTCACCCTAAAACCGGTATTGAAAAATGTTGTTTATATTAAGTACCTTTAACTGGTTGCAGAGAAGGCCTCAAATTCTCCAAATTGTGGAAGAAGAGCTTTTCAGGCGGCGTGATCCCTTGGGATGGTATAATGTTATTCGGGTCTAATATGGTCGAGCTGCGTTGCGACATTTTCTTGCTGGGGTGAGCCTTCTTGAATAGCTGTTTTGGTATCTGACCGAAGTTGTTTATGAAACCGATTGTGGCGGTTTTCTTTAGAGGGTCGTCGATACTGAAAAATAATTAATCTGATGCATAACACAGTACGATCGGATTGCCAAGCAAGTATAATTATCGTATCTATTTGAGCGCTTTTCGTGAGCGGCAAATCCCCAACATCCTTTTGAACAAAAAAACTTAGAAGCTGGCGTTAGGTCTACTCGTACATATCGTTTTATATGGCTTCTTTGCCGATTTAGCCTACTTTTCAATGTGCCATAATAGTGATTCATGTATCGTATAACTTTTGTAAAGGAGGTATAACCAGCGCAATGCATGCAATGCATGTTGGCCCTCCTTCAATGCTGCGCTGTAACTGCAGTAGCAACATTGCGAAGCTAGGTAAACTTTTCTCAACACGAGGAACAGTTATTTTAAGGCGAACAAGTTTGCGTCTATGATGTTAGTTACTAGAAGCACAGTATAAAGAACTACAACCAGTAGGCAAGCTTCATTCATCTACGAATTTACGCACGCGCTTAGCGTAACCGCTCAAGAGTCAGGGTTGTCAAAAATATGTTTGGAGAGATATTAATTTATTTTTCAAACCACATGCTCGACAATGCCGAATTATAGGTCATGTAAACCCTACCGAAAGCAAGACATTAAATCCCTTGGTATTAGCCGGGTTATAATGTTGTACTGAATTTCATTGTAACCCGCTGGTTAATAATATGATTTCACTTTTCATAATTCTTATTACTATATGCATAAAGTTTAATTTTGCTAAACACAATTTGTCCTAGGCCATGGCCTACTTGATTTGACAAAATAAATGAAGTTTGCCTCCGTGTGAACCCCGGTCCGGAGGAGCGCGGTGCTCGAAATTCGAATTTCGAATCTAGGACCACGGCTTGTGCTTTCGAATTTGGAACGCCGCGCGCCTTCATTTGTTCACGCGTGACGAACAAATCGAGTTCTTGTAGGTGCCTATAGAAGATTTAATTTCAAAAATAATATTGAAAATGTCGAGTGATGAAAGTGTTTTGACTCCTGAGTTTATCAAATTAGATGCCATAGGCATTGTCAACAATCTGCTGCCAGAGAAGTCAAAGGAAAAATACCTAAAAGCCTACAACGATTTTGACAAATGGAAAGCTACTATGTGTCTAATGTTACTATGTACTTTTAATTTGCTAAATAAACATTATTTATCTACTGAGCCTGTTTTTTTGTCTCGCATAAGGTGTGAAAAGTAGAGTATACACCTCGGGGATAAGACTGTTTTAGTCTTGGGCGGTTGAACCCCTCACTGCACTCAGGACTCAGTCTTAATTCCCTCGCTTCGCTCAGGAATTAACTTATAACTCCCTCGCTACGCTCAGGAGTTAAATTATGAGTCCTTCGTTACGTTCGGGATTCAATTCGCTCCCGTGACATAAAACAGTGCTTTATCCCCTTGGTGTGCTCGCAAAGTTCGCCTTTGTGCTGGATGTATGCTGCACAAAATGCCACTTTTATGCTCTAGTGCACAAAGTAATAGTAGATTGTTAACCAAGGGTTGAAAGTGACCCATTTAACCCGAGATATTTCTGGCGCTCGAACGAAGTGAGAGCGCCAATTGTTCCGAGGGTTAAATGGGTAATTTCACCCGAGTTAAACACTCTACTTTTCATTTCGACTGTGAGGAAATAGTAGATTGTACAACAAGTGCATAAAACGCACCATTTTACTCGAGACGTTTATCCATCCGAGCGAGCTTGCGAGCGAGGATAGATATAAAGTCGAGTGTAAAATGGGTTTTATGGACGAGTTGTACACTCTACTTTTCACTTCGATTGCGAGGAAATGAAACAGCAACACGTAAAATAATAAATGAGACGAAATACAAATTATAAGTTTATTTCATGAAGTTTTATTGTGTACTTTGGCTGTTGGTATCTTTGCCTTGGTCTTAGAATACGAACGAAACGAAATAAAATAAAGAGGTTGTTGTATGAAGTTAAAGATGTTCGTGTGGCTGTTGCAGCGATTGCCTTGGTCTTCGACGAAGATTTTACTTTATGCTCTAGAGCATAAAAAGCGACTTTATGTCGCCTACGCACGACATAAAGACGAACTTTTAGAGCATGAGAAGTGAAAAATTATTTAATATCAACCTATAATCGTAATAAACAACTCGTTAATGCAGGTACCTATAGCTGAGTGTCGATTTGTGAAAAGTTTTTATTTTAATGATTTGACGTAACTCTATTATCTTCGACTCCGTGGCTGACCGTAACAATAAAAAAAAATACTTTCCACCCTAGGGGAGAAAAAGCTATTTTCCACCCGGCTATATGCCCATGAAAAATCAACTTTCAGAGCAGGAGAGATGAAAAATTGTTTTAAAGACTAAAATAATCGGGCCTGACAGCCACACACACAATAAAATTTCGTAGAATAAACTTGTCATCTTTGATTTGCTTTAATAAATTTCACATCCGTGTTTTCCATTACTAGATTAATAAAACCAGATAAAATAGGAGTCAATTATTATTATAAAACGTATTAACCATTAAATTACTTGGCAGTATGAAGTACCTAAGTCTAATATCACGTCTCGAAAATTAAAAATTAAAACTTTAAAAAGTTAAGTGACAGGAATGAGCTATTCTTTTATTTTATTTTGCAATTATTTGTTATTTTCTCGCAATCGAAGTGAAAAGCAGTGTGACTCGAGCATAAATTATCCATTTAACCCCTCGACTTAACTATCCACCCTCGCCGGTGGCTCGGGTGGATATAAACGTCTCAGGTTAAATGGCTCGTTTTATGCACTTGTTGTACAATTTACTATATAATTACATGATTCATTTTCAATCATTTCAAAAGTAGGTACTCAGATCTTTAAATAGAAATATATAAGTTTAGAAAAGGCGGCCATTTTATTTCGTTTTCAAAATCGTTATTGGTTCCGAGGGGCTTTTTAATAAGAATCCAATATTGGATTTTCAAAAAGTGGCCGCCATCTTGAAATTCTTGAAAAACAGTCCGATTTGGTTCAAAATCGATATCTGAGGGTCCGCGGGGCCTCTTAATATGAATCCGAGCTTGGATTGTAAAAAAGTGGCCGCCATCATGAAATTCTTGAAAAACAGTCCGATTTGGTTCAAAATCGATATCTGAGGGTCCGCGGGGCCTCTTAATATGAATCCGAGCTTGGATTGTAAAAAAGTTGCCGCCATCTTGAAATTCTTGAAAAACAGTCCGATTTGGTTCAAAATCGACATCTGAGGGTCCGCGGGGCCTCTTAATATGAATCCGAGCTTGGATTGTAAAAAGTTGCCGCCATCTTGAAATACTTGAAAAACAGTCCGATTTGGTTGACAATCGATATCTGAGGGTCCGCGGGGCCTCTTAATATGAATCCGAGCTTGGATTGTAAAAAAGTGGCCGCCATCTTGAAATTCTTGAAAAACAGTCCGATTTGGTTCAAAATCGATATCTGAGGGTCCGCGGGGCCTCCTGATATGAATCCGAGCTTGGATTGTAAAAAAGTTGCCGCAATCTTGAAATTCTTGAAAAACATTCCGATTTGGTTCAAAATCGATATCTGAGGGTCCGCGGGGCCTCTTAATATGAATCCGAGCTTGGATTGTAAAAAAGTTGCCGCCATCTTGAAATTCTTGAAAAACAGTCCGATTTGGTTCAAAATCGACATCTGAGGGTCCGCGGGGCCTCTTAATATGAATCCGAGCTTGGATTGTAAAAAGTTGCCGCCATCTTGAAATACTTGAAAAACAGTCCGATTTGGTTGACAATCGATATCTGAGGGTCCGCGGGGCCTCTTAATATGAATCCGAGCTTGGATTGTAAAAAAGTGGCCGCCATCTTGAAATTCTTGAAAAACAGTCCGATTTGGTTCAAAATCGATATCTGAGGGTCCGCGGGGCCTCCTGATATGAATCCGAGCTTGGATTGTAAAAAAGTTGCCGCAATCTTGAAATTCTTGAAAAACATTCCGATTTGGTTCAAAATCGATATCTGAGGGTCCGCGGGGCCTCTTAATATGAATCCGAGCTTGGATTGTAAAAAAGTAGCCGCCATCTTGAAATTCTTGAAAAACAGTCCGATTTGGTTCAAAATCGATATCTGAGGGTCCGCGGGGCCTCTTAATATGAATCCGAGCTTGGATTGTAAAAAAGTTGCCGCCATCTTGAAATTCTTGAAAAACAGTCCGATTTGGTTCAAAATCGACATCTGAGGGTCCGCGGGGCCTCTTAATATGAATCCGAGCTTGGATTGTAAAAAAGTTGCCGCCATCTTGAAATACTTGAAAAACAGTCCGATTTGGTTGACAATCGATATCTGAGGGTCCGCGGGGCCTCTTAATATGAATCCGAACTTGGATTGTAAAAAAGTGGCCGCCATCTTGAAATTCTTGAAAAACAGTCCGATTTGGTTCAAAATCGATATCTGAGGGTTCGCGGGGCCTCCTGATATGAATCCGAGCTTTGATTGTAAAAAAGTAGCCGCCATCTTGAAATTCTTGAAAAACAGTCCGATTTGGTTCAAAATCGATATCTGAGGGTCCGCGGGGCCTCTTAATATGAATCCGAGCTTGGATTGTAAAAAAGTTGCGTCCATCGTGAAATTCTTGAAAAACAGTTCGATTTGGTTCAAAATCGATATCTGAGGGTCCGCGGGGCCTCTTAATATGAATCCGAGCTTGGATTGTAAAAAAGTGGCCGCCATCTTGAAATTCTTGAAAAACAGTCCGATTTGGTTCAAAATCGATATCTGAGGGTCCGCGGGGCCTCTCAATATGAATCCGAGCTTGGATTGTAAAAAAGTGGCCACCATCTTGAAATTCTTGAAAAACGGTTCGATTTGTTTCAAAATCGATATCTGAGGGTCCGCGGGGCCTCTTAATATGAATCCGAGCTTGGATTGTAAAAAAGTGGCCACCATCTTGAAATTCTTGAAAAACGGTTCGATTTGTTTCAAAATCGATATCTGAGGGTCCGCGGGGCCTCTTAATATGAATCCGAGCTTGGATTGTAAAAAAGTTGCCGCCATCTTGAAATTCTTGAAAAACAGTCCGATTTGGTTCAAAATCGATATCTGAGGTTCCGCGGGGCCTCTTAATATGAATCCGAGCTTGGATTGTAAAAAAGTTGCCGCCATCTTGAAATTCTGACGTGACAGACATCTGAGAGAGAGGGCGCTAGTGCGGGTGCCCCTGCATCAGAATCAACATGCCTACAGTTCAGGTAAATCAACAGAATCCGCGCTTCACGCAGTGGTTACCAAGGCCAAAGTCGCGATCAAAAACAAGACTATGTGTTTAGGCACCTTCGACAAGACTAAATTCACCAGCATAACCGCAGCACTGGGATGGCATGGAGTGAATGCGGTTATGATTAAATGGATACACAACATGTTAAGTCAAAGGGTCATTAGGCTTGGGGAAGACAAAACAAAGCAAGCACAAGTAGCGAAGGGATGCCCCCAGGGAGGCGTCCTCTCACCACTACTCTGGAACATGGTGGTTAACGACCTAATCACCAAGCTAAACAACAGTCATCACTACACCATCGGGTATGCTGACGACATAACGATACTCACCAGCGGCATCCATGCAGGTACAGTGTGCGATGTCACCCGCTCCGCACTCGCCATAGTGGAACACTGGTGCAATGACAATGAACTAACAGTCAACCCAAGGAAGACTGAGCTGGTAATGTTCAGAAACAAACGGAATCTGGGGACCTACCGCCTGCCCAGACTGTTCAATACAGAACTCCAATTGTCAACAGAGGTAAAGTACTTGGGTGTAATACTCGATGCCAAACTTAATTGGAGCAGTCATCTAGACAATAAAATCCAAAAAGCTACGGTCGTCTTCTGGCAGTGCCGTGGAATGGTAGGTATGACCAGGGGGCTAAACCCTTTACCAGGCAATAATCCGACCAATAGTAAGCTACGGTGCCATAGTGTGGTGGCCTCGTACCACGCTAACCACGGTCGAAGCTAAACTACAACGCCTCCGGAGACTGGCCTGCATGGCGGCTAGTGGCTGCATGAGGACTACACCGACTGCAGCCCTGGAAGCCATCATGGACATTCCGCTGCTTCACATTTTCATCAGGCAAGAGGCTCTGGCAGCAGCCATAAGGCTCAATAGATCTCTGGAGACCGCCCAGGGTTCCACACACCGAAATACTCTACGAAGCTGTAGGTAGGGAACCCCTTATAGAGGCAACTTCAGACATCATTCCCAGACAGTTCGTCTTTGACAAAAAGTACAAAGTTGAATTATACGAAACCCCCCAGGAAGGACTTAACCCCAGAGAGTTAAGAATCTTCACGGACGGGTCCAAGACAAGGTCAGGCACCGGATCAGGAGTATTCTCGGAGGACCTAAACATACACATTTCGACACCATTAGGGACCCACAAGACGGTGTTGTGGGTCCCTAATGGTGATTCCAGGCAGAGTGTATGGGCATAATAATGGCTGCTCATGCAATCGCCTCCAGGGGGATATCCCATCCGCATACTTTCTGACAGTCGATCCGTACTGCAAGCCCTGCAAGGTCACGCAACAACTTCTGGGCTGATACACGAGTGCCACAAGATCCTATCAGAGGTATGTAATGACGGCGACATAACCCTGCAATGAATCAAAGGGCACAGCAATTCACGCGGTAACGATGCAGCGGATGCACTGGCTAGAGAGGGTTCAGAGTCAAGAGCTGTAGGACCGGAACCCACAATTCCTCTACCCTCTGCATGGCTGCAGTGTGCTGCGACTAAACACCAAGGTAGAACACCAAAAACATTGGAACACCCTAGGAACCTGCAGGCAAACCAGGGAGGCCCTCCCGACAATCAACCCCGGATTGTCAAGGATGCTAAAGCAGCTAAAGAGGCCGCCACTCCGTCTTCTGACAGGAGCTATAACTGGTCATGCACTACTAAACAAACACCTTTTTACTTTAGGTGTTACAGACAGTCCTCTTTGCAGAGCTTGCATGGAAGAGGACGAGACAGCCGCCCACGTCAACCTGACATGTCCTGGAGTGGCGGAATACAGGGCAAAACACCTCGGAACACCGGGGTCACTACTGGAGGCCGTCGGCAACATAAAGGGTCTGCTAGGCTTCCTGGTGGAACTGGGTTAGCACGAATAACAGTAGTGCCAAAACCCCTACGCAAAATAGGCGCATTTATGACGTCGAGTTGCGGAAACCCAGCCCGCGTACAACCTATAACCTATAAGAGGCCCCGCGGACCCTCAGATATCGATTTTGAAACAAATCGGACTGTTTTTCAAGAATTTCAAGATGGCGGCTACTTTTTTACAATCCAAGCTCGGATTCATATTAAGAGGCCCCGCGGACCCTCAGATATCGATTTTGAACCAAATCGGACTGTTTTTCAAGAATTTCAAGATGGCTGCCACTTTTTTACAATCCAAGCTCGGATTCATATTGAGAGGCCCCGCGGACCCTCAGATATCGATTTTGAACCAAATCGGACTGTTTTTCAAGAATTTCAAGATGGCGGCAACATTTTTACGATCCAAGCTCGTATTCATATTAAGAGGCCCCGCGGACCCTCAGATATCGATTTTGAACCAAATCGGACAGTATTTCAAGAATTTCAAGATGGCGGCAATTCAATTTCAACGAAATGAGACTGTATTTAAAGAACTTCGACTTATATTAAAAGACCTCGGGCCCTCAGATATCAAGTTGGAACACAATTTAAGTGAAAAAACACCTTAACATAACATTACCGATATTTAAAGTCGGTTTTATAAAAAGTCAAACTTGACACCCCTTCAGAATAGTTCTCATTGAGTTTGCGCTAAACTTCCTCGTCTCCCGCTTCCCCGCGTTCCTCCCCTCTCGTAAACCCGTGTGGCCCTGAGCTTGCAGACTGTATGTAGTTAGACTGTGCTAGAAGCGTCGCAGAGGTTTCAGAGGGGTTCGACGGATGGTGTGCGGGAGGCGACTTAAGGTGGTTCGATTTCCATACAATACGTCTTTTGACTTTTTTAAAGAAACTTATGTAACAAACTTTTATAAATTGGCTTTCTATTTGCGCGAAATTCCCCCTTTCCTAGAATAGACTTGTATAAACTACTATAATTTGAGAAATTAGTTTGAGACATGATAAATAATCTCAAATCATTCTAGTTTATACAAGTTTATTCTAGGAAAGGGAGAATTTCGCACAAATGTAAAGCCAATTTATTCAAGTTTGTAACATAAGTTTCTAAAAATATCAAGCCGTTAGCCTGCGAATGTCAAAAAACGTTTCTTAAGGCTTCAGGCGCGTATTGTACATACTTGTAAATATCCACGTTCCCCTCATAGAAGAGGTGGTGGAAGACATTGTTGGCATCGACGGCGGGCTGGCCCTGCTGCTTGTAGCCAAACACGAGGTCGATCCAGTGGTGCAGCCGGTGCGACACGTAGTCCGACTCGAGCGCCGCGCGGTGCAGACGGATGAACTCGCGCGGGGAGCCCTTGTACATACTTGTAAATATCCACGTTCCCCTCATAGAAGAGGTGGTGGAAGACATTGTTGGCATCGACGGCGGGCTGGCCCTGCTGCTTGTAGCCAAACACGAGGTCGATCCAGTGGTGCAGCCGGTGCGACACGTAGTCCGACTCGAGCGCCGCGCGGTGCAGACGGATGAACTCGCGCGGGGAGCCCTTGTACATACTTGTAAATATCCACGTTCCCCTCATAGAAGAGGTGGTGGAAGACATTGTTGGCATCGACGGCGGGCTGGCCCTGCTGCTTGTAGCCAAACACGAGGTCGATCCAGTGGTGCAGCCGGTGCGACACGTAGTCCGACTCGAGCGCCGCGCGGTGCAGACGGATGAACTCGCGCGGGGAGCCCTTGTACATACTTGTAAATATCCACGTTCCCCTCATAGAAGAGGTGGTGGAAGACATTGTTGGCATCGACGGCGGGCTGGCCCTGCTGCTTGTAGCCAAACACGAGGTCGATCCAGTGGTGCAGCCGGTGCGACACGTAGTCCGACTCGAGCGCCGCGCGGTGCAGACGGATGAACTCGCGCGGGGAGCCCTTGTACATACTTGTAAATATCCACGTTCCCCTCATAGAAGAGGTGGTGGAAGACATTGTTGGCATCGACGGCGGGCTGGCCCTGCTGCTTGTAGCCAAACACGAGGTCGATCCAGTGGTGCAGCCGGTGCGACACGTAGTCCGACTCGAGCGCCGCGCGGTGCAGACGGATGAACTCGCGCGGGGAGCCCTTGTACATACTTGTAAATATCCACGTTCCCCTCATAGAAGAGGTGGTGGAAGACATTGTTGGCATCGACGGCGGGCTGGCCCTGCTGCTTGTAGCCAAACACGAGGTCGATCCAGTGGTGCAGCCGGTGCGACACGTAGTCCGACTCGAGCGCCGCGCGGTGCAGACGGATGAACTCGCGCGGGGAGCCCTTGTACATACTTGTAAATATCCACGTTCCCCTCATAGAAGAGGTGGTGGAAGACATTGTTGGCATCGACGGCGGGCTGGCCCTGCTGCTTGTAGCCAAACACGAGGTCGATCCAGTGGTGCAGCCGGTGCGACACGTAGTCCGACTCGAGCGCCGCGCGGTGCAGACGGATGAACTCGCGCGGGGAGCCCTTGTACATACTTGTAAATATCCACGTTCCCCTCATAGAAGAGGTGGTGGAAGACATTGTTGGCATCGACGGCGGGCTGGCCCTGCTGCTTGTAGCCAAACACGAGGTCGATCCAGTGGTGCAGCCGGTGCGACACGTAGTCCGACTCGAGCGCCGCGCGGTGCAGACGGATGAACTCGCGCGGGGAGCCCTTGTACATACTTGTAAATATCCACGTTCCCCTCATAGAAGAGGTGGTGGAAGACATTGTTGGCATCGACGGCGGGCTGGCCCTGCTGCTTGTAGCCAAACACGAGGTCGATCCAGTGGTGCAGCCGGTGCGACACGTAGTCCGACTCGAGCGCCGCGCGGTGCAGACGGATGAACTCGCGCGGGGAGCCCTTGTACATACTTGTAAATATCCACGTTCCCCTCATAGAAGAGGTGGTGGAAGACATTGTTGGCATCGACGGCGGGCTGGCCCTGCTGCTTGTAGCCAAACACGAGGTCGATCCAGTGGTGCAGCCGGTGCGACACGTAGTCCGACTCGAGCGCCGCGCGGTGCAGACGGATGAACTCGCGCGGGGAGCCCTTGTACATACTTGTAAATATCCACGTTCCCCTCATAGAAGAGGTGGTGGAAGACATTGTTGGCATCGACGGCGGGCTGGCCCTGCTGCTTGTAGCCAAACACGAGGTCGATCCAGTGGTGCAGCCGGTGCGACACGTAGTCCGACTCGAGCGCCGCGCGGTGCAGACGGATGAACTCGCGCGGGGAGCCCTTGTACATACTTGTAAATATCCACGTTCCCCTCATAGAAGAGGTGGTGGAAGACATTGTTGGCATCGACGGCGGGCTGGCCCTGCTGCTTGTAGCCAAACACGAGGTCGATCCAGTGGTGCAGCCGGTGCGACACGTAGTCCGACTCGAGCGCCGCGCGGTGCAGACGGATGAACTCGCGCGGGGAGCCCTTGTACATACTTGTAAATATCCACGTTCCCCTCATAGAAGAGGTGGTGGAAGACATTGTTGGCATCGACGGCGGGCTGGCCCTGCTGCTTGTAGCCAAACACGAGGTCGATCCAGTGGTGCAGCCGGTGCGACACGTAGTCCGACTCGAGCGCCGCGCGGTGCAGACGGATGAACTCGCGCGGGGAGCCGCGCGCCCACGGCGGGAGGACTACGTCGTCTAACGCCACGCCCGACTGTTTGGACCCTGTCACAGAATAGGTACAGTCGACGGTGAACGAATACCTACATAAATATCTGTACAGGACTCTATTGTCAATGTCATAAAGGCGTGTACGGTCGGCCAAGAAAGTGGTCTACCAGTTTTGACAAAAGTTTCTGTGAGATCTGATTGTCGCTAAGGTTACTGTCATAATATTATTGCAAGTGGAAATCGACCTTGTTGTTTCATGACGTTAAAATGAACCTCGATCGTAGGTTGGTAGACCAAATATTTGGCCGACTGTACGTGTATATTTATGTAATTATTTCTCAAATTTGTTCGGCAAGATTGACTTTATTGGTAAAAAATCAGGACGTAAAGTGCATAGTTTATGGCTAGTCAAAAATTAAAACATTCAAAACCTTGACGTCTCTATTTTGCTCTACAACAATGTTGCATACAAATTCCCTTATTCGTCGAGGTACAAACTTTTTTAAAAGTTAAAACGGCTATATAAAAAAGGCATAGGTCCTAAACAGCCAAAACCGACGATTTGTAGCTACAACTTATCGCGACTTTTTAGTTGTCTCAATAACTTATAGGCTTCGGAAGAAAAATACACTTCGAGTTTTTATAAAAAAAATTAAAAAGGCGGCAATGCAAAAATTATTCAGTTTTCACATAGGTATATTGTTTTTTCGGAAAAAATTGTACTTATTTTGTTTTCTTGCACCATTTTTGAGAAAAGCACTATATTTGTCTCAGCCGTAACGGCAATTGCTGGCTTCGTATTCAATTAAACGGACTCCCAAGGTTGTGTATCTGTGCTTATCTAGTGCGCATACGTCACGATGACAGCGGTCATGGCCCGACAGTTGCCGGGAGTGGTGGCCTGTGGTGGTGGGTTGGCTAGCCAAGGGGTGCTAGGTCGGGTAACCTCCTCGAGTGTCTGGACTCTACCGATTCCTCTTGATTCGGTTGATCCGCAGGAATGGGTAGTGTCTTGGCCGGTGCGCTCTGGAGACAACGGCAAGTGATAATTTAGTGAACCCTAAGTTATCGCTTGCTGGTGTTACCAATAACCCGACACGGGGGGGTCAGGGGGTTCCGCCCAGGGAATCGCAAGATTCCCCAGGTGCGGCTTGAGGGAGAGGCCATTGCCGTTTGCCTCTATAATAAATAACGGACCCGGAATCCTGACAAATCCTCTGCTATCAGAGGATTCATGTTAGGCGCGGGGGCTGCAACCGTCAGGCCGGGGCCGAGTTGTGGCTGCGAGGGAGAAAACCTCTATAAAAAGTTACAAGGGGACCTGAGAGGGTGAATCCGAGGTCTATCACCCTCTCCCGGCGCAGAGGTCCTTTGGTCGGGTCGGGAAGCGTGTGGTGTCGCCCTGCACGCTTACGACGGGAGGGGGGGCTTTTGCCTCAGTAGTGAGGGCAGCTGCGGCTGTTGCCGAGGAGCGTCGTGGTGAAATGTTCGCGATCCCACGACGCCCCTACTACACGGCAGAGAGGGCATACCTTGGTGGTTTTAGACGGTAGTCCGGGGGATTCCCGGGAGCCCGTCATACCCATCCTAGTTCCTCGGCTAGGTGGGATGCGTAAAGGCATTTCCCCAAGTAAAAAAAAAAAAAAAAAGGGTTGGCTAGCCAAGCTATACAGATATACCTTTAGAATCGGCAAATAAGTGAATACTACATGTGGCGACGAGGATAAAAGTAAGTACTAAAAGTACTTTTACTAAAAAAGAAAAAGGGTATGGGGATATTGTGACATATGTTGCATACGCTGTGGTAGCGGGGGGCCGGACAGATTGGATATGGCGTCGAATACACAAGAACATACTAAGTGAGTCTTTTATTTAAAACCATGTTCCATGTGATTGCATATCTAGATACTTAATATGCAACATGGTGTCAGGTGGGAAAAGAACATAAACACTTAAGAAAATACCTTTGTGGATGGATAACAGTACAAAAACAAAATGTCAGAAAATAGTAACTGGGGGTTACAGCTACAGCCTCCCAAAGGCTTTAAAATAGATGACACAGAGGCGTGGAGAAGGTACAAGCAGCTTTTCAGTTTGTACATACAAGCGACAGAGTTAGAAAAGGAAAAAGATGAGAAAAAGGTGGCCATTTTCCTAACGTGCGCGGGAGAAGAGATTTTGGAGATTTATAATGGAATGACAGACAGTTCGTCATTAAAATGGTCAGAGTTATTGGAAAAAATTGATGCCCATTTTAATAGCCAAACAAACACGGTAGTAAATAGTTACAGATTTTACAATATAAAACAGGAACAGGATGAACCAGTAGAACGGTTTGTATTGAGATTGAAAAATGCAGCTAAAATGTGTAATTTTAAGGAGGAAAACCGGATGGTAAGAGACATGCTGGTAATTGGATTGAGAGACGGAAATGTAAAAGAGAGGTTGTTAAGAGAACGGGATTTGACTTTAGACATAGCGTTGGACTTATGCAAAGCAGCTGAGTATAGTAAGAAAAATATGAGGGAGTTGGAAGAAAAAATACAGACGGTGGATCTGGTTAAGGAAAGTCCGCGTTACAGAAAAGAAACAATGAGTTACAGTTGCAATAAATGTGGAAAACAGCATGATCCAAGAAGATGCCCAGCGTATGGAAGAAGATGTGCAGTATGCAACATTTATAATCATTTGGCAGTTATGTGTAGGCACAAAAAGAAAGAAGAGAGACCACATCAGCAGCAAAGATTTAATAAAAAAGTGGATGGCATTAAGGAGTCTACAAACGACAGCGATAGTTCAGATGAATTTGTGGTGGACTCAGTAAGTAGTTGCAATAGATTACAATGGTATCAAGTAATAAATGTTGAAGGGGTTGAAATCAATTTCAAACTAGATTCAGGTGCTGACTGTAATACAATACCATTAAACTTATTCAATAAGCTAAAGTTGGATAAAGGCAAACTAGGTGAACCTACGGTGTTGGTAGTGTATAATGGACAAAAATTCAAAACCGTAGGAAGTATTGATTTGAATTGTATAGTAAAAGGAAAAAAATGCTGTATTAGATTTTGTGTTGTGGATATGCCCATTCAGCCAGTGTTAGGCTTACCAGATTGTGTCAATCTTGATTTAATTAAGAAAGTAGATGTCTTAGTGACCGAAGATAAGAATAAATTTATACAAATAAATCAGGATGTGTTCACAGGGTTAGGTAACATCGGCACATATAGAATAAAGTTGAAAGAAAATTCAGAGCCAGTAATTAAACCTATTAGAAGAGTACCACAGACTATTAAGGAGAGACTTAAAGATACATTGAATAATTATGAGAGTAGAGGTATAATAGAAAAAGTAGAGGGCCCTACAGCATGGTGCAATAATCTGGTTATTGTAGAGAAACCAGATAAGTCACTTAGGTTGTGCTTAGATCCCAAAGAATTAAATAAAGCAATTCTTAGAGAAAATTATCAAATCCCATCACCTGAAGAAATATATAATTCACTTGCAGGTAAAAGTGTCTTCACAGTACTAGACTTGAAGGATGGGTTTTTCCAAGTCGGTTTGGAGGATGAACAAAAGCTCTGCACCTTCGGTAGCCCTTATGGAAGATATTTTTTCAAGCGCTTGCCGTTTGGAATCTGCTCGGCCCCAGAGGTAATGCAAAGAATAAACACAGCTATATTTAGTGATATACAAGGGGTTAATGTGTACTACGATGACATAATTGTTGCTGGGGATAACTTAGAGGATCATGATAAAATATTAAGTGCAGTAATAGAAAGGGCAAGAAAATTCAATGTAAAGTTTAATCCAAATAAGGTTCAGTACAGGAGTGATTTTGTCAAATATGTGGGCTTGGTGGTATCTGAATCGGGCATTAAACCTGATCCTGAACATGTAAAGGCTATTGTGGACTTGGAGGAACCAAAAAATGTCAAAGAACTACAAAAGTTTCTGGGTATGTGTAATTATTTGAGTAAGTTTGTACCACAATACTCAAAAACAACAGAAAAACTCAGAGATCTCTTAAAAAAAGATGTATTGTGGAACTGGGATGTAGCTCAAAAGCAAGCATTTGAAGAAATAAAAATGAAAATGAGTAGTGCCCCAACTTTGGATATTCTAAAAAAAGAAGGTTTAGTAACATTACAAACAGATAGTTCAAAAAGTGGAATGGGTGCTTGTTTGTTACAAAAGGGCAAACCAATATCATTTTACTCAAGATGTTATACAGAATGTCAACAGAGATGGGCTCCGATTGAAAAAGAGCTCTTTGCTGTCTGTTTAGCCATGGAAAAATATCATCAGTTTGTGTATGGTCGCAAAATTATAGTTGAAACGGACCATAAGCCGTTAGTGGCGATAATGAATAAAGACATAAATAAAATTTCAGCCAGACTGCAAAGAATGGTTCTTAAACTCTTAAAATATGAATTTGATATTAGGTATATACCAGGATCTCAAATGTATGTTGCAGACTATTTGTCTAGACATTATAATTCAACAAATGGGAAAGTAGAGCCTACACTTAAAGAGTTAGTGCATTGTGTGGAAGTAGAAACAGTGTATGGGTTAGATAATGACTTACAAATATCAGAAAATAAGTTGAAATATATTCAGGATGAAACAAATAAAGATGGTAATTTGCAACAAATAAAGTTATGGCATAATTCAGAGTGGCCAAAAAATGACAGAAATATACAGGGTAGAGAATTAAAAAAGTTATACAAGTTGAGAAATGAGTTAATGGTTAAAGATAATGTTGTATACTTTGGAAATATGGTACTTGTGCCTAGAGTACTAAGACAGGAAATGCTGGATATACTGCACTCGGGGCATGCAGGTGTGGTAAAATGTAAAAAGAGAGCACGAAAAATACTGTATTGGCCTGGAATGTCAAGAGATATAGAGGATCATGTCTTAGCTTGTAAAGCATGTGAAAAGTACAGGGTATCCAATTGCAAACAGCCTATTATATCTCATGACATTCCTGAACTTCCTTATAGTAAAGTAGGTATGGATGTGGGACATTATGCAGGAGAAGATTTCTTAGTGGTTGTAGACTATTTTTCAAAGTGGATTGAAGTTGCAAAGTTAAATAACAAATCTGCCGCCAATATCATTTTTGAGTTGATAAAAATGTTTAGCATCCATGGAATTCCTAGACAAATAGTCAGTGACAATATGCCATTTGGTAGCTGTGAATTTGAGCAATTTGCAAGACAGCAGGGAATAGAATTGGTTAAGTCAAGTCCACATTATGCACAATCGAATGGATTATCAGAAAAAGCTGTGGGAATTGTTAAAAATATGATGAAAAAATGTAGAGAAAGTGGTGATAATTTTGACTTAGCGATGTTACATTATAGAACAACTCCGGTAGCAAACTTGGATTATAGTCCTTCAGAGTTGTTAATGAGTAGATTATTAAGAACAAACTTACCTTGTTCAAAAGAAATGTTAAAACCTAAGTTATGTGTAAATGTCAAAGAACAAATGTCAATTAACAATGAAAAATCTAGGATCAATTATAATAAAACTTCCAAACCTAAAAAGTCATTTCAGAAAGGGGAGGAGGTCATTATTCAAGATGTAAATAAGAGCAAATGTTGGTATTCAGGTAAAATTGTAGAAGAGGCCAGTGGACCTAGATCATTCATTGTTAAAAATGATAAAGGCAATTTAGTTAGAAGAAATGAAAGACATATTAGACCTAGTAGAAATAAGTTTACTGTTAAAAGTTATAATATGCTGGACTCCTCTGAGTTGAAGCAAATCAGGGATAGAGTAGGGAATTATTTAAGGCAAGATGCACCAGTATCTTCAGCACCAAGCGCTCTTGCACCTGTAGCTAACCCAGAGCCAGTTGATGTACCCATGGCAACCAGGACAGGGAGGTTGGTGAGGAAACCTGCCTATTTAAGAGATTTTGATTTAAGCTAGTGTTAGATTAAAATAATAATAACTTTATTTCTTAAGCGGGGGATGTGACATATGTTGCATACGCTGTGGTAGCGGGGGGCCGGACAGATTGGATATGGCGTCGAATACACAAGAACATACTAAGTGAGTCTTTTATTTAAAACCATGTTCCATGTGATTGCATATCTAGATACTTAATATGCAACAGATATTATAGGTTGTTGTTGGTTCGAAATGCACTCATATAGCAAAAGGGAAATGAAAATAACCCATTAAAGTCACAAGTATCTACTTAAAAAGGGACAAGCATAATTATAATTAAGCATAACGTCAAGAAATTCCAGACTCGTCATGCAGTACAACGTACAGCTATTTACAGAGCTGATAATGAATATTTAAACTTAAACCGGTACTCTTAACGGTCTTACATTGCTCCTTGTCCAAGTCGTTAGATTTAGGCTAACATCGGCAATGATTGTTACCAACCGAATGTGTTAAATAATGATAATAATATAATTTTCTCAAACATGCTCGGAAATGTATGCGTTAATGTCACGAAATGAAGACATGAAGTTCCTTGTTTATGGCTGCCTACAATACTTCTTGGCCTAGGCCAAGAAGTAATGTATGAAAACCCTAACTAAAAACATTATTGGCCGCTACTTTAACTTTTTAAATTTGCTTACTGATATTAAACAGACAAAGGAAAAAATACATACTGCCAACCACCAATACTTTTTTTAAATTGTTTTAGTATTTTGTAAAAAAAAAATTGTTAGTTTTTTACATTTGTTTTGTTATTTTTCGTTTATTTTTTAGTGTTGTTTATCGTTTTTAATGATTAAAAAAAAATCTTTTCTTTTCTTGATGTTTGTCTATTTTTTAATGTTAAAATTTTTGTAGGGTCTTTTATGTTATTTTTAAGTTTTTTTTATCTATTTTTCCTTTTTGTTTTACTTTTTTAATGTTTTTTGTTTTTTTGACGTTTTTTTTAATTTTTTCAAGTTTTCCTTTTTGTTTTACTTTTTTTTAATGTTTTTTTTTAATGTATTTTGTTTGTTTTCTTTATTTTCGTTTTTTTGTTTTTTTCTTGTTTTTTGTTTTTTTTTAATGTTTTTTGTTTGTTTTTTAATGTTTTTGTTTTTTTTAGTTTTTTTTGTTTTTTTCCTTTTTTTGTTTTTTTTAATGTTTTTTGTTTGTTTTTCTTTTTTTTTGTAATTTTTTTTTTTGTTTTTTGTCATTTTTTGGGCGTTTTTTTTGTTTTTTTAGTTGTTTTTTTTTTATTTTAGTTGTTTTTTTTTAATATTTTTTTTTCCTTTTTGTTTTACTCTTTTGTAATGTTTTTTTAATATTATTCTTTTTTGATGTTTTTTTTTTCTTTTTTAGATTTTTTTATCTAGAATCTTTCTCACTTTAGTGAGGTGAAAAGGATTCTATTTTTAAACCACTCACATTCGCTAGCTCGTGTTTCAATTCCACACTCGCGGTTAAATTATAACTGCACCCTTGTATAACAAATAACTATTTATTATTTCCTCACATCGTTTGAGAAAAGCACTATACAAGCCTCGGCCGGAACAGGGATTGCTGGACTCGTTGTATCCGGCCTCGTCTACGACTCGGCCGTCTAGCCCAAACTCGTCCATCAATCCCTTACTTCACGGCCTTTGCAGTAATGTACTATTGTTTGCAGAAAAGGGCTAACGTTACATGCCTTAGAGTAAAAACACAATTGGTCCACGTTCTCTCAGCTGTTCTCAACAGCATGCAAATACATAAGACTTATGTTTATTATAGTGGTTGTTAATTATGTTTAATAACATTTACAACCAACTAATTGAATATTTAACTAATTCACACTTTAAATTGTAACATGTTATTATACCAGAATTCAAATAAAATTTGGTAAAAAGGAAAAGTGAATACTAAGTACCAACTTAAATACTTTGGCGTATAACGCCTTATCTAACTAATTTGTTCAACTACATCTGATTGACCCTAAAGATAATGCATCAGTGCTATTATTGAATGCGTGATTAATCCATACGGTGTATGGGGTGCTCACGGTAATATAATCCGTGAGCCTGATTAGGGAGTTGTAGGAGGTTCACAAATTGGAACGTCGAAGTTTTGTATGTTAACCTATGCGTATGCCAGGTATGTAACTAAACTGTACGGCAACAGCAGGAATGGCTGCAGCAGGAAAATTACCTGTAAACATTATAATAGCAGGGCACCTGGTCATTGAATTGGCAAGATTGGATATTTAGCAGTGTTTAAACTGGTCATTTAATTGATAATGTGGCAAGATTTTATTATTATGTATGTTTGCCACCCAAGATAATTAAATGTTTATCGAGGCATAACTTATTTTTCAGTGTACTTATCTAAATGTTGTTGTAGCCTAATTCAACATAATAATCGAGTGCTAAAATACGTAAGTAACTATTTAAATGCGCTGCCTCTTTTATAATAAGAAAATATGATACCATTAATATTCGATCATTAAATTGAACTGAGCAGATTACTGAATCTGGACATTAAATTGACACGTGTTTGTATATTAATGGTAGAATAAAAAACCTGATTACTAAATCAATAAAAGCAGATAAACTTATCTGGTCATTAAATTGTCATATATGTACAGAATTGCAGATAATCAAGTAAAGAGCAGCAGATTGAATGTGGACATTAAATTGTCACGTGTTAATTACTTTTGAATTAACAAAACCTGATTACTAAATCAGTAAAAGCAGATAAACTTATCTGGTCATTAAATTGACATAACAGACTAATTCTGAAAGAAACAGATTACCGAATCTGGACATTAAATTGTCACGTGTTATATACTTTTGAATTAACAAAACCTGATTATTGAATCAGTAAAAGCAGATAAACTTATCTGGTCATTAAATTGACATAACAGACTAATTCTGAAAGAAGCAGATTACCGAATCTGGACATTAAATTGTCACGTGTTAATTACTTTTGAATTAACAAAACCTGATCACTGAATCAGTAAAATCAGGTAAACTTATCTGGTCATTAAATTGACATAACAGACTAATTCTGAAAGAAGCAGATTACCGAATCTGGACATTAAATTGTCTGAACAAAAACTGAATCAGTAAAAGCAGATTAACTTATCTGGTCATTAAATTGACATAACGGGCTTATTTTGAAAGTAGCAGTTAACCGAATCTGGCAGACAAATATTCCGCTTAGTAAATCCATTTGAGCAGAATACCTGACAATTAAATTATCATAAACAGATGGCTGTTAAGTTATCTGATTATTAAATGGATTGATTCACCCCAAAACATGTCACATCAAATTGCACAAGTTGCAAATAAAAAAAAATAAAAAAAATGTGGTGGGTCGATGCACACCAAATTGCACAAGGTGCAAGTGAGCACAAATGTGGTGCTTAAATGCACACCCAATTGCACGAGGTGCAAGTGGGCACAAATGTGGTGCTTAAATGCACACCCAATTGCACAAGGTGCAAGTGAGCACAAATGTGATGCTTACACAAAGTGACAGAGAGCACAGTGTTTCAAATATGCCATGGAGCATATAAAGTGCCAAGTACATGAAAATATGCCAAAGTCCATTAAGTGATAAAACGTATAATTACACGAATAATTTTCTGTTCCGTGTCTGTGGGGTAATGACCCAAGACGGGGACATAAATATGGAATATAGGTGTTACATTAACGTTACCTACATACTATAAAGTAACATCTATTTGCAATAGTTATTGTTATTGATATCTTTATGGATTTGAATTAAAACCCAGAATAATAAAAATTTAATCGTATGATAATTTAAATGTTGCTTATTTAAGGCGCTCTTATTAGACGATGTTTAGGTATTTGCGGAGGTGAGGCAGACGGAGCGGGAGACGCGCGTCCCGCGCACCCCGCTAACGGCCTTATTCTGTTGGCATCCGTATTCGGCTCGTTTTTGCGGATCATACGATCAAATGTTTGTCTTCTTGAATAATTGTTTTATTTTTCAAATCTTGGTTGATTTGTGTAAGATTGTCCCCAAATATTTATTGTTTATTTATTTATTTAAATCTTTTTTTTTTAAGAAAATAAGGAATAATAGGTAGTTACAGTTCTTAAGTACATCGTAGTATGATGACATCAATTATGGACACTTACTTTACAAAGATATGTTAGTACAGATTTCTTCATCATCAATCCACCTATCGTTTTCCCAGTTCCTATGTGGGTGCTTCCGTTTTCCAAATACGTAGAACTGATAAAATAATAGTACATCTTCACTTCCTAAGGGTGAACGTCACCAATTATGGATTGTACTAATATATTACAGGTTTTTTAAACCGAAATAAAATCGTTTAGTTCTAGGTAAAGTTATAGCGCCGGTTAACACCCGCTTAAGAAACCATCAAAAATAATAAACAAATAGCTATGTTCATCTATTTATCTCCTGGCAAATTATATTATTACCATGTATGTCTTTCCCGCTCACGGGACAATGATGTCGGGACATCATTGTCCCGTGAGCGGGAAAGACATACATGGTAATAATAATAGTCCGGGGACCTTTGGGAGGCATGCGTGGGGCTAGGTACCTACAAAGTACCAACGGAGCCAACACGTTTTGACAATTTAATGAAATACAAGGAGTATTATTACCTTTTTTACATAAGTATGACTGACTGATCAAAAACTGGATAATTAGACCACTGTTAGTCAGAAGAGCATTTTATTATACAGGGTGGTTATTTTAAGACCAGCAAGTTCTTCAGTACATGACAATGTCTATTAAAAAATGTAATTTGACCAATCATCATATAAAAATAACAAATTCAATTTGTCTCTTAAATACCTAAAAGTGTTATGTCACTGCGCTCGCGCGGCGCGTGCTGCCTACCATGCTACCTCGACCAGCGGCCACACCGCGATGGACCTTGATACTCTCAACAAGCCAACAAGATTGGACTTATACTTGGCTCTATACTCCAGGTCAAATACGGTTTCGAAAATCATTAATTTATAATAGCGTTTTTTTGTATATTTCATTTTTAATCGTTATTCTAAGATGCTTTACACAAGAATCCAACAAATTTTCCAACCGGAAGTAATTATATAAATATAAATTAAGCTTTAATTGTCTTTTTTTGTTTGATTTATATTGAATTTTTTAAAGCAAATGTAAATTTAGGTAAAAGCCTCCTCGATCTCATGCCATTTTTTTCGGTCTTTAGCCAACTGCATCCAGCTAGGTCCGGCGACCTCAGTTATGTCATTGGTCCAACGTCTTCGTCGTCTACCTTTCCTTCTTTTGCCTTTCGGCCCTGGCCCCGTAGCATGGATGTCGTTATCACGCGATAAGTGATAGGATAAGCGCGTCGTCTCATTCTATCGAACGGTGTCAGCCAGGGACGGCAGCTCTATCCTATCACTTATCACGTGATAAGGCCATCCATGCTACGGGGCCTGACCAGTTTGTTGCTTCCAGTGCCCTTCTTTTCTCCTAATATCTGGCGATATATGGCTTTTACCCGAATGGGGTCCATATAAGAAAGAAAAAATGGCATAAATCTTTTAGATTTAGTAAATATGTACTAACACATACAATATGGAATAAATAAAGCTGAAATAAATATATATATAAACTAGCTGTTGCCCGCGACTTCGTCCACGTATAACATGTTATCGTCTAAATGTTTGTTTAAGAAATTTAAATGTTTGTTTAATAAAAAAAAACATTGAAATTAGTTTTGTACAGTCAGCATCAGATAGTTAGTAGCAGCCTAGGTAACCAAATATATCGCAACACGTCTTTGTTACTATAGGTGTAAGGATGTGTTACGATATATTTGGCTACTTTGGCTGCTACTAACTATATGACGCTGACTGTACCTAGTCTTTAAGTAAACAGTCTAAAACCGAAGAAACAAATCTCTCTTTATTTCAAAATGTCTTGCTCTCTATACAAACTTAGAACCCTCTTTGAACTCTCATAGTAAATAGTCTGAAACCGAAGTTACAAATTTCTAACTTTAAAAATGTCTTGCTCTCTATACATAATTCGAACCCCCTTTTAACCTTCTTAAGTGATTAATAATTAAAAAACCGAAGTTACAAATCCCTTACTTTAAAAATGTCTTGCTCTCCATACAAACTAGAAGAACTGTATATCCTAGAAGTAGGTATTTTTGTCAATACCAATCCAAGCATGTTCAGTAACGTTTCAGAAGGCCGCAGATTTCCGACACGTAAACAATACAAACAAAAATAGAAAACTTTGCAGGGTAGCAACAACACAGCGCTAATCAGAGGCGGAATCTTGGGAATGGCACCAAACATTTTTAATAAAATTCCAGACCGAATTAAACACTGGATATTAATAAATTTAAAAGACAATTGACTTCAGATTCAGATTCAGATTTGTTTATTATCATAATTTTACAATTGAAATCATAGTACAATGAATATACAGATAAAAATGTGTTAAAATTATGACTTGTCAGTTACAATAAAATACAATAGATGTGTACAGTTTTGTACAGAATTGTTATTATTTGTAAATAGTTTAATAATACTCATACTCATAGCATAATGCTATTACATAAAATAGAGAAAGAAAATATAATACAAATATTAACGTCAAGCTTTTAAGATCTTGTTATTTAGTAATTTGAAAGAAATTCTTGTAAACTATACAGTGTTTTTTCAAGCAATAGTTGTTTTACATGGAAGCGAAAAGAGTTGTCGTTCGTTATGGTTTTAAGGTTTGAAGGTAGCCGGTTAAAAAGTATTTGTCCTATTAACTTTTGTGCCTATTCTAAGTCTGGGCGAGGTTGTTTTGAAGTGGATACTTCTTTGCTCGCGTTCTTGTATAGGGGTACAGTTCAAAATGTATCACGTAACTTCCGGATTAACTTTTTGTAGAGAAGCCTAATCTGATTTCAAATAATTGTTTGTTACATGTTTTAATCCTTCTTTATTTGTTATTAGTTGTTAATCACAAAATGTTATTTAGTTTATGTGACGGGCATGAAAACTATGCTGAAATGACCGCCATTTTCAATGCCTCGCGAGTCAAACGAGCTACGTCAGTCAATGTTGCTATATATACCGATTTATCTGTGCTTATACAGATTTTAGTGAATTAATATGCAGATATATATTTTACGGGGACAACCAACAAATAAGTATCCACTTAAACTTAATTAACGGTTGTATCTCGGACACAACCCGCTTCTTTTTAAGTTATTCGCATTTCTCATTAATCTCGAACCTTCACCTCTCCTTTGAAATTCATTTGGATAACGTTTAACATACATCAAAACTTCCAATATATAAGTTGAAACTGATGTTAAGATACTAAGTTTTCTTAAATGTTCGCGACACGTGTATCTGTCCTTTGCATACGAAAGTACTCTAATTGCACGTTTCTGGATCTTTAGGATGCACTCATAATCATGTGTAAGTGCATGATAATCAGTTTGGTTATAAACCAGGGCTATCCACTGAGAGTGCCATTTTGGCATTGAAGCAGACCGTCAGGTACTACACTGACAGGCGAACAGCTATATACTCATGTTTCCTAGATCTATCCAAGGCATTTGACCTGGTTCACTATGACATCTTGTGGCAGAAGCTGGATGATCTGAAGATGCCAGCTGATATGAGTGGCATATTTAAGTACTGGTACCATAATCAGGTCAATGTCGTGAGATGGTCGGGTGCATGCTCGCAACCATATGGGCTTGAGTGTGGCGTGAGGCAGGGGGGGTTGACGTCACCCAAGCTATTCAACCTCTATGTGAATGCGCTTATAGAGGAGCTCAGCAACACCCGTGTCGGTTGTCACATAGACGAAGTGTGCGTTAACAACTTAAGCTACGCTGACGACATGGTGTTGCTGAGTGCCTCTGCGTGTGGACTTGCCAAGCTTATTTCCATCTGCGAGCGGTATGCCGCGAGCCATGGTCTAATTTACAATGTGAACAAGAGCGAATGCGTCGTCTTTGGGGTCAAGGGCAAATGCACACCAATGTTTCCACCTGTTAAATTAAATAGTCAACCACTGCGTATAGTTGAGCAGTTTAAATATTTGGGGCATTTGGTGACCACAGACCTTAAAGATGACGCAGATATTGAGCGCGAGCGCAGAGCGCTGTCCGTTCGAGCGAATATGATAGGCCGCAGGTTTGCTAACTGCTCAAAAGAAGTAAAACTTTCTCTTTTTAAAGCTTACTGTACTACCTTCTATACAGGCAGCCTGTGGGCAGATTATACATATAAACGGTATAGCGCTCTGCGCGTGCAGTTTAATAATGCGTTCAGGGTGCTGATGAGGCTGCCCAGATTCTGTAGCGCATCAGGGATGTTTGCAGAAGCGCGGGTAGACTGCTTCTACGCCACTATGCGCAAGCGAGCTACATCCCTGGTGCGCAGAGTGCGGGCTAGCTCCAACAGCATTCTGAGCATGATAGCGGACAGGATCGATGGCCTGTACATGAACAACTGCTGCATGATACATGCACGCAGAAATAAATAATAAAAAATGATAATAATGATGTTAATAATATAATGTACTAACACTAGTTTAATAAGTAATACAATTGTTACTAACACCATGATCCCATGTTGGTCGTAAATACAGTATTTATTATTATTATTATAATCCGTACTGATGCCCCAAAGCATTATCCCGTATGAAAGTTGAGAGTATATGTACGCATAATACAGCTCTTTTAAGCAACTTTCTGACACAAGTGGTCTTAACTGTATTAGAGCATAGATCCCTCTTGCTAACTTACTATATAATGTATCTATGTGATCTTTGCATGACATTATTGGATCAATCATTTCAATCAATAGATCAATATTTGATTGAAAAGTGTTATTATACCATTAAAGATTACTTAAACGACCCTACGACATAACATGATTCCATTCCAGACATTCCTTAGTTATAATATTCTTTAGTTATAGTATTTTTTGAGAGTTTTTGACATGTATTTAACACCAATCACTGTATTGACATTTTTTTTTAATTTTTATAAATATTTGAAATATTTTGTAAAGCTACATTGTGGGTAATGCACAGAAGTCTTATATTTTGTATACCAACAATACTTGTAAAAGTTGTAACCTATGTTTAACAAAATAAATTTAATTGAATTGAAAGTACTTAATTTGTATTCTAATAAGTAATCTTTATGCTATTTACCCCCTTTAGGAGTGGAATTTCCAAAAATCCTTCTTAGCGTTGCCTACGTTGTAAAAGGTAGTTCTGGTGAAAATTTCAACTCTCTAGTCTTAGTAGTTTCGGCTGTGCGTTGATAAGTGAGTGAGTGAGTGAGTCATATCAATAACTCCATACCGACAAAAGGTATGTTCACTTAGATAACGTCACATTTATTTGCTTTAGTGGGCTTATTTTTAAAGGGGCGTGGCGGGGGAGGCTTTCTTGGTAGTTATTTGGAGAAACAGCGGTGGCAGAGTGAATGCGAGATGTGAAACGGCATACTTTAGTGTTTTGTGATGGGTATCATGTGCACAAACAGCTGGCAAAGTTTTGCAGCTGTATAGGGGAACACCCTGTAGTACTTTGTACCCGACTGCCTCAGAAGGAAGTTTATGTTTTTCGAGCGTATGTATCATCATATCAGCCGAAAGACGTCCACTGCTGGACATAGGCCTCCCCCAAAGAGTGCCACAATAGCCGGTCCTGCGCCACCCGCACCCAGCGGACTCCCGCGACCTTTACCAGGTCATTAGTCCACCTTGTGGGGGGCCTAACCACGCCGCGCCTTCCGGTACGTGGTTGCCACTCGAAAACCTTTCCGCCCCAACGGCCATTGGTTCTACGTGCAATGTACCCCGCCCACTGATACTTAAGTTTAGCGATTCGGAGGGCTATATCGGTTACCGTGGTTCTGCTGCGGATAGCCTCATTTCTGATGCGATCGCGCAGAGAAACTCCCAGCATAGCCATCTCCATCGCCCTTTGAGTGACTTTGAGCCTTCTTATGAGGCCTATAGTAAGCGACCACGTTTCCATATGTCATCACTGGCAACACACACTGGTCAAAGACTCTCGTCTTGATACACTGCGGAATATTGGACGAAAAGATGTGCCGTAGCGTATGTATGCATGTATGTCTATGACGAAGATGAGGAAGGGCCGTGGCCTGCTGCTGGTGGAGTGGCAGGGTCTTTTTCCGCACTCGTTTTTAATAGAATCTACTAAACAGCAAGTAAATATACTTCAGTTCACCAACTCGTTTAGGACTTTAGTCTAGGTAGTCGCTATCCGGCGCAATAGCCCTAAATGCTTTTGATATATTTCTGTATGAAATAATGGATCTCGTTATCTGAGTAATAAATGAATTGAATTGAATTGAATATGAATTGAATAAATAAATCTATTATTCGTACAGTCCATAATTGGTACCATTACCCCCCCAACCATGTGCTCGTGTCCGAATCCGATTTACACCCGACTACTTACTACCTAACAGTTCTAAATACGTATTCAGGATAACTGAAGATTTTTATTGACATCTTGTCAATATGCTCCAGCTACCTATTAATATGTTTTAGGTGCGGATGTAGAAACGCTTTAATGTAGTAAATATCGCATACCTTATATTTGTTATTCTATCATTTCGAATGTGTTCTCCAGCATCTATTAGCGTTTCCTATTCCTTTATATATTTTTATTTACCTTGATAACTCGAAATAATTGCTGCAAAAAGGCGTATTTGCGTGCCAGGTAAACATTCACAGGTCCGTCGTCGGCAGTGGCCACGGGCGTACTAAATTGTACTCGCCACCGCGCATGCATGACGCGGACACCCGGTTTTTCAGACAAATTACCAAATGTATTGAATTATCAAACATATTGAAATTCTAAGAAGCGGGTAGATAGATCTACCAAAAAGCTACCTATCACAACAAATTTCATTGTAATATCCCAAATAACTTTTGAGATATTTCGAGTTTGGTGGTAAAAAAGCACTGTTTTGAAAGGCAAAATCTATCGAGGTTTTTGTAAGCAATCGTGATTTTACGAAGTACGAACATAGCCAATGAACTGAAGATATACATATCAAAAATTTGGATCTCTAGCAATAGTACAAGTATACTAATAATCGGTTTGGAAAAGGCACTTTTTCGATGCGCAGCTGCATACAGCGCCTTAATCTACTTAAAAAAACTGACGATCACAAAACAGGCTCCTAAAAATTACTATGTGTAATTTTGAGTGATTCGTTTATTGTGAATAGATGAATAAATTATAATTAGCTAAATAGTCATTCTGCCCACATATCAAGTAAGCACTACATTTCCGGTTATCCATTGATTAGTGATAATGCATATACGAATATATTTCTCAACTATTGGACATAAATTACCTATAATTATATGCGACGCGACACAGAGATCACATTCGTTGTGCTAGCTGCTGGATGGTGTAACGCAGTTGAGTTGCCCTGAATATACGTTCGAAGAGTGACAGCGATGACCTCTCGGGTCACAAAGTGAGGTCTTGGAACTACTTGCATTATAAAACTGATATGGTCACTACGTATAGGGTTAAACATAATATAACATATGGTGGTCAACACTTTATAAAAGGAACATTATCAAGTGCAAGTAATACTTGTGATGACTAATTAATTAATAACTTGGTGTTACGTTACATACAAAACATACCTTTCACATTATCAAGGAAGTTATTATGGCATTTACATTAATTTACAATGAGGAAGAGTAGTTCTGTGTTGTACATGTGTCGTCCGAGTAATTGAGGGATTCTATCACAAAGTACGAGGGGCGGCTGATAAGTTCGAAGCCTAAGGCATAAAATGAAAGAAACGTTGAAGTTCAAAGTATAGTACACATTCAGTTACATTCTGGGGAATTTAACGGTTACCACCACATTAATATAATACCATTATATTATTATAAACAGGCAAGAAAAGGTCACCATGTCTGCCAAATTCGGGTATTTCGGCATTTTTCAATTCCGCTCATAAAGGTAACCTCTTGTTAGAAAGAGAATATCCCCTACAGTAAAATTTGAAGAGTTGATTCATATTCTGCAGCTGCAGTCTACCATCTTTTTGCACGCTATTTTAAAAGTATAAGTCCGCTTTATTTAAAAAGGACATTAGCGCCATAATGTCAATCCCCGCCCAGGGCGATCTCTGGTGGTGGGGTCTGGGAAAATGTAAAAAAAATAAAAAAAAATGTTCCATCTAAGAATGTAGCAGGTAGCAAAAATGCTAAAAATTCGTAAGAAATGGACAAAATAAACTTTACACGGATATAGAACGTAATAAACATCCTTGAACTGTGTGCTACACAAATGGCCAGGGCGCTCAATAAAGAATCTTGACTATAAAGTTGGGACATTCATTAGAATTAGGCAATAGCAATTCTAATGAAGTTTTCTATTATATCGTCTCCGTAGATTTAATTTACGCATGCCAGTATGACCCGATTATAAAAAAAATCTACATGCTGCGATTTAAAAAAATTAAATGTCTACCGAAGAATTCCAATAATAAAAGTCGTCTAAAAGAGTTCTATAATCGTGTCTTCGTTCGATGAAGGTATTTTAGTAAATATATACTTGTCAATAGGGGCGACAGGGACTTGTCATTATTGCACAAAGTTGTTGAGGCCAGTACGCAAAGCCAGTTTTCAGGAACGACGTGGTAAACTCGTATCCAAAGTGATATTTTCATAGGACACCATGTCTGTTCACTTGTCATTAGTTGCCAGGCAGATCATCAAATAGACTTGATGCGCTAATATTAATCGCCTACCCGACCATAGGGACCTGGTTTCGGGTTACAATATTCGGTTAACTAATTTGATAAACAAGTTACGCTTCCAAAGATAAGACGAAAAAAAAGCTGACATAGTAGTTTTGTAGAGCTATTTTAAGGGCAAAACTAAAAAAAATTTTTTTTGGGATATGAAGTACTATATGCTTGATGTGTTAAGTGTATTTTACTCGAGGATAGGTATATATTTCAATAAAAAAAATGGTTTAGACCTTTCTTTCAATTTATGTCTTAGGCTTAGAACTTATCAGACGCCCCTCGTACGGATGTTAATTCGGAAAGTAGTATAGTATTACAAACAAGTTACGAGATTGGGAAGTAACGGATGTATCTGGACTAAGCATCCACGTAAGGTTTCTGAATCAGCGTGTGACTTCACAATGTAGCACTATACCTAAACATACTGTATCAAAGTTATTTGATCATGTAGATGATCACGATTTTCATCCAGTTTTGCCGTACTGATGTGGAGCTTTGCAAGTATCTATGTATAAATTAGATGATAGTAAAATGATAAAGTAAGTAGTTACCTACATAGTATGTAGTTCTTGAAGGTGGGCAATTAAATAAAGTATCCCGGTTATGAAGTTTAACATATAGTGAAACGAGTGTTCCATTGGTGGGCGGAGAAGTGGCACATATTTGAAAAGAAATGTGCCAAGCATGGACAAGAATTAAATAACACTTCCTAACAGGTTGTGGATTCCCAAGCGGGAAAAAAGGGAAATGATGTAATGGATACCTGAAGCGTATTTAATGTAACATGAAGATAAAAAAAATTATACATCGAGAACCCTTTATCAATTTATACCTTTAATAAATTTGCACAAAAAAAAATAGATAAAAAAGAATTGCAGGGACGGTAAAAGCGACTGTAGCTTATTGAGATAAATACAATGTCATTAGTAGCAGTCAACGTATTTAATTAATATGGCTATCCAAATTGCGAATACTGATGATGTTTATTTTGGCTGTTATAGAATAGGGAACATGCTAAAGTAAGTCATGTGTCTTTATATTTTAGTAACATATCTGGATACTTCATCGCGTCAACGTTATGTGCCAATTAATGGTGGCAATAATTGATGAGAATATGTTAATAAATACCTTCTTCTTCTCTTACTTAAGAGCTAGGCTCTTGTCGGTGTAGCTCAAAGTAGGTCCTCCATCTACTCCGATCCCACGCAATCTCTTTGACCTCACGATATGACCCAACATCAACTCTCTTTTTGAGTTGCTCCATGTAGTCTATTCTAGGTCTTCCTCTTCCTCGCCTCCCCTCTATCTTTCCTTCAATTATGTTAAGTACGAAGTTGTCATGTCGTAAGAGGTGCCCTATCATCTTCCCTCTTCTATTTTCTAAGTTCCTCACTAACTGCCTGGTTTGCCCCACTCTATTCAGCACTTCTTTATTGGTTACTCTATCTCTCCAGCTAATTTTCTCCATTCGCCTCCAACACCACATCTCAAACGCTTCTAATATCTCCGCATCTTTCTGGGTCAAGGTCCAAGTTTCACTTCCGTACAATGCTATGCTCCATATGTATGATTTAATTAATTTTATTTTCGTTTCTTTCGATATTTTTGAAGTTAATATATGTTTTTTGTTGTGGAAAGCTAGTTTTGCCATTGCTATTCTGGACTTTATATCTGGTGTGCATCTAGAGTCTGCGGTGATAAGGCTTCCTAAATATCTGAATGAGTTTACTTTTTCGACAGTGGATCTGTTTAATGAGATTGGTGTGAACGATGGACTGTCTGTTTTGAATGCTATTACAATTTTGGTTTTATTGACATTAATTTTAAGCGCAAATTCTTTAAATACTGTATCCATTGTTTCTCAAGTCCACAAATTACTATTTGTTGAATACGAAAATGTAATAAACAACTTTTATAATCAATATTGATTATTGCCTTACCATCCTAGCTGGTAGTTAACTGATACTGTGCCTAGTTTAAAATATATTTTACGTCATACCTGGCCATAAAGTAGGAATTACCGCACGCTATGCGTGCGGAAAACCCCACTTCCTGGCCAGATAGAGACGTAAAATTTTGTACTCACCACGGGCGGTAATAAAGAAAGCCTCAGAGCGCATATTTATCGCCCTTGCCTTTGGCTCGGGCGTGAAATACCTGCGATCTGAGACATTCTTTGTTTAACCGCCCTAGGTAAGTAATGTACTATTGCAGGAAAAGTCATTATTTAAATGAATATGCTGGGTATTTAGGGCAGTCGATATCTTTCGAAAAGGTTAAGGAAGAATTACTATCAGACAGCGTAAATTTGGAACAAAGCCAAATCTGGAAACTGATAACAGACTGGTGTCAGAGTCGATAAGTAGAGTCGAAATGTAGTCGATATGTAGAGTCGATATGTAGAGACTATATGTAGAGTCTATATGTAGAGTCAATATGTAGTCGATATGTAGAGTCGATATGTATAGTCGATATGTAGAGTCGATATGTAGAGTCTGATATATGTAGAGTCTCCAAACCACGAGTTTAAATTTAACCAGTACACAAGTGTGCCTAATTCAGTCATGTATGGCATTGTGTTGTTCAATTTATGTTGATATGTGTATAGAACAGAGGCTAAGTATAAATAACTTCTATATTCGTTGCGCGTTCCTTTGAAGCGCTAACGAAATCTACTATATGTAACGATGTGTAAAAATAGGTGTACCTCTGTAAGATAAATACAAACTGCTAAAAGTTGGAAATGGAAATAGTACATTTTACAACTAGTGTGAAAAGAATGTCTTTTTACCACTAGTACCGAGGTATCTTGCCACGAGCTGAAAGCGAGTGGCAAGACTCGGTACGAGTGGTAAAAGACATTTCACACGTGTTGTAAACGACGTTTTTTAATACAATTGCGAAAAAATAATAAATTAATATTCGTCATTTATATATTAATGAATTCTTTAAATAAATTTATATTATTGTACCTCGATCTCAACTGTTAGTGGCTGCATCGAAACTTCTGCTTGCGTATGCGCTCCTGGTACCTATAGGTGGACCGTTTAACTCGGTCCTCGCCTGCGCGGCGCGCGGGTGCAGGGGTATGACTATAACGGGCTGCGGGCGACGTGCGGAAGGCAAACCCCGGCGCCCGCACCCCGTTATCGTCATACCCCTGCACCCGCGCGCTGCGCAAGCGAGGAATGAGTTAAGCGGTCTACCTACAGATGCGTACATTTTCAGCTTCAAAAATGACTTTCATACTAACGCGATCAAAAATAAATACTCCTAGTATTCGTAAGCGTTTTTAATTTCATAATTTCCAAGTAAAAAATCTAATATAAAATTACTGCGTTTCGAAAGTATAGTTTGGAACTAAAAAGTAAAAAGCACTAGTGCGAGAAATTGAGCTTCTCGCACGCTACGCAGCCACAAAAAGTACCACTTTTTGAGCAACTGTATTAAAAATAATATTTACATCAAATACCACAGGTAAAACTCTGGTGGCGGCGTAATTGATTCCTCTAATGAAAACTTCCATGCATACTATTGGGGGTAATATTAAATCGGACATTGAAATACATCACATGATGTACATGTTTTATGACTTCTATGAGTTAGGTACCTACCTTACATGAATGTACATTAAAATACATGTGTGATCTAGCGGGAAAAGTGAATAAACAGGTGTTCCTCAGTAGGATTGTAATTTTATAATATCGGAATAATGTCATTTATAAATTTTATAATAAACCGACACACAGTTTCTTACGCCGGGTTTTCTCGTGGCTGAGGTTCATTTTTAGAAACAGTGGTAATTACAGGTGTATAAGTGCATAATAGTATTAACCCTAGGTTGAAAAAAAATGAACAAATAAAACAAGCTTAGGTTGGACTAAGTACGAGATAGGCACTCGCACTATTGAAAAGAGGAAAGGTGGTGATACTGGTGATGTCGAAGTCTGAAATGATAGTACTGGAAAAATATATCGGAGAAATGTCCTGCCTATGAAAAAGGGTGAAGGTCAAGGAAAGTTTGTAATCAAGAGACTAGAGAGCGAGAGGATTCAAATATGCAGGAATAAAGTAAAATTCGTTCACTAGTAAAATTCATAAATACGTAATAAATAAACATGATTCTATACTTAAATAGATAATTTATTTTCATAAATAGATTACATGAATAGGTTTCCTTTTCATTAAAACAAGAAAGGGATGTAGTGTATCTGTGCTTATCTAGTGCGCATACGTCACGATGACAGCGGTCATGGCCCGACCGTTGCCGGGAGTGGTGGCCTGTGGTGGTGCGTTGGCTAGCCAAGCTATACAGATATACCTTTAGAATCGGCAAATAAGTGAATACTACACGTCCGTTTAAAATTAATACTCAGCCAGCAATTGTCTACTTCCCTTGCTTCGACAATAATGTACTATTTATGTACGTATTCGTTCACCCTCGACTGTACTTCTAGTACATTGTTGTAGAGGCTAGGAAGTAGGTAATAGATTGACGAGTCAGTTCGAGGTTCCAGCCAAAAGTGAGGACCTCGAAGAAGACGAGTTCATCTATTGCACTTTTGGCCGAGACATTTTAAGTATAAATCAAAATTAAGTAAAATGGCCGAAAGATCACATTTAGACATTTTTGCGCGCGGCGTTTTTGTATGTGTGCTTGTATATGCAGCCGTATAGGCATAGTGAATCAGAAGTGCATTATTTTATTTACCAGCACATGCACACACAGCGCTGTGTACTAAGTTGAATTGAATGAATGCAATGCAATTAACGAATATTTTTAAGTGGAAGGAATTAAATTTATGATGCAACTGTGCCCAAATGGCACTTTTACAAGTCAAAATTTTGCAGGGTATCCGGAAAAGTAAAAATAATGAAAAATATGGAAATGCGATTATTAACTAAATCGTTTGATATGCTTTCTTGCAAGAGTAGAGTGAGAGTTGTGACACAATTTTTATATAAAACCATTCATTAAATAAAACTCACCTAGGTCAAAATTATTAGAATTGAGCAAAAACTCGGGCAAATAGAAGAATTCTGGTATGAGCTCTTTAACATCAGCCATGTTGTGGCGCGACGCCGAGTTCCACGCTTCTTTCACTGAATGGAACATTCTGGAAATACATATGGTTTTATTTTCAAATCTACAATAAGATGATGTTGATTATAATTATTGACACATGATTTAATAGAGTAATATTGGAAGTCAATAAAAATGGAAAAACACAATGCGGCCATGAGGCCGATGGATAGCGAGGCGTAGCGGTGTGTGGGTGTCGACTATAGTCATATCTGGTCCTTGTGAGTGGTACCTGTCGGCAAGGTCGAAGTGGCCGCCCTGCAGCCGCAGGAAGTGCTGCGTGAAGGGCTCCATGCGCAGCAGGTACGAGCACACGATCATGGCCGACGAGTAGTGCGTGCCGTAGTGGTACGGCGGCGTCTCGCCGTGCCGGTCGTCCCACTCCTACTATAGTCATATCTGGTCCTTGTGAGTGGTACCTGTCGGCAAGGTCGAAGTGGCCGCCCTGCAGCCGCAGGAAGTGCTGCGTGAAGGGCTCCATGCGCAGCAGGTACGAGCACACGATCATGGCCGACGAGTAGTGCGTGCCGTAGTGGTACGGCGGCGTCTCGCCGTGCCGGTCGTCCCACTCCTACTATAGTCATATCTGGTCCTTGTGAGTGGTACCTGTCGGCAAGGTCGAAGTGGCCGCCCTGCAGCCGCAGGAAGTGCTGCGTGAAGGGCTCCATGCGCAGCAGATACGAGCACACGATCATGGCCGACGAGTAGTGCGTGCCGTAGTGGTACGGCGGCGTCTCGCCGTGCCGGTCGTCCCACTCCTACTATAGTCATATCTGGTCCTTGTGAGTGGTACCTGTCGGCAAGGTCGAAGTGGCCGCCCTGCAGCCGCAGGAAGTGCTGCGTGAAGGGCTCCATGCGCAGCAGGTACGAGCACACGATCATGGCCGACGAGTAGTGCGTGCCGTAGTGGTACGGCGGCGTCTCGCCGTGCGGGTCGTCCCACTCCTACGCAAACAGACAAAACGTACAATTTTATTGTACCTTATTGATACCAAGAAAAACAGTCAATTCGGATTATAACAAATGAGCAAATTTGAATTCTGTGTGCTTTTTTAATTTTACTGTTGGAGTCGGAAACTAAATGAGCAAGAGAAGAGCTTGTAAAGATCATAAAAAATATGAAGCCTTGAATAGGGGTGAAGACACTTTTATTATTACTCCAAAAGAAAGAAGGAAAAAAATATGCCTTGCGACGAAAATCCCATTGAGATATCTCAAAAAATTACGAAGCTACAACGCCTGCAACTGTTTTAATATTGCTTGTTAGAGAGAGAAAACGCTAGGGCATTGTTATGTCACCTTTGTACCCTTGCAAAGGTCTTGCGGATCCAGAGCTCCGAGCACAAATGAGGAACAGTTGTTACAGTTGTTCTAAATAATGTTCCTGGGTCACTAAGGGTGGGTTGCACCAAACCGTCTGTAACCGTAAGCGGTGTTCGTTAAAATTTGAATGTATGGAAAGTTTGACAAGTTTCTATGGAATGACAGCTGCCGGCGCCATATTTAACGTTGATCGGTCTGTAATCAACAGTTGTTGTAACCCGCCCTTAGTCTGAAGTGAAGCATACCTTGTATCTCTTCCTAAACTGGTCCAGCCTGTCCGGACTCTGCGCGCCCATGGGCTTGGTGAGGTCGCGGAACGTCGCCGGGTCGTTGAGGTCGAGCTCCAGCGAGTCGTAGTCGGCCAGGATCCAGGGGAACACGGGGTACTGCATCAGGTCGTTGTACGACCGCCCCGCGAGCGTGTTCAGGTGCATCAGGTATTGGAAGTTGGATATTTCGCCTCGCTGTAACAATTAACCATATTCAATTCGTTTGTACTTATAACGTGTACAATTTATAACGGAGAAACACTTTAGGAGATCGGTGTGATATAGTCGTGTCATAAATGGGCACATCAACGGGCGCTCTATTCGTGGGCGTTCAGGGGAGGTAGACACGAGTATTACGTATCGCGCGCTGTTCCAGTAGCCTCGAATACAACTCGACCAAGCTAAGAATGCACCTCGCTCTGTATAACTGGTTCGACACGAGGGAAAGGTGGAGACGAGCTCGTGGCAGACCGCCAGCTAACAGGAGCGATCAAACCAGAAAGCTCATCAGACGCGCCACTGGAGTCAATGGCAGGCCATCTGCACACCCTGACAGTGACATAGGGTGTCACGATCCTGAATGAATGTGCACGTACCAGCCACCGCTGCGTGACGGAGGTGTCGCCGATGAGCGTGGCGAGCAGACTGGCCGGCTGCTCGACAGCCACGCCCCGCTTCTGGCCCGCCACGGATCCGGCCGCGCTGTCAGCCATGCCCGTCGCTAGCGCCGTGAATCGGCTGTACACCTGTAATGAAACAATCATTTCAATACTCTACAGAGAGAGAAATACGCTAATAATGAATCATTAAATTTTAGAAATATTTTAGGTAAAATATCATACCCATAAACAACTATTACTTCCAAAATGACTTTTACTTTTGCGAGCCTTACTAAATATATCACGATCACGCTCTTTTAAGAGTGAAAGCACGTACCTTATTCCTTACTTTCCTAGGAAATGCTAAAAGGTAGTTTCGGCCGTCACTTGAGAAGACTTCCAAAGCTATGGGTTGCAGTAGATACCTTCGTTTATGTACTTCCCTGTTAGAGAAACAATTGCTATTTATGTTAGAAATTCTCCTATAAATTTAAAATATAACGTGTATCAAAGTGCGTCCGCACAAAAAAACTATGAAATCAGCCACTGTAATTACAAACCGAAATAACGATGGACCATTAGGATTTTATTTCCCAAATTAAATTAAAAATATAATATTAAATCGTAATTACCGTATATCTTCATACAAAAATCTGTTACATAGCCTCTGGTTGCTCCTCTGTATTCCTTGACTAGGCAATATGGGTTCATAATCATCAGGACAACTGTCCAGGTCCCGGATTTCCCTGTTCTTTAGCAGAGTAAAGCCGTCTATGACGTAGCAGTGCTCTCTTCCGAATAACAGTAGACCTTCCACTGTGTCGAGACCCTGTATTCTTGCGCAGCGGAACATATGAGTGATCTAAAATTGCAAAAAATAAACAATATAGTCTCTACACAGATCGACAATTTAAGTAACGTTAGCAATAAGGACAGATATGGTTCATAAAAAAATACTGTTCTATTCCCGTCCTCGAGAACGCTCCATAACGACTTAATGACGACAAAATTTTGGAACTACTGCTTTTACTTTCTCATCTAGCGACTAAACTAATTTAAAAGAAAGTCTCATGGTGTTCGAGCAGTTTAAGCAGCATCGGATTATCGGGCGACGGCGACTGCTGATCGTCCTCGTTGCTAACAATGTCAGACACATCACGCCGCTACTGACCAGGGGTCCATTGCATAACAATTTACAACTTATAATACAAGCCCCCCCCCACAAGGTGAACTGATGACCTGGTAAAGGCCGCGGGAGTCCGCTGGATGCGGGTGGCGCAGGACCGGTCACTTTGGCACACTTTGGGGGATGCCTATGTCCAGCAGTGGACGTTTTTCGGCTGATATGATGATGATGATGAATACAAGCGGAAGTCTCTTTCAAATGCGAGGAGTCGTCGTTAGCCGTTCCGACAGGTCGCAGTTTGTGATCAGGAACAGATCACGTAAGTAACCCTACCTTCTCATGATGCTCCAGCAGTCTGAGCAGCGTCTGATTGTCGGGCGGCGGCGACTGCTGCTCGTCCTCGTCCTCGTTGTCCGGTCCGTCCTCGTTGCCGTCCGCGGCCTGGCTCGAGCCACGACTGACCACGCCACTACTGACCAGGTCGGACGGCGACCCATTGTCATTCGACTCGTCCAGGGACGGGTCTCTGTTACTGCAGAGGAACAAAATACTCTTGATATAACTTCGTTTCCAGCAGTTCTATTCCATTACAAGGTAAAATGTACCTATGGAGTTATATATTTCATAATCTCTCTGTGATCAAAGAAAAGTCGTGGTAAAGAATAACCGCTTCAAAAAAATGTTGATGATTATAGAAACGATCTGTTAAACCCCGATGCAAACGAAGATTGTCATAAGTTTATGTGTATTTGTGTGTCTGCCTATCATCGTAGCTCCCGAACGGATGGACAGGTTAGTGCGCTATGTTTGTTGTGTCGGGGTGTTTTAATTTATTAATTTATGTAGTCATAAGTCTGTTAAAAGTAGGATGTGAATGCCGATAAAAATAAACATTGTTGTTACTTGGTGACTTCTTCTTCGTAAGTCTGTAGGTCGGCGGGCTCGATACCATCGGTCTCGCCTAGCATGTTGCCCGCTGTTCGCCATTGTTGGTACACCCTGTAGAACTCTTTACTGTCCAAGCTTTGAGCGACTTTGTATTTCAGTTGTTTCTGAAATAAAAAGGATTTTAACTTTACAACTGTATGGTTTAACATAAATAATATATAACATGTTGGGATTAGGTCCCAAAGCAGGCCCCTTCAGGGCACAACCGCGAAAAACGCCTGGAGGATTATACAATATACATGTTGCTTTGTCAAATTAATTTATGTCAATAATAGAATAGGGGTGTAGACTCAAAAAATATTATAACTCCAAAAGAAAGAAGGCAAAAAAAAATGCCTAGTGACGAAAATCCCACCCGATATTAAAAAAAAATACGAAGCTACAACCGTTTTAATATTGCTTGCTAGAGATAAAACGCCAGGGGATCGTGACGTCACGATCCACGAGCGTCATAGTAAATGCCAATCGTTTCATGTGAAAGTGCGTTTTGCGGAAAAGGGACAGAATATACCTGTTGCGAACGCAACTCTTTTTTGTGTATAAACTTAATTATAGGTATCTATTTCATTAGCAGTAGCAAAACGCGCCCGTTAGGCACGGTTTGCATGAGGGGGGCTTTGAATGCACCAATCATGGTGCTACACATGTGTGGGTTTATCCCTACCTAAAGCAACTAAATATCTCACTGGTCACTTACTTTTGACGTACCATATATACCACCACTTCTGTAACTATCTAAACGGCCACACTCTCCTTGCTTTTAATCAGAGCCTATATAATTGTAAATTATATTACAGTCAAACTTTTATCGAAGTTTTATTTAAAGTCGTCGAGCGAATAACACCACCGGCATCGGCGCAAACAATACCGTCTCTTAAAACTTTGGACACTGTGTGATTATTTAATCCCCTGCTTTACTTTTATCTCCATTTGTCAATTGTTTTTAATCCTTTTTCGAGAAAATTTAACTTTATTTGGTCTCTACACCCCTATTTATTAATACCGGCCCTGGTTTTATAAGCAGCTGGTGTATGTTATTAGAAGGTCTAGTTACGTTATCAGGGTTATCGTGCTCAGGTCGGTACGGATAGTGTAGATAGAAGAGATGGTTCCGTCGCAGCATCTTGCGCATGCGGCACGGGCCCTCGGTGGAGTCGAGCGCCCACTTCTCGAGAGGCGAGGCGCGCGGCGGGCCCCATAGCCCGCGCTCGCGGGTTAGCTCTCTCCATGCACCAGCCCATTCCGCTTGTACGTAGCGCGTTGTGTGCACGCAAGTGTTGGCCGCGGTCTGCAGTTGGAGGCACCATGCTTGTCTGGGGAATACAAATCGTATTACCATGTACAGAAGGTTTATTGTAACAAATTAGATAATTGACTAGGATCCGCAGCTTGCTGGAGTCCTCCTTTAGAAGAGCTTGGTGCGCGGCGCGAGCCGTGTCACGCTCGTCATTACGCGTAGTTCCTAATAGTTACCACCAGAGGCGCTGTTCGCGTTGCCATACAAATTAAAACTAAACGCAAACGCGTTCGGAAACGTATACTAGAGCCTCTAGAGGGCGGTTTTGACTTTCGAGCGCTCAACTCTTTCACTCCAAAGCTGTCAAAAACGATGAAATGCAATTTCTATATAGTGATAGAAAGTTGAAAACAAGTGCTATTTAGCACTCGTATTCAATTATATCGGTAGAAAGTACCTACATTTTTCACACTACAATCGTATTTATCGGCCCCCTGGACCTTCGATTGGAGCAGGTTGCCAGAGTTCTCCTTCTTAACTATGGTGCGTCAGCCCGCCCGTCACCTTCCGGATCTTAGTCCGGATCAGGTTGTGCATCAGGCAGGATACTGTAGACCGCCTGTTTACCTGACGAGCTGCACGTGGTCCTGCAGGTACGCGAGCGCGTGGTCGCGCGGCGGGTGCGGCCGCAGCTTGCCGGAGTCCTCCTTGTTGACCTTGGTGTTGTGCATCAGGCAGGATACTGTAGACCGCCTGTTTACCTGACGAGCTGCACGTGGTCCTGCAGGTACGCGAGCGCGTGGTCGCGCGGCGGGTGCGGCCGCAGCTTGCCGGAGTCCTCCTTGTTGACCTTGGTGTTGTGCATCAGGCAGGATACTGTAGACCGCCTGTTTACCTGACGAGCTGCACGTGGTCCTGCAGGTACGCGAGCGCGTGGTCGCGCGGCGGGTGCGGCCGCAGCTTGCCGGAGTCCTCCTTGTTGACCTTGGTGTTGTGCATCAGGCAGGATACTGTAGACCGCCTGTTTACCTGACGAGCTGCACGTGGTCCTGCAGGTACGCGAGCGCGTGGTCGCGCGGCGGGTGCGGCCGCAGCTTGCCGGAGTCCTCCTTGTTGACCTTGGTGTTGTGCATCAGGCAGGATACTGTAGACCGCCTGTTTACCTGACGAGCTGCACGTGGTCCTGCAGGTACGCGAGCGCGTGGTCGCGCGGCGGGTGCGGCCGCAGCTTGCCGGAGTCCTCCTTGTTGACCTTGGTGTTGTGCATCAGGCAGGATACTGTAGACCGCCTGTTTACCTGACGAGCTGCACGTGGTCCTGCAGGTACGCGAGCGCGTGGTCGCGCGGCGGGTGCGGCCGCAGCTTGCCGGAGTCCTCCTTGTTGACCTTGGTGTTGTGCATCAGGCAGGATACTGTAGACCGCCTGTTTACCTGACGAGCTGCACGTGGTCCTGCAGGTACGCGAGCGCGTGGTCGCGCGGCGGGTGCGGCCGCAGCTTGCCGGAGTCCTCCTTGTTGACCTTGGTGTTGTGCATCAGGCAGGATACTGTAGACCGCCTGTTTACCTGACGAGCTGCACGTGGTCCTGCAGGTACGCGAGCGCGTGGTCGCGCGGCGGGTGCGGCCGCAGCTTGCCGGAGTCCTCCTTGTTGACCTTGGTGTTGTGCATCAGGCAGGATACTGTAGACCGCCTGTTTACCTGACGAGCTGCACGTGGTCCTGCAGGTACGCGAGCGCGTGGTCGCGCGGCGGGTGCGGCCGCAGCTTGCCGGAGTCCTCCTTGTTGACCTTGGTGTTGTGCATCAGGCAGGATACTGTAGACCGCCTGTTTACCTGACGAGCTGCACGTGGTCCTGCAGGTACGCGAGCGCGTGGTCGCGCGGCGGGTGCGGCCGCAGCTTGCCGGAGTCCTCCTTGTTGACCTTGGTGTTGTGCATCAGGCAGGATACTGTAGACCGCCTGTTTACCTGACGAGCTGCACGTGGTCCTGCAGGTACGCGAGCGCGTGGTCGCGCGGCGGGTGCGGCCGCAGCTTGCCGGAGTCCTCCTTGTTGACCTTGGTGTTGTGCATCAGGCAGGATACTGTAGACCGCCTGTTTACCTGACGAGCTGCACGTGGTCCTGCAGGTACGCGAGCGCGTGGTCGCGCGGCGGGTGCGGCCGCAGCTTGCCGGAGTCCTCCTTGTTGACCTTGGTGTTGTGCATCAGGCAGGATACTGTAGACCGCCTGTTTACCTGACGAGCTGCACGTGGTCCTGCAGGTACGCGAGCGCGTGGTCGCGCGGCGGGTGCGGCCGCAGCTTGCCGGAGTCCTCCTTGTTGACCTTGGTGTTGTGCATCAGGCAGGATACTGTAGACCGCCTGTTTACCTGACGAGCTGCACGTGGTCCTGCAGGTACGCGAGCGCGTGGTCGCGCGGCGGGTGCGGCCGCAGCTTGCCGGAGTCCTCCTTGTTGACCTTGGTGTTGTGCATCAGGCAGGATACTGTAGACCGCCTGTTTACCTGACGAGCTGCACGTGGTCCTGCAGGTACGCGAGCGCGTGGTCGCGCGGCGGGTGCGGCCGCAGCTTGCCGGAGTCCTCCTTGTTGACCTTGGTGTTGTGCATCAGGCAGGATACTGTAGACCGCCTGTTTACCTGACGAGCTGCACGTGGTCCTGCAGGTACGCGAGCGCGTGGTCGCGCGGCGGGTGCGGCCGCAGCTTGCCGGAGTCCTCCTTGTTGACCTTGGTGTTGTGCATCAGGCAGGATACTGTAGACCGCCTGTTTACCTGACGAGCTGCACGTGGTCCTGCAGGTACGCGAGCGCGTGGTCGCGCGGCGGGTGCGGCCGCAGCTTGCCGGAGTCCTCCTTGTTGACCTTGGTGTTGTGCATCAGGCAGGATACTGTAGACCGCCTGTTTACCTGACGAGCTGCACGTGGTCCTGCAGGTACGCGAGCGCGTGGTCGCGCGGCGGGTGCGGCCGCAGCTTGCCGGAGTCCTCCTTGTTGACCTTGGTGTTGTGCATCAGGCAGGATACTGTAGACCGCCTGTTTACCTGACGAGCTGCACGTGGTCCTGCAGGTACGCGAGCGCGTGGTCGCGCGGCGGGTGCGGCCGCAGCTTGCCGGAGTCCTCCTTGTTGACCTTGGTGTTGTGCATCAGGCAGGATACTGTAGACCGCCTGTTTACCTGACGAGCTGCACGTGGTCCTGCAGGTACGCGAGCGCGTGGTCGCGCGGCGGGTGCGGCCGCAGCTTGCCGGAGTCCTCCTTGTTGACCTTGGTGTTGTGCATCAGGCAGGATACTGTAGACCGCCTGTTTACCTGACGAGCTGCACGTGGTCCTGCAGGTACGCGAGCGCGTGGTCGCGCGGCGGGTGCGGCCGCAGCTTGCCGGAGTCCTCCTTCTTGACCTTGGTGTTGTGCATCAGGCAGGATACTGTAGACCGCCTGTTTACCTGACGAGCTACACGTGGTCCTGCAGGTACGCGAGCGCGTGGTCGCGCGGCGGGTGCGGCCGCAGCTTGCCGGAGTCCTCCTTCTTGACCTTGGTGTTGTGCATCAGGCAGGATACTGTAGACCGCCTGTTTACCTGACGAGCTGCACGTGGTCCTGCAGGTACGCGAGCGCGTGGTCGCGCGGCGGGTGCGGCCGCAGCTTGCCGGAGTCCTCCTTGTTGACCTTGGTGTTGTGCATCAGGCAGGATACTGTAGACCGCCTGTTTACCTGACGAGCTGCACGTGGTCCTGCAGGTACGCGAGCGCGTGGTCGCGCGGCGGGTGCGGCCGCAGCTTGCCGGAGTCCTCCTTGTTGACCTTGGTGTTGTGCATCAGGCAGGATACTGTAGACCGCCTGTTTACCTGACGAGCTGCACGTGGTCCTGCAGGTACGCGAGCGCGTGGTCGCGCGGCGGGTGCGGCCGCAGCTTGCCGGAGTCCTCCTTGTTGACCTTGGTGTTGTGCATCAGGCAGGATACTGTAGACCGCCTGTTTACCTGACGAGCTGCACGTGGTCCTGCAGGTACGCGAGCGCGTGGTCGCGCGGCGGGTGCGGCCGCAGCTTGCCGGAGTCCTCCTTGTTGACCTTGGTGTTGTGCATCAGGCAGGATACTGTAGACCGCCTGTTTACCTGACGAGCTGCACGTGGTCCTGCAGGTACGCGAGCGCGTGGTCGCGCGGCGGGTGCGGCCGCAGCTTGCCGGAGTCCTCCTTCTTGACCTTGGTGTTGTGCATCAGGCAGGATACTGTAGACCGCCTGTTTACCTGACGAGCTGCACGTGGTCCTGCAGGTACGCGAGCGCGTGGTCGCGCGGCGGGTGCGGCCGCAGCTTGCCGGAGTCCTCCTTCTTGACCTTGGTGTTGTGCATCAGGCAGGATACTGTAGACCGCCTGTTTACCTGACGAGCTACACGTGGTCCTGCAGGTACGCGAGCGCGTGGTCGCGCGGCGGGTGCGGCCGCAGCTTGCCGGAGTCCTCCTTCTTGACCTTGGTGTTGTGCATCAGGCAGGATACTGTAGACCGCCTGTTTACCTGACGAGCTGCACGTGGTCCTGCAGGTACGCGAGCGCGTGGTCGCGCGGCGGGTGCGGCCGCAGCTTGCCGGAGTCCTCCTTGTTGACCTTGGTGTTGTGCATCAGGCAGGATACTGTAGACCGCCTGTTTACCTGACGAGCTGCACGTGGTCCTGCAGGTACGCGAGCGCGTGGTCGCGCGGCGGGTGCGGCCGCAGCTTGCCGGAGTCCTCCTTGTTGACCTTGGTGTTGTGCATCAGGCAGGATACTGTAGACCGCCTGTTTACCTGACGAGCTGCACGTGGTCCTGCAGGTACGCGAGCGCGTGGTCGCGCGGCGGGTGCGGCCGCAGCTTGCCGGAGTCCTCCTTGTTGACCTTGGTGTTGTGCATCAGGCAGGATACTGTAGACCGCCTGTTTACCTGACGAGCTGCACGTGGTCCTGCAGGTACGCGAGCGCGTGGTCGCGCGGCGGGTGCGGCCGCAGCTTGCCGGAGTCCTCCTTGTTGACCTTGGTGTTGTGCATCAGGCAGGATACTGTAGACCGCCTGTTTACCTGACGAGCTGCACGTGGTCCTGCAGGTACGCGAGCGCGTGGTCGCGCGGCGGGTGCGGCCGCAGCTTGCCGGAGTCCTCCTTGTTGACCTTGGTGTTGTGCATCAGGCAGGATACTGTAGACCGCCTGTTTACCTGACGAGCTGCACGTGGTCCTGCAGGTACGCGAGCGCGTGGTCGCGCGGCGGGTGCGGCCGCAGCTTGCCGGAGTCCTCCTTGTTGACCTTGGTGTTGTGCATCAGGCAGGATACTGTAGACCGCCTGTTTACCTGACGAGCTGCACGTGGTCCTGCAGGTACGCGAGCGCGTGGTCGCGCGGCGGGTGCGGCCGCAGCTTGCCGGAGTCCTCCTTGTTGACCTTGGTGTTGTGCATCAGGCAGGATACTGTAGACCGCCTGTTTACCTGACGAGCTGCACGTGGTCCTGCAGGTACGCGAGCGCGTGGTCGCGCGGCGGGTGCGGCCGCAGCTTGCCGGAGTCCTCCTTGTTGACCTTGGTGTTGTGCATCAGGCAGGATACTGTAGACCGCCTGTTTACCTGACGAGCTGCACGTGGTCCTGCAGGTACGCGAGCGCGTGGTCGCGCGGCGGGTGCGGCCGCAGCTTGCCGGAGTCCTCCTTGTTGACCTTGGTGTTGTGCATCAGGCAGGATACTGTAGACCGCCTGTTTACCTGACGAGCTGCACGTGGTCCTGCAGGTACGCGAGCGCGTGGTCGCGCGGCGGGTGCGGCCGCAGCTTGCCGGAGTCCTCCTTGTTGACCTTGGTGTTGTGCATCAGGCAGGATACTGTAGACCGCCTGTTTACCTGACGAGCTGCACGTGGTCCTGCAGGTACGCGAGCGCGTGGTCGCGCGGCGGGTGCGGCCGCAGCTTGCCGGAGTCCTCCTTGTTGACCTTGGTGTTGTGCATCAGGCAGGATACTGTAGACCGCCTGTTTACCTGACGAGCTGCACGTGGTCCTGCAGGTACGCGAGCGCGTGGTCGCGCGGCGGGTGCGGCCGCAGCTTGCCGGAGTCCTCCTTGTTGACCTTGGTGTTGTGCATCAGGCAGGATACTGTAGACCGCCTGTTTACCTGACGAGCTGCACGTGGTCCTGCAGGTACGCGAGCGCGTGGTCGCGCGGCGGGTGCGGCCGCAGCTTGCCGGAGTCCTCCTTGTTGACCTTGGTGTTGTGCATCAGGCAGGATACTGTAGACCGCCTGTTTACCTGACGAGCTGCACGTGGTCCTGCAGGTACGCGAGCGCGTGGTCGCGCGGCGGGTGCGGCCGCAGCTTGCCGGAGTCCTCCTTGTTGACCTTGGTGTTGTGCATCAGGCAGGATACTGTAGACCGCCTGTTTACCTGACGAGCTGCACGTGGTCCTGCAGGTACGCGAGCGCGTGGTCGCGCGGCGGGTGCGGCCGCAGCTTGCCGGAGTCCTCCTTGTTGACCTTGGTGTTGTGCATCAGGCAGGATACTGTAGACCGCCTGTTTACCTGACGAGCTGCACGTGGTCCTGCAGGTACGCGAGCGCGTGGTCGCGCGGCGGGTGCGGCCGCAGCTTGCCGGAGTCCTCCTTGTTGACCTTGGTGTTGTGCATCAGGCAGGATACTGTAGACCGCCTGTTTACCTGACGAGCTGCACGTGGTCCTGCAGGTACGCGAGCGCGTGGTCGCGCGGCGGGTGCGGCCGCAGCTTGCCGGAGTCCTCCTTGTTGACCTTGGTGTTGTGCATCAGGCAGGATACTGTAGACCGCCTGTTTACCTGACGAGCTGCACGTGGTCCTGCAGGTACGCGAGCGCGTGGTCGCGCGGCGGGTGCGGCCGCAGCTTGCCGGAGTCCTCCTTGTTGACCTTGGTGTTGTGCATCAGGCAGGATACTGTAGACCGCCTGTTTACCTGACGAGCTGCACGTGGTCCTGCAGGTACGCGAGCGCGTGGTCGCGCGGCGGGTGCGGCCGCAGCTTGCCGGAGTCCTCCTTGTTGACCTTGGTGTTGTGCATCAGGCAGGATACTGTAGACCGCCTGTTTACCTGACGAGCTGCACGTGGTCCTGCAGGTACGCGAGCGCGTGGTCGCGCGGCGGGTGCGGCCGCAGCTTGCCGGAGTCCTCCTTGTTGACCTTGGTGTTGTGCATCAGGCAGGATACTGTAGACCGCCTGTTTACCTGACGAGCTGCACGTGGTCCTGCAGGTACGCGAGCGCGTGGTCGCGCGGCGGGTGCGGCCGCAGCTTGCCGGAGTCCTCCTTGTTGACCTTGGTGTTGTGCATCAGGCAGGATACTGTAGACCGCCTGTTTACCTGACGAGCTGCACGTGGTCCTGCAGGTACGCGAGCGCGTGGTCGCGCGGCGGGTGCGGCCGCAGCTTGCCGGAGTCCTCCTTGTTGACCTTGGTGTTGTGCATCAGGCAGGATACTGTAGACCGCCTGTTTACCTGACGAGCTGCACGTGGTCCTGCAGGTACGCGAGCGCGTGGTCGCGCGGCGGGTGCGGCCGCAGCTTGCCGGAGTCCTCCTTGTTGACCTTGGTGTTGTGCATCAGGCAGGATACTGTAGACCGCCTGTTTACCTGACGAGCTGCACGTGGTCCTGCAGGTACGCGAGCGCGTGGTCGCGCGGCGGGTGCGGCCGCAGCTTGCCGGAGTCCTCCTTGTTGACCTTGGTGTTGTGCATCAGGCAGGATACTGTAGACCGCCTGTTTACCTGACGAGCTGCACGTGGTCCTGCAGGTACGCGAGCGCGTGGTCGCGCGGCGGGTGCGGCCGCAGCTTGCCGGAGTCCTCCTTGTTGACCTTGGTGTTGTGCATCAGGCAGGATACTGTAGACCGCCTGTTTACCTGACGAGCTGCACGTGGTCCTGCAGGTACGCGAGCGCGTGGTCGCGCGGCGGGTGCGGCCGCAGCTTGCCGGAGTCCTCCTTGTTGACCTTGGTGTTGTGCATCAGGCAGGATACTGTAGACCGCCTGTTTACCTGACGAGCTGCACGTGGTCCTGCAGGTACGCGAGCGCGTGGTCGCGCGGCGGGTGCGGCCGCAGCTTGCCGGAGTCCTCCTTGTTGACCTTGGTGTTGTGCATCAGGCAGGATACTGTAGACCGCCTGTTTACCTGACGAGCTGCACGTGGTCCTGCAGGTACGCGAGCGCGTGGTCGCGCGGCGGGTGCGGCCGCAGCTTGCCGGAGTCCTCCTTGTTGACCTTGGTGTTGTGCATCAGGCAGGATACTGTAGACCGCCTGTTTACCTGACGAGCTGCACGTGGTCCTGCAGGTACGCGAGCGCGTGGTCGCGCGGCGGGTGCGGCCGCAGCTTGCCGGAGTCCTCCTTGTTGACCTTGGTGTTGTGCATCAGGCAGGATACTGTAGACCGCCTGTTTACCTGACGAGCTGCACGTGGTCCTGCAGGTACGCGAGCGCGTGGTCGCGCGGCGGGTGCGGCCGCAGCTTGCCGGAGTCCTCCTTGTTGACCTTGGTGTTGTGCATCAGGCAGGATACTGTAGACCGCCTGTTTACCTGACGAGCTGCACGTGGTCCTGCAGGTACGCGAGCGCGTGGTCGCGCGGCGGGTGCGGCCGCAGCTTGCCGGAGTCCTCCTTGTTGACCTTGGTGTTGTGCATCAGGCAGGATACTGTAGACCGCCTGTTTACCTGACGAGCTGCACGTGGTCCTGCAGGTACGCGAGCGCGTGGTCGCGCGGCGGGTGCGGCCGCAGCTTGCCGGAGTCCTCCTTGTTGACCTTGGTGTTGTGCATCAGGCAGGATACTGTAGACCGCCTGTTTACCTGACGAGCTGCACGTGGTCCTGCAGGTACGCGAGCGCGTGGTCGCGCGGCGGGTGCGGCCGCAGCTTGCCGGAGTCCTCCTTGTTGACCTTGGTGTTGTGCATCAGGCAGGATACTGTAGACCGCCTGTTTACCTGACGAGCTGCACGTGGTCCTGCAGGTACGCGAGCGCGTGGTCGCGCGGCGGGTGCGGCCGCAGCTTGCCGGAGTCCTCCTTGTTGACCTTGGTGTTGTGCATCAGGCAGGATACTGTAGACCGCCTGTTTACCTGACGAGCTGCACGTGGTCCTGCAGGTACGCGAGCGCGTGGTCGCGCGGCGGGTGCGGCCGCAGCTTGCCGGAGTCCTCCTTGTTGACCTTGGTGTTGTGCATCAGGCAGGATACTGTAGACCGCCTGTTTACCTGACGAGCTGCACGTGGTCCTGCAGGTACGCGAGCGCGTGGTCGCGCGGCGGGTGCGGCCGCAGCTTGCCGGAGTCCTCCTTCTTGACCTTGGTGCGCGACGCGAGCCGCGTCAGCCCGCCAGTCACCTTCTGGATCTTCGACTGGATCTGGTTGTGCAGTTCCCATGGTACTCGGTATACCGCCTGTGAAGAAGTTGGAGATGATGATCATTGTTCTAACGTTGCTGCTATTTGGTATGCTATATTGCCGCTACTAGAGCTTACTGAAAACAAGAATGTACGATTCTCACCTACCGGGTCGAGCCGAAGCGTACCTGAGGTTCTAGTATAAGTTTTATCCATACAATACGTTTTCGAACGCGTTTGCGTTTAGTTTCAATTTGTATGGCAACGCGTACTTCCTAATAGTTACCACCAGAGGCGCTGTTCGCGTTGCCATACAAATTGAGACAAAACGCAAACGCGTTCGAAAACGTATTGTACCGATAAAACTTCTACTAGAGCCTCTGAGCGCATTTACCAAGATGTCAAAGGAATTTGGAGCATTAATGCAGACGTTACATTTATTTTTTGAACGGACTTGCGACCAAGTCGGCTCCTAGCGGACGTGGACGGTTGTGCTCGGCTATCGTCGCGCCTGACCGGTTCTATTCGACTATTATCTACTGCACTGTTTTGATATGCGGTCGGCAACCGCCGGGTGCTCGCGTATCCGTTGCGATGCCGACTCAGGTTGGTGGAAATCGTACAAAAATGTTGGTACAATGGAGTTACCTTTCTCTCGGTGTCAATGTAGGTGATCCACAGCTTGTGCGCGCTCTCGCTGAGCTGCTCCCTGACCGCGGCCAAGTCGGGCGCGCGCGCGTTCCCGACGGCCGGCATCAAGGACACCTTGAACACCTCCTCGATGGCCGGCTTCTTGCACGCGTACAACTCCTCCCACACTCGCCGAGCCGCTCCCGCTATTAGGTTGAAACCTACAGGCAGAATGCGGTAATGCTGATGTTTATACCGGCTACAATGTCTATCAGTGGCGGAGCGCCCATACAAGCCGATTCCCACCGGCTTGCCTAAAATGTCTCGATATATATTAATTAGCAAACACGTAGATCATCAAAAAACAGCCCTTTTTTGCTATGCGTTGTCCAGTGAACATTTTCACGCGCCGCCACTGATGTCTATGTGCCTTTTCCACCAGCCATTCTGCATGACTGACACGTATGCTTTTGTTGCTTATAAAAAAAGAATGCAAGCTAAATATGTGCTAATCCATACCATGAAAAATTAAAGATTATGCCCGATGTATAAGTTGACTTGTGACGGGTGTTACATTGGATAGCTATCCTTCATTTTTACAAGCTTCTATTTAGCTCACCCCGTTTGTTTTATTCTTGGGTCAAATTTAGTAATTGAAATTTCACCCACTTCCCTGTTTCCAATTGAGCAGAAATTTGGCATGCCCATGTATATCGCATGATAATGCAATATTATGATGACATGGTGCTGATCTGATGCTGGAGCTGGAAGGTGGCCATAGGAACTCCGCAATAAAACGACACAACCCCATCGAGTTTGGGCTCGTTAGAATCGTCTCAATGAGTAGTTGATGACGGTATACAGAATAGTACATTCGGCAACAAAAGCTTGTACCAAAAATGAAATTTTTGACAGAAACTTATAGGGGCTTTGGTTTCATTACAACCTAATACCCCTAATACTTCTAGATCTCAAAACGATTTAGTGTCCAATGCCTGAATCCCTGAAGAAACCAATACATTTAAACTACGAAACGGGATTATTTTCTGTTCTCACAGTGGCTGACCTTGATGCGTATTAAGCTTGTCATCTCTGCACTCGAGATCCCCGTTGGGGTTGACGTGCCAGGTGGTGCGCATGTGCGACTCGAGTGATATCTTCATGTTGGCGCTCAGCTGCAGCAGGCAGTAAGTCAGGCAGCCGATGAACTCCAGCTCGTGGTTTCCAGCGCCAAATATTAATAACCTGACCAAATAGTTCCAATATAAAAAATAAAAACCAGCCAAGTGCGAGTCAGACTCGCGCACGGAGGGTTCCGTACAATATCTATAAAAACGGCAAAAAAATCACGTTTGTTGGGAGCCCCCTTAAATATGTATTTTATTCTGTTTTTTAGTATTTGTTGTTATAGCGGCAACAGAAATACATGAACGTGAACATTTCAACTGTCTAACTATCACGGTTCATGAGGCCTGGTGACAGACGGACGGACAGACAGACGAACAGCGGAGTCTTAGTAATAGGGTCTCGTTTTACCCTATGAGTACGGAACCCTAAAAAACGTTGATAAATCCTTTACCAGGAAGATTTAACGATAGCTCCGCAGTAGGAAAACGCATGTTTACTCAACCATATTTAAAGAAGGAATGGAACTAAACTGAACTGACATAATAGGTGACCAAAGGGTGCACTGAGAGGTTTAATACTAGAGCACCAATAAGTTTAACATATATCCCAGTGATCGGATCTAGGATGCAATTTCCCGGGGTTTAAGTCCGTAATATTAAGATGGATATAACACAATAGTTACAATCCCGCGACTTTTTTTGTTACCTACCTATACAAAAAGGTAAATAACTTTTAATTTTAAGTAGTTTACAGTATAAAATTAACAGAAAATTTAATAACAACAAAAATGTTCACAGTAGTTACCTACTGCATAGAAGAACTGAATGTTACTTGTATGTCTTATCTTTTATGTATTTTTATTATTCTTATATGTTTACCAGGGTATACAAGTAAAAGTAATAATTATTCGAACTTTTAGTGCCGATGACGTTGCACTGCACCGCACATAGGATGCCTTCAAATAGTCTTTTCGTAAACAATTACCACTTATCAACCTCTTTTATCAAATGAAATGACCACTTAACTTGAAATGAGCAATATATAATGTCTTGACTGACATTGTCATACAAATCGAGCCCTGCTTATCAGTATCACATTCTCAACATATCGACAAATAATAGTACATTACTTACCTAGGGCGGTTAAACAAAGAATGTCTCAGATCGCAGGTATTTGACGCCCGAGCCGAAGGCAAGGGCGATAAATATGCGCTCTGAGGCTTTCTTTATTACCGCCCGTGGTGAGTACAAAATTTTACGTCTCTATCTGGCCAGGAAGAGGGGTTTTCCGCACGCATAGCGTGCGGTAATTCCTACTTTATGGCCAGGTATGACGTAATAATAATTTCAGTTATAAATACCCATTATTAGACAATTCTAGTGTTCTTTAAGTGTGCAAATATTAAGTGACGTATTTTTTTATTTGACGCTTTTTTGATTGTGGTGGTTCCATCGAAAAACTTTTACAATAGCCCATTTCCCAAAATCCCGGGAAATCCGAGACACATCCACGATAAGCATAACGTTTGAGGTCGTCCACCCCAAATTGCATCCTAGATCCGATCACTGTATCACATCCCCTTTCTTAATTACTACTACATACAAATATTGAACTCAAACAAAAGCTTGTAAAAAGTATACATAAAAGTTGTGTAACTAATAACACAAAATGAAATCTCTTCTACTAAAACTCTCTCTGTATACCCCCTCAATCATTCAGTTAACAATATAGATAGGATGTGTTTTTTTCTGTCAACCAGGACTAATAATGCTTTAAGTATTAAGTTTGTGCACGCCAATCGATAATCTTGCTTCAAGAATTTTGTGTAAGGTTCGAATTTTACGATACGATGAGGTGGCGTATCATTGACAATTTTATTTAAGGAGCCAGAAGATTAAGGAATTGCTTAAGAGTCCCCAGGACGCTCGACTCTCCATACAAACGTACAGGTCGATTCACGAGCGCTCGGCTCGCATTAATTAATTGACCAAAAGTAATGTTACTTGTCACTGTGAGTGCCGTTCTTATACAGGGGCTTCCTAATATTATGTAAACATGTACCTAATACGTGTTGTGATGACTTGTTCGAATTGTTAAAAAATTAAAAAAAAGAGCAGACCAAGGAGTCCGTGGTCAACAGAGTTTTTGTTTATTTATATCCTGTTTTCACACTGACGCCGCAATCTACAAAATAACGGCGAAAAGATTCGAAGTTCTTACGAAATTTAACTGTTATTTTCGGGTTTCACGGCATCGTCATTGTCCATGAAACATGGTTATAATTATATTTTTTATTTATTTATCAAATGCAAAATCTCTGAAACACAATTATCATACTTTTTGCATCAACATGTATTTAATAATTATGTGATGCACACATAGACATTATCATTCACTCGGTCAATTCATTCGTGCCAGCTCTCGTGAATCGACCTGTAGTTTGGTTCCCATTTTAAAACAACATGCTAGAGTAACACGCAACTTTGTATACACAGAGATTCATTCCCACGGTCGGAAACTAATTTATATTGCTATAGAAATTATCATTGAAAAAAAAGGATAGAGGTTTTTCATAGTAAAGTAATACTTTCTCTCATCATTTTCTTGTTTTATCCCATTTACTTGGGGTCGGCGCAGCAAGTCCTTTTCTTCCATACCTCCCTGATCCTTGTCATCTCGTCACTTACTTCCTTCTTTTTCATATCCTCTCTCACACAGTCCCTCCACCTTTTCCTTGGCCTACCTCGTTTCGTCCATCCCTCCACGTTCATACGTAACACTCTTTTGGTCAAATGACTGTCACCCCTCCGCATAATATGCCCATACACGCAAGGCTATGGGATCTCAATTTGTCGATGATAATACTTTCAGGCTTCTTCTAATATACTCATTTCTTATTCTGTCCATCCTCGTCACACCACACATCCATCTTAAAATTCTCATCTCCGTAACATGCAGTCTCTTTTCATCCGTCACCTTTAACGCCCAACATTCAGATCCATACATGACGACATGCCTCACAATGGTCTTATAAATTAAGCCCTTCAACCGAAGAGGCATTCTGCCATCGCATATTGTTCCGGAGACCTGTCGCCATTTCATGTAAAACTTTCTCATGTTATTCCAACACGCCGTTTTAAAATGAGAACCAAACTACACTCGATGAGAGTCGACTTGAGTCGAGCGTGCTCTCTCTCTCTCTCTTAATAATTTCGGATAATAATGTGTAACACAAACCTGTTATCAGTAAGGTTTCGCAACGTGTCTAGAACGGACATTTGGTCTGAAATAGTATCAGTGGGGCGCGACAGCAGGAATAGTATTGATCTGTTCAGACAATGGTGCAACCCTTCCAGCGAAATGACGGAAGACTTCTTTTTGGCTTGCGTTACTAACTTCACTATGAAATTAAACACCTGTAAATACAGAATATATTAATATTATTGTGAGTCGTCCCGTGACCAAGGTTGTTGTGACACATCCGAAACTTCGGGAAGCCTCAAGGAGGTAAATAATACGCGATAAAATTATGTTTAAGTCAAAATACGAAATATATAAATTTAAAAGTATTCATGCGGGTGGCGCAGGACCGGTCATTGTGGCACTCTTTGGGGGAGGCATATGTCCAGCAGTGGACGTCTTTCGGCTGATATGATGATGATGATGATGATGCATTCACTACTAAAAGTACACAACTATAATAGGCTATAATAGGCTGCGCTATTGTTCCATTTACGAGTTAAAAAAAAACCACACAAACTTACCTCATGTGGATCCCTAGATAGCTGTCCTTGCCAAAGTTTATCTACCAACCTCGCGGCTAAGTAACACACATTAGATATATTTGACTCTGAGCCAAACAACTCCGTGTTTAATAGGTTCTCCATCAGAGTCGTTAAAACGTCCGTCTGGAACTCGATTTGCTGCTGACTCGTGGAGTTAGCTGGTGAAGCATCGAGTACTAAATCGATTACCTGCAGTAAGAAAGAATTAAAGGTATTAAACCTGGGGAAAAATGATGATGATACATGATGCGTTATCTACGAATGAATGACTACCGTAAAATGGAGTGAATGATTACACGGGTAAACTTACGAGTAAGTGTCGCTAACACTCCCCTCCGACCGAGCGACCTTGGTTGGCACTTGGCACCGACCGCTGTAGTATGTATGACATTTTGCTGCAAACAACTGTCTACACGGTCGGTGCGGACCAAGGTCGCTCGGTCGGAGGGGCGTGTTGGCGACCGTCTAGCAGACACTTTAATCAATTATTCATTCAGTAGGATATTCTGCGTTTTTTTCGCAGAAACTGTGGTCGTGTGTTCATGCTATCCCATCATATCCTGGTATTTTTTCCTAAAGTCTGCACCCCAGTCTACGGCATGTAGTACTATTCTAGCATAAAAGCCGATTAGGTACAGTCGACGCCAAAAATATGTTTACAGTTTTCGCCTTATTGCAATGGAATAAGGTGCAGAAGTGTAAACATATTTTTGGCGTCGACTGTACATACAAGATACATACTTTACTGTCTCAAAATTCAAGTTTAACATTATTAATGTGTATATAGTAGGGTAATAGTTCGCGATAATGTTAGCATAATAAATAACATAGGTAATAGTATTTTATGCAACTGTTGTATAAGAAGGGTCTTAAAAGGCGAGTGGCGTGGGTTGCGATGCGAGCCTTGGCGAGCATCGCAATTAAAGACGCCACGAGCGTTTTTAGACAAGTTATACACCGTTGCATACAATACTTTTTCTACGACAAATTTTAAATAAACAGCAGACTACAGAATAGTTAAACTTTTCAGGCAGCAAGTTTTCTATTCGTACTTTTGCTACTCACACAATTTCTTCAGGAGTGCAGTTATTAATTTCTTCGACAATTTTAAAAGGAACGTACACTTTTGTCTTCACAAACACGAATAAAATCTTAATAGTTTATGACTAATAGTTTATCATCTTTCGTCTTTTCATTTTGAACTGTATTTTGGTGGAAAATCGGAAATGTGACAGCTGTTGCTTATGGTTTGTTTTTTTTTAATTTGTTTGCACTTGCCATCCGAACCAAACCGAATCCGGACCCGGACCGAATTCGAACTGTTTATTTTTATAAATAATAGCAAGAATTTATAAAACATGTAATTTAACACACAAAAGATGATGATTTATTATTATTGTAGTAAATAATTTATAATATACAAATGTTAAATCGTAAATAAATACTTTTATTTCGAAATATTTGTTTATGAAGTTAGCACCACTGCAATATAGCGGCCGATTTAAAAAAAAGTTAAACAGTGCTTTTATGAAAAATGTATGAACTAAAAAAGTACGCTAAGCAGTGCGTTTTTGGGCCATAGAGCATAGAGTTTTGCGACGACTTATTAGTGATGTCATTGTATTTGAGCTACAGCCTATATAAATGACAGATAACGGTACAGGAGTAGAAAAAAAATATATTTAGTACACTTTATGAACAATCATCATATCGTTATTCCCGGTTGTGCCCCTAAAGGAGCCCGGGGTCCGCTTTGACACCTAATCCCAAGATTTGGCATAGGCACTAGTTTTCGACTGCCATCTGACCTTCCAACCCAGAGGCAAAACTAGACCTTATTGGGAGTAGGCCGGTTTCCTCACGCACGATGTTTTCCTTCACCGAAAAGCTGACGGTAAATATTCCGTACGTAAGTTCGGAAAAACTCATTGGTACGAGCCGAGATTCGAACCCACGACCGCCGCTTGACAGCCGCATGCTTGAACCACTAGGCTACAGTAGCTCTTTATGAACAGCTAAATCATCAAAGATATTAAACTACTTTTACAAGTCTAAAGTCTAGTCCAGTACTAGTAGTACAATACAACACAAATATTCTTTATTTCTCACCAGGAATAGTACATAAAGAATAGTACGTGTGAAAATCTTTGAACCACCTGGATCAACTATGTATAGAACACTATTATATTATAAAATACGTATATTATGCACGCATAAATTATACAAACCGCACTGTAAACATGAACAAAGCAACATTAATGCATTTATCTACACCCCTATCATAAATCCTCATAAATCCAATGAAAATCATAATAAAATTGATTATATAATCGATGTTATTGTGGAATTCTAGTTCGTCATGATTTGAAATCTAGTCGGCCATGGCGGTGCAATGGCGGTTATTTTAATGGTTCCCGAACGCATCATTTAGGATTTATAATATGTGGGAAGATAAAGTAGTGTATGTAATTGTACATAATTAGGCATTAAAACCACTTGCCCTTCATTATGTACAGTCACATAAACTACTATTAAATAACGGTGTGCTAACTACCTTTGTTATAGCACTATAGCATAACCGTGACTAGTGCATTAAAATACGGTGTTATTAATGTACTGTGATTGTTAACAATGGTTGTGAGACTTGTGAGTAGAGATCATTTACTTTGCTCGAATAAAAATTATAGGAATCAATGGAAATAAATACAATTTTCTCTTAACATATTCAATGCCTACCTACCTTTTCGTAGCGTTACGCGTGTAGACAATAGCATAATTTTCCCACTTTGTTACGATTACTCCGTAGCATTGAAAGTGTTAAGGTATTATTTGGTTTTAACCACTGATAATTATTTTAAAACTAATGCGATCAAAGTAAATGAATTACTGCAGACGCCGGGAAAGAAGGGCTTGCCGGGTGAGTAGGTATAGTGATACCGTATCACTGATACGAAGCCGGCAAGCCCTTTTCACAGCCAGGCATGTATAGTGCTTTTCTCAAACATGCAATGAAATAAAAAAATAAAAACTCTTCAAACAAATTTTCATGGCTGAATGCCGTGATGCTGCGCCACAAATAGTGGAATTAAAATTAAAAAAAAATACTTCCTGGCCTACCCCTTCAATTTCGTATGAAATTCCTTTACAGTTCTCTCAAGTTCATCCGCCCGAAACGTGATAATTTTAAAGCCTGATATAACCCACGACGACATTTCATTGCATGTTTGAGAAAAGAATATAACGAACATAAGATGTCTAATATTTACGCTATAAAAGTAGGATGTAGGCGTGGGGCAGCTACAGGGCGTACAAAACATGGACGGTGGCACTGAGTCAGTGGCTGATGCAGTACTCTACAAACAACATTCAAGCCAGTGAGTGTTGAGTCTTCACTTCAAATTTATATTACAGTTCGAGCGGCCTATTACAGTCAGGCATTTGTTAAAGTCAATAGGGTTGTGGACTTTAATTTTATTATTACACCAAAAGAAAGAAGGCAAAAATATGCATAAAGACGAAAATCCTATTCAAATATCTCAAACACTTACGAAGATACAGCCATTTTAATATTGCTTGATAGAGAGGGAAAACACTTGATACCCGTGACGTCACCGGGTCTCAAGCGTCACAGTAAATGACAATCGTTTCATGTAAAGGTGCGTTTTGCGGAAAAGGGACAGAGTATACCCCCGCTTAAAACTTATTTATTGTCTTGTGTTACTTTTTTCTCCATGGGACTTTACTTTTAACATTATTGATGATTTTATTTGGTGTCACCATCCCTATTGACTTCGCGGTTTTCATCGATACTTGGTGCGGGTTACAAGTGTCACCTCACTAAGACGACAGTAGTCATACGCACCAGAAATAAAATAGTATAATATTTTCATTTAAATCGCGTGATGAAGACAAGATCAGCATTTTTTTCTCTCTGACACTTGGCGGAATGAGACGCATGTTCTATCTTCTCTTTATCACACGTTAAACGCAACGTTGATGTCTGTAGCTATGAAAATTAAAACGTTAAACTACATCAACTATGAACATTGAAAGCGCGTTAAGATTATGAATGTACAAGTTTACTTACCGGAGCAGCCTTGCCCGTTACGTTTAAGGGTAAGGAATCCAAGACGATGACCTTGAGGAAGTCCATGACGCCCTGCCGGGCGGGGTGCTGGGTGAGGGCGGCTGAACCCGCGACTATCACCACCTCCTTCTCTGAGCCGGGCGTGGACCCTCCAGAGTCCTCGCCACTCTCGCAGATAGCTAAAACATGGTCGCACGTTGCAGGTGGTTTGTATTTTTTCTCAAACATTCTCGGAAAGCGTCGCATTTTGTTTGAAAAACGAACACGCGAAGTGCCTAATTTTCATCCTTCAAAATTTAAAAAGTTAAATCTCTTTCCTGCGGCGCTACCACGAAATATGAAAGTCGAATTCGCAATATCTCTCTCTCTCTCTCTCTCTCTCTGTCGCTTGAATATGCAAGTGCGACAGAGATGGAGATACACGAACGAAAGAACGAAACGTTTCATAGTAGCCGCTCTGCCTAGGAGCAGGGACTGATTTCGGTTACGGTTATACCGGTATGAAACCGGTATTCCATTACGGTACCGTTACGTCGTAAAGGTTGTGTGCACTGCGAGAACATAACGGTACCGTAACCGTTTTGAAATACATATCGGTTACCGGTATTAGTTTGAAATGTTACCGTAACCATTATAATACCGGTGTTATAAAGGTAACCGAAAAAAATAAGCGAGCTGGCATTCTACAGAGGAAGCATTGGCTACTAGACATTTAAAGACAAAAAGTCAAAACGGCAGTGCCGCTGCCGGCGGTTTGGCAACAACGCCAGGCCAAAGTTAATATATCGGTTACCTTTAAAAAGCGGTTACGGTATTGGAACCGCTATTTGAAAATAGATATGACGTCATATCGTTAAAATAGAATACCGGTATTTTTCCGGTAAACCCATTATTTCCCGCTGCATTCAACTTTTTAAAATCCTGCTCGCGCCGTACTAAATCGAGAAGACGAAGGAAGAATCACATTCAGCCAAAGAAAATCACCCGCAAACCACGCGGTTTACATGGTGGTATTGTTTTTAAATTTTTTTTCGCTCTGTATTGTTTATGGTCAGAAGAAAATGAAATTAAAAAGTTTAAAAACGTAAGTAAATTCATTTATGTATTTGAGATCACTGAAACATGTGTTATAATTACTTGCAAAAATCGCATTGAGTGTAAAATATAGTGTGATGGTGAATACCGCCTTTGGAAGAAGTCTTAGAATGAATGCTTTCAGCTAAATCAAAGTCATCACTGTGTTATTAGCAGTGATCGGATCTAGGATGCAATTTGGAGTGAACGACCTCAAACGTTATGCTTATCGTGGATGTGTCTCGGATTTCCCGGGAGTTTGGGAAATGGGCTATTGTAAATTAAAAAATATGTCACTTAATATTTGCACACTTAAGGAACACTGGAATTGTCTAATAATGGGTATGTATAACTGTAATTATTATTATTTGTCGATATGTTGAGAATGTGATAAGCAGGGCTCGATTTAAATGTCAGTCAAGACATTATATACTGCTCATTTCAAGTGGCCATTTCATTTAATAAAAGAGGTTGATAAGTGGTAATTGTTTACGAATATACTATTAGAAGGCATTTTATGTGCGGTGCAGTGCAACGTCATCGGCACTAAAAGTTCGAGCCCTGGTGATAAGATTAACAAAATGGTGATACTAATAACTGATAAAAATTATTACTTTTACTTGTATACCCTGGTAAACATACAAGAATAATAAAAATACATAAAAGATAAGACCTACAAGTTACGTTCAGTTATTCTATATTATGCAGTAGGTACTGTAATCATTTTTGTTGTTTTTACATTTTCTGTAAATTTTATACTGTAAACTACTTAAAATTAAAAGTTATTTACCTTTTTGTAAAGGTAGGTAACAAAAAAAGTCGCGGGATTGTAAGTCATATCCATCTTAATATTACGGACTTAAACCCCGGGAAATTGCATCCTAGATCCGATCACTGGTTATTAGGTATGTCACAAAATTTGTTTTGTAATGTCTTTGAACCTTCGCGGAAACCGGGATTACCCGACTCGTCTCTTCAGGCAACCCCTTTCTTTGTACTAATGTACTATTTTTAGAGGTACTAACTATGAATAAAAATAACATGGAATCATTCTGTCCGCTCAATTCTAGCGCAACGAAAACTGTGCCGCTGTGGGCGGTCCTTACAAACTGTGCCGCATACGACTTCAGTTTGACTGGGATGTCAGGGAGTGACGGACGTGACGGTCAGGAATGCGTTTACTAAGAAAATACAAGATTTATTCTAATTTAAGATGCCCTCATGTGTTGTAAAGTGGTGCAAAAACCATTCCAAGGAAAATGGCATCACTTTTCACGCGTAAGTTAACCGATTACTTCAGTAAAACCTTTAAAATATATGATCACTTTTCTCTATAGGGATGATATTATGCCAAATGAAGTAAGTAGATTATTTTATTAGGTAGCTTATTGGATTCTAATTGGAGATGGGCCGACTTACTGAATTGTAACACCTTAATTATAATGCATGTACATGAAATGAAATGACAACGGATCTTGCCGACAGGCCAGTCGGCCGACTCGTGGGTTTTTGAATTGCAACAACACCATGCTTGAGGTTTGATGATGATAATAATAGTCAAGCTAACAGTGATGCTCAGGTATTGGCAAACACCGAAGAAAATAATTGTGATGTGTTTTCAACCATGCTTGATAAAAATACTACGTTACCAGAAACGATTGAGCAAATAATTGGCTACATAGCAGGTTTCGTCGCAAGGAAGCTGAATTCGAAAATAAATCGTATAGAATGTACAGCCTAGCTCTAAAATAAGAAAAGAGGGAATGTACAGAGTTTTTGTTCGCTACAAAAAAACTTCATTTCCATAAACTAATCTCTTTAAAAGATTTCGGTGGGTTGGCGTATCCGTCAGTCAGCTTGTTAAAAATATGTTACCGATCTGAATTAATATAACGATAACGATGTGTTAATATTTTTTACGAAACATTATGAAAGTGCAATCAGGAAAGTGTTTGACAAGCGAACATAACATGACAGTAATATCGAACAAATGTTTTCAGTATGTCACAAGCTTCAAAGACACATTTCGTTTCTTAATACAGCACCAAACTAATACTACACATGACATACCGCTGATCAAGAGCGTCATTCAAGAATTCATAACAACTCGCATGCACTACATTGCGAGAAGATACTCTGCTTCACTCATCTCGTCAAAAGTTAAATAAACTCACAATTTTTCGCGGAACATAATTATGTACACTGTACTTGTATAGTAATAAAAATAATTGTATTTAGTCATCATCATCATCATGTCAGCCGATAGACGTCCACTGCTGGACATAGGCCTCCCCCAAGGATTGCCACTGCGACCGATCTTGTGCCGCTCGCCTTTGTATTTAGTATAAATAAATAATTATTTGGAATATTAAAAATCTAAACTACCTATAGGTACTGTGTTAAGATACTTAATATAACGATGTAAAAATGTAGATATATGTAAATAAACTGTGTATGAGTAAAATGATTGATAAAATAATACGCGTACCTATAACAATCGTGTAAAATGTAATAATGCCTACATTATTACATTTTACACATCATTACACAACAACACATTACAAATTATAAAACTTTAGACGATCCTACATAGATCCTACCTACAGTGTACCTACTCGTATGTTGGTACACTGATTATTTACTCAAGTATAGGTAGGGTCATTTCGCCGGTTGGCGACCACCTAATTTTATGTGCCGGTTAGCGACCACTTATCTGACTTGGTGAACTGAAAGCATATTTTCTCGTTTTTTTTGTAAATTTCTATTCCATAACTACAAACAATAAGACATACGGCTGACTGTTTCAATAGGCTCTGTAGAATTGATGTTATCTTCAATTGAAAAAACCATCTTCTTCAAGTGGTCGCTAACCGAAGGTGGTCGCGTAACCGGCGAAATGACCCTACTTGAGTAAATAATCAGTGTACCAACATTTGTGTGAACATTCTATGTAGATATGGTGTAAATTATATTACCTGTAGTGTGTTAATAATCTGTATGTAACACACAATAAACACTAAAAGAAAATAAATCTATTGTGACACTAAAAACCTTTTTTATTTATTAAAACAATTGTTCAGTTGTTGCGTCGCGCACTCTGTGTGGCCAAACCTTTTATACATAGTGATAGGTAAGTAACTTAACATTATACTGTATGACAAAAATTACCTATGCCAACTTGAGTCAGTTTTATTTTATTACAATATTCTAACCTACACATTTGGTATCTTCAAAACTGCACAAATAATACATTAATTATTTGAATGGCTCTTTAATGTATGGCATAAACCTATCCATAACTGACGAACGGTGAACGGGCGTTGGCGGGGCGGGCTGCTGCTAGTGCTTGCAGCAAGAAGCTCATTGGCGGATAATGTTACTGATTGGTAGTTATTGACAATATATCTATTTCACTTATACGTAAGTGTTCACAATAGTGTAAAAGAGATGACTGTTACTTTGTTTGTCATGTTCGGATAAAGGCTCTGTATACGTAACGTCTTATTTAAATGTAAGTGTATTTGTGTTTGTGTGCTAACTGTCCCGATAAATTTAACGGCGAAGTACTGAGATGCGGCTTCCATGTTATTTGTGTTCGTAGGGTACTAACTATTTAAATAGCCGAAGGAAACGATTATGAGTACTCACGCATATGAATATCATCTACTGTATAAAGCGGGAAGAGCGTCGACGCCAAAGCTGTTAATACTTCAGCGGTCATCATTATTGTCACGAAGTCCGGGAGAGTGTTGTATAGAGAAAACAGCACCTACGCATAAACATAACAATGCTTATTTATGATATTTAGTGTTCCCATTAAACTATGTGAGCGAGTAACACACTTACTTGTATAATTGCAACAGGATAATCAGCGAGCCATTCCGGCAGTGTGGCCTGATCAGAGTGGATCAATGATCTGACGGCTCCAAGAAGGATGACCACGGCTTCAGGACACAGCGTGATCCTCGCCGCGACAGCAGCCGACGACTGTCTAGAGGGCGCGGCAGCACCCCAAGCGGCCGCCCACACTCGTTCCACGGATACTGTTCTATCCGAACTCACGTTGCGCATAGGCTGGCCGAGCGTTAAACCGAACAACAGGTAGTACAACTCTGGTATTTGTAGATGGGATAAAACCAGCCTGAAAAATAAGTAGCTTGTTTATGCTACGTTCAAATATCTTAAACGACCGGAACGATGAAAGGACTGCGCCAATGTGCTAAAATTATCAAGAATGACTTTTCTAGTTACCAAGATAACATGACGAATCCAGATGTGCTTAGTAACGCCATATGTAAATGAGAGTGCGTATGAACAGCGGTAGAAAGCACCACACCGGCTTGCTGCGGTGTTACCACTACCTCAGTGTTGCGAAGCCAGCCACCGTTAAAGGCGCCTTCACGGAATCTAAAAAAAACATGTAAACTTATAAAGATCGCACAAAAATCTGAACATGTTGTATTGATGTGATGATGACAATTACCTTTGCATTATAGCAGATTGCTGACCCTGTCCTGAGCAAAGAATAACCAGTAACCTCAACGCCCACAACACAGTCGTTGAATGAACGTTTTCCTGCATGAAACTCAGAAGCCAATCCATTCCCAACACCTTCGAAATCTCTTCACATAAGATCGTGTTAACTAGATTCCGCGCTGTAAATAATAACCCGTGTAAAACGTTAAAACATTTGTTTCGCAGGATAATTTGTTCGCCTTCACATTCTTTCTCGCAATCGCTTTCCTTCAGATTGAGGCCTCTCTCTGTCTGCGAGGGCAATGGCAGTGTGTAAGCCATGAACTGGCCTAAGCACAGGAGGTCGCTGGGCCGCGGCTGTCCACCCAATAGCGCGGCTAGCAATTGTATAAGAACGTTCTTTGTGCTGACGACTTTCACGTCATTAATGATGTACAGAAGCTTCGAGACCAGCTGTAGATCTCGCATTGTGCGTAAGTTATGAGTCTTGTGCGCCGTCTCAGTTGCGAGTTCGAGCAAATGTTCTAGCAGACTCTTTATTAGTCCTCCTGGAGCCCCGAGCCACACATCCAACTCGCAAATCAAATCCTGGAACGGGGTTAAGTAAAACTAATAAAACATACATCATGGTGCCCCTAGTTCTAACGAACAAAATAAAAACTGTTGTCTGAGAAGAGTTTGCATACCTGAAAAGCAGTCAAATTTGGTATTGACGAAGTCTCCTTTTGACTATCGACAGTGCCCACGAGACCAAAAATTAGGTGTAGAATGTGAGAGTTGAGTAGTTGCTTTTTCCGTTTCAACAGCATGGCTAGAGTCTGGTATCCTTTCCGTCGGTCCATTTCCGCTTGGGCCGCTTTATTGGAACGCACAACACAAACCAGCGCTTTGACACCGGCGTACAGACACTCAACATCTTGTGCCATTGCGATTAAACCTAGTAAAACTGAGCACCCACCGACAGTATCGATCTGGAACAAAAAAATATTAACATTGTTTACTTTCGCTACGATAAATTGTTATGTGTTTCACTGAATGTGTAGTTGATGCCTCACCATTATGGCAGCAGGTTTTGGACAGAAAACCCTTACGCCCAAATACCCGACGACCGTCCCGCCCAAGCACCGCGCGGGTCCCATCAAATGTCCGGCAGAATTGTGCAATATCCTTATAGGCGTCGCATTTTCATGAGAAGACATGCCTAATTGCTTCGCTATCGCTTTGTTGTCGTTCTTGCTATACACTTTGCGTATTTTAGCCAGAGTTAGTTGGGACATCGCTCGGGCGTTGATGCCAAATACGACTTTTTCTTCGGCCACTAAGGGTGGCAAGGGTTCCTGGTTGTGGCCGGGCGGTAGAGGCGCTTGGAGCGTGCCTACATAGTGTGGACCCAGTTGGTATATCACTGATACTGTTTGAGCAGGTAACACCTGTAAAACGAAATAGATTTGCTATATTTGTCACTTAAAGTTACAGGGAAACTTTAAATGGTAAGGCTGCGTCGAATTTCGAAGCGATCCGATACGGTGATGCGGGAATGCAATGCGATGCGCTTCGACCCGGCGGCCTAATCCTACGTGCGCGCGAATCGCCCCGCCGCAGTACTACCACCGCCGCCGCCGCGTCACATTTGCGCGAAAATATCAAACCAACTGATCGCGCCCGCATCCCGCGCCTGTATTGGTCACGTAGGCCACTTCAATAGTTTCGTCCACCTAGGACACCTTGTAAGAGAACTGGATTTCGCCGGGCTGTATGGACGGTGAAGGCCCCTCAGACACTCACGTCCTCCAGCAGCAGCGCGGGCCCCTGGCGCCACACGAGGCGCGAGTAGCGGCGCCACGGCGGCGGCGTGCCCAGCACGCAGTACACGCTCGACGCACCCGACAGTGTCGCCGCGCCGCCGCCAGGGTTCGCGCTCACGTAGTGAAGCTTGCCGGAGTGCATGTGCTGACTGTATGGACGGTGAAGGCCACTCACGTCCTCCAGCAGCAGCGCGGGCCCCTGGCGCCACACGAGGCGCGAGTAGCGGCGCCACGGCGGCGGCGTGCCCAGCACGCAGTACACGCTCGACGCACCCGACAGTGTCGCCGCGCCGCCGCCAGGGTTCGCGCTCACGTAGTGAAGCTTGCCGGAGTGCATGTGCTGACTGTATGGACGGTGAAGGCCACTCACGTCCTCCAGCAGCAGCGCGGGCCCCTGGCGCCACACGAGGCGCGAGTAGCGGCGCCACGGCGGCGGCGTGCCCAGCACGCAGTACACGCTCGACGCACCCGACAGTGTCGCCGCGCCGCCGCCAGGGTTCGCGCTCACGTAGTGAAGCTTGCCGGAGTGCATGTGCTGACTGTATGGACGGTGAAGGCCACTCACGTCCTCCAGCAGCAGCGCGGGCCCCTGGCGCCACACGAGGCGCGAGTAGCGGCGCCACGGCGGCGGCGTGCCCAGCACGCAGTACACGCTCGACGCACCCGACAGTGTCGCCGCGCCGCCGCCAGGGTTCGCGCTCACGTAGTGAAGCTTGCCGGAGTGCATGTGCTGACTGTATGGACGGTGAAGGCCACTCACGTCCTCCAGCAGCAGCGCGGGCCCCTGGCGCCACACGAGGCGCGAGTAGCGGCGCCACGGCGGCGGCGTGCCCAGCACGCAGTACACGCTCGACGCACCCGACAGTGTCGCCGCGCCGCCGCCAGGGTTCGCGCTCACGTAGTGAAGCTTGCCGGAGTGCATGTGCTGACTGTATGGACGGTGAAGGCCACTCACGTCCTCCAGCAGCAGCGCGGGCCCCTGGCGCCACACGAGGCGCGAGTAGCGGCGCCACGGCGGCGGCGTGCCCAGCACGCAGTACACGCTCGACGCACCCGACAGTGTCGCCGCGCCGCCGCCAGGGTTCGCGCTCACGTAGTGAAGCTTGCCGGAGTGCATGTGCTGACTGTATGGACGGTGAAGGCCACTCACGTCCTCCAGCAGCAGCGCGGGCCCCTGGCGCCACACGAGGCGCGAGTAGCGGCGCCACGGCGGCGGCGTGCCCAGCACGCAGTACACGCTCGACGCACCCGACAGTGTCGCCGCGCCGCCGCCAGGGTTCGCGCTCACGTAGTGAAGCTTGCCGGAGTGCATGTGCTGACTGTATGGACGGTTAAGGCCACTCACGTCCTCCAGCAGCAGCGCGGGCCCCTGGCGCCACACGAGGCGCGAGTAGCGGCGCCACGGCGGCGGCGTGCCCAGCACGCAGTACACGCTCGACGCACCCGACAGTGTCGCCGCGCCGCCGCCAGGGTTCGCGCTCACGTAGTGAAGCTTGCCGGAGTGCATGTGCTGACTGTATGGACGGTTAAGGCCACTCACGTCCTCCAGCAGCAGCGCGGGCCCCTGGCGCCACACGAGGCGCGAGTAGCGGCGCCACGGCGGCGGCGTGCCCAGCACGCAGTACACGCTCGACGCACCCGACAGTGTCGCCGCGCCGCCGCCAGGGTTCGCGCTCACGTAGTGAAGCTTGCCGGAGTGCATGTGCTGACCTGATCGTACGATCAATAATTATTTATTTATTTATGTATTTATTTCAAGTAACTTAGACTCATATTTCTTATATTTATGGTTAGTATGTACTTATAGCTGTGTTAAAGTTTAGGTTAGACATAGTATGTACATATAGAAACATGCATGTCATCGCAGTGCCTCAAATATGGGCAGTTAAACCCCCCAGCCAACAAACGCAGGATGGATTATACATACAGTACATGTGAAGAACGAAAAAAAGGTGCTCAAGACAAAAATTAACAACTCCTAGACTTTGACAGGGGCCGCCTTCTTAGAAACGGCTTTTTGCCGAACTGAATATTCAGACAAACGATACAGTTGGCAAATCAAATAGTGATTGCGACAGATATCCCCGTAAATGTTCCCATTGACCCAGTTGTGTGACAATATGCTCACCGTCCAAGTAGAGCGAGAAGGAGGAGTTCTTCAGCACGGCCCGGTTGAGCACCAGCACCAGGTGGTGCCACTGGCCTTCGTGCTGCAGGTCCGGGCACCAGACGCGCGCGCCGCACTCGCCCGACCCTTCGGGCTCCCATTCACCAACGTCTGTGATAATATCAACGATCAGTACATTATCACTGCCATGCTACCAATAGAAATGTTAACCTGCACGTTATTTAGCGGAATAGCAAAAGAATATTATTTTAGTAACTTTTCCATTTGAGCCAACTGAAATTTGAAAGCACTTACTGCACTTACGCAGTGCGGGTCGGTGCGCGGGTCGGAGTACTTCTCCACGCATATCCAGGTTGAATAAATACTTACTATGCGGGACCATAGTCTCCTGCGTCGATATGATGATAGCCTTGTCCCTCGCGGACAGCACGACCGCCAGACACACGAGGTGGTCCTCCCGGCTGTTGTTGGTGTTCCTCACGAGGGTCAGCAGCCGGACGCAGTGCGGGTCGGTGCGCGGGTCGGAGTACTTCTCCACGCATATCCAGGTTGAATAAATACTTACTATGCGGGACCATAGTCTCCTGCGTCGATATGATGATAGCCTTGTCCCTCGCGGACAGCACGACCGCCAGACACACGAGGTGGTCCTCCCGGCTGTTGTTGGTGTTCCTCACGAGGGTCAGCAGCCGGACGCAGTGCGGGTCGGTGCGCGGGTCGGAGTACTTCTCCACGCATATCCAGGTTGAATAAATACTTACTATGCGGGACCATAGTCTCCTGCGTCGATATGATGATAGCCTTGTCCCTCGCGGACAGCACGACCGCCAGACACACGAGGTGGTCCTCCCGGCTGTTGTTGGTGTTCCTCACGAGGGTCAGCAGCCGGACGCAGTGCGGGTCGGTGCGCGGGTCGGAGTACTTCTCCACGCATATCCAGGTTGAATAAATACTTACTATGCGGGACCATAGTCTCCTGCGTCGATATGATGATAGCCTTGTCCCTCGCGGACAGCACGACCGCCAGACACACGAGGTGGTCCTCCCGGCTGTTGTTGGTGTTCCTCACGAGGGTCAGCAGCCGGACGCAGTGCGGGTCGGTGCGCGGGTCGGAGTACTTCTCCACGCATATCCAGGTTGAATAAATACTTACTATGCGGGACCATAGTCTCCTGCGTCGATATGATGATAGCCTTGTCCCTCGCGGACAGCACGACCGCCAGACACACGAGGTGGTCCTCCCGGCTGTTGTTGGTGTTCCTCACGAGGGTCAGCAGCCGGACGCAGTGCGGGTCGGTGCGCGGGTCGGAGTACTTCTCCACGCATATCCAGGTTGAATAAATACTTACTATGCGGGACCATAGTCTCCTGCGTCGATATGATGATAGCCTTGTCCCTCGCGGACAGCACGACCGCCAGACACACGAGGTGGTCCTCCCGGCTGTTGTTGGTGTTCCTCACGAGGGTCAGCAGCCGGACGCAGTGCGGGTCGGTGCGCGGGTCGGAGTACTTCTCCACGCATATCCAGGTTGAATAAATACTTACTATGCGGGACCATAGTCTCCTGCGTCGATATGATGATAGCCTTGTCCCTCGCGGACAGCACGACCGCCAGACACACGAGGTGGTCCTCCCGGCTGTTGTTGGTGTTCCTCACGAGGGTCAGCAGCCGGACGCAGTGCGGGTCGGTGCGCGGGTCGGAGTACTTCTCCACGCATATCCAGGTTGAATAAATACTTACTATGCGGGACCATAGTCTCCTGCGTCGATATGATGATAGCCTTGTCCCTCGCGGACAGCACGACCGCCAGACACACGAGGTGGTCCTCCCGGCTGTTGTTGGTGTTCCTCACGAGGGTCAGCAGCCGGACGCAGTGCGGGTCGGTGCGCGGGTCGGAGTACTTCTCCACGCATATCCAGGTTGAATAAATACTTACTATGCGGGACCATAGTCTCCTGCGTCGATATGATGATAGCCTTGTCCCTCGCGGACAGCACGACCGCCAGACACACGAGGTGGTCCTCCCGGCTGTTGTTGGTGTTCCTCACGAGGGTCAGCAGCCGGACGCAGTGCGGGTCGGTGCGCGGGTCGGAGTACTTCTCCACGCATATCCAGGTTGAATAAATACTTACTATGCGGGACCATAGTCTCCTGCGTCGATATGATGATAGCCTTGTCCCTCGCGGACAGCACGACCGCCAGACACACGAGGTGGTCCTCCCGGCTGTTGTTGGTGTTCCTCACGAGGGTCAGCAGCCGGACGCAGTGCGGGTCGGTGCGCGGGTCGGAGTACTTCTCCACGCATATCCAGGTTGAATAAATACTTACTATGCGGGACCATAGTCTCCTGCGTCGATATGATGATAGCCTTGTCCCTCGCGGACAGCACGACCGCCAGACACACGAGGTGGTCCTCCCGGCTGTTGTTGGTGTTCCTCACGAGGGTCAGCAGCCGGACGCAGTGCGGGTCGGTGCGCGGGTCGGAGTACTTCTCCACGCATATCCAGGTTGAATAAATACTTACTATGCGGGACCATAGTCTCCTGCGTCGATATGATGATAGCCTTGTCCCTCGCGGACAGCACGACCGCCAGACACACGAGGTGGTCCTCCCGGCTGTTGTTGGTGTTCCTCACGAGGGTCAGCAGCCGGACGCAGTGCGGGTCGGTGCGCGGGTCGGAGTACTTCTCCACGCATATCCAGGTTGAATAAATACTTACTATGCGGGACCATAGTCTCCTGCGTCGATATGATGATAGCCTTGTCCCTCGCGGACAGCACGACCGCCAGACACACGAGGTGGTCCTCCCGGCTGTTGTTGGTGTTCCTCACGAGGGTCAGCAGCCGGACGCAGTGCGGGTCGGTGCGCGGGTCGGAGTACTTCTCCACGCATATCCAGGTTGAATAAATACTTACTATGCGGGACCATAGTCTCCTGCGTCGATATGATGATAGCCTTGTCCCTCGCGGACAGCACGACCGCCAGACACACGAGGTGGTCCTCCCGGCTGTTGTTGGTGTTCCTCACGAGGGTCAGCAGCCGGACGCAGTGCGGGTCGGTGCGCGGGTCGGAGTACTTCTCCACGCATATCCAGGTTGAATAAATACTTACTATGCGGGACCATAGTCTCCTGCGTCGATATGATGATAGCCTTGTCCCTCGCGGACAGCACGACCGCCAGACACACGAGGTGGTCCTCCCGGCTGTTGTTGGTGTTCCTCACGAGGGTCAGCAGCCGGACGCAGTGCGGGTCGGTGCGCGGGTCGGAGTACTTCTCCACGCATATCCAGGTTGAATAAATACTTACTATGCGGGACCATAGTCTCCTGCGTCGATATGATGATAGCCTTGTCCCTCGCGGACAGCACGACCGCCAGACACACGAGGTGGTCCTCCCGGCTGTTGTTGGTGTTCCTCACGAGGGTCAGCAGCCGGACGCAGTGCGGGTCGGTGCGCGGGTCGGAGTACTTCTCCACGCATATCCAGGTTGAATAAATACTTACTATGCGGGACCATAGTCTCCTGCGTCGATATGATGATAGCCTTGTCCCTCGCGGACAGCACGACCGCCAGACACACGAGGTGGTCCTCCCGGCTGTTGTTGGTGTTCCTCACGAGGGTCAGCAGCCGGACGCAGTGCGGGTCGGTGCGCGGGTCGGAGTACTTCTCCACGCATATCCAGGTTGAATAAATACTTACTATGCGGGACCATAGTCTCCTGCGTCGATATGATGATAGCCTTGTCCCTCGCGGACAGCACGACCGCCAGACACACGAGGTGGTCCTCCCGGCTGTTGTTGGTGTTCCTCACGAGGGTCAGCAGCCGGACGCAGTGCGGGTCGGTGCGCGGGTCGGAGTACTTCTCCACGCATATCCACGTGGAGTAGGTGAGCCCGGTTTGGGGAGGGAATACTCTGTCACCTGGGAGAAAAAGTTGTAGATGAATTATTCATACTATAGTATTCATATATCATCATCATCATCATATCAGCCGAAGGACGTCCACTGCTGGACATATGCCTCCCCCAAAGAGTGCCAAAGTGACCGGTCCTGCGCTGCCCGCACTATAATATTATACATGCGAAAGTGACCGCTCTGTTTGTCTGTTCCCAAACCAATTGGGTATTGAGCTTGCTAAATTTTATAAATAAAGGGCTTAGGGCGAGTTGCACCTACTTGATTACAGACCGATCAACGTTAAATATAGCGCTGGCAGCTGTCATTCCATATAAACTTGTCAAACTTTCCATACATTTCGATTTTAACGAACACCGCTTACGGTTACAGACGGTTTGGTGCAACCCACCCTTAGTGTTCAATATAAGGTCACAAAATAAAACTCCAGGAAGTCACGAGCAAGCAAAGTTACCAGAGCCAATCCCGCCAAGGGTGGCGTTGTCCTGAGTCCCAAGTGCGTTGAGGTTGGCCGACTGGGGCGCTATACTCGGCAAGTATAAGCAGCCGAAGCCTTCCGCTGACATGTCGAACTCCACGAACGGAGGCAACGTGCACGAATTTTGTGATCTGTTAAAAAATGATGTGCTTAAGTCTACACACTTTCTTCTATTTATTTAGCGTGACATTGATAAGCTGCTTTTGCAACCATCCCAAGAGAAACAAGGATACATTTTCTCAGTTCCATTATTCCATGGGGAACTTGTTATTGGTATATTGACGCGCTTGCGGTGTCACCCAAGTGCAGTAAAGGATTGAAATAAGATATAAGAATTAAGATGTAAGATTAAATATGAATACAGGAAAATATATTGTAGAAGCGATTATAAATCCAAAATGTTAGTCTAACTAGTCAGACAAACATTGTGGAGAATCTAGAAATGTGAGATATTGAACGGACGCTAGGTTACCTGTAATCCCTAGGAGTGGTCATAGACACCAGGGTCTTGATGCGCGTGAGTGGCACCGGCCCGCCCGGCTTGCTCACCTGCCCCAGCTCCGGCGCCACGCAGTTCAGCGGGTTGCCCATGCGCAGGAACTCTCTGGAACATACGGTAACATTACGCGTTCTCCAAGAGTGTACGCGTAGCTGCACGTATACATGGCGTTCCAGGACACGCGTAACCGACTACGCGTACCAATGGTACGCGCTGTCCGTACGCAGCTTTACAGGTTTGTAGCGTTTTGCAGAGTTTTTGCGATAAGTGAGGAACACAAGCGACCGGCGTGAGTCTGGAGACCGCGACTAGCGGAGGATTACTACGTGGTAGCGTGACATACGTGTTCATCGAACTGGGTTGATACTTCAGCGCGATTTAGTAGAAAAACAATCACGTTATCCGACCGTCTCAACTTGGTATGCAATAGTGGCAAACACAACACACTTCTTCACTACTCCCGAGCGCGTGCTATTGCCCATATAACACTTTAATACTAGAATGGCGATGTAAGCGTAGCACGCGCGCCACTAGTTTGAATATGCGCTCAAGCTTTAGCACCAACGCCACCCTCACGCCGTGTTGTTGTAGGCTTGGTGGAGGGGGCGAGGTGGCGACACCGGTCCCGATGGAAATCACGCGCCATACCCCGCGTTATAGTATTTATTTAGTGTTCTGTGTAATAGTGCCCTCTTTCCTTTTTGCATGACATTGATTTATTATTAATATATTGACATTGCTACACTTTGATTTCTATTTTTATTATTTTTTTTACTTTTTTACTAATTTAATTCGATATTAATATAACAATGAATAATAAGGACATAATTTCAATGACATGCATATTGAGAATCAAAATATTGTACGCCAAACTCTGGCTGATTGTGATGTAACCAAAATACTAACCCTAAGACCATTTTTATAACCACTCACATTCGAACAATAAATAATTTGTATTGTATTGTATCCATGCAGCTCGGTTCCTCGTCAAGTGGACTGAATGAGAAAGACAGCATTTGACAGCCCTCTTAATAGAGATGTAGATTCATGTTAAACTTGAAAACGTAGTGTTGCTAAATGGATATAAACCATCAAAGTGTTGTAATAAAGTATATATTAAAAATATAATTAAAATCATAAAAAGGTATGGACCTTAAAAGATGTGTTTTTTTTGTCCTAGAGTAAATTTAAAGCTACCTTTACGCTTTTATAGAAACAAAATATTACAACTACGGACCTAAACGCCTTACGAAACAGCAAATTACTTGATGTTCCATACAACGATAAGTACAAATAGCGGATTGTGACGTCATACTTTTAAGTCAAATAGTATGAAGCGTTTTAGGCTGCCGCCAGCGAGGCCAACCTTTGTCTCAAATTCGTGGGTGCTTATGTTCTTTAATTGTAGTTGATCCCATACAAACATTTGTTCCTCTCCAAAAACTAGTTCGAATGGCATCGTAAAAAAAATCTTAGTATATACCCCTATCAGTCCAGCGCACTGGAATCCTTCCTCTAGCGCGTCCCCGCGCGCTACTACCGCACTAACGTGACACTCCGTGTGTGTACCTGAGCTCGTGCGGCTGCAGCGCGTGCGCGGCGAGCCGCTCCAGCATGTACATGGCGGGCGCGTGCAGCGGGTGCTTCTCCGCGCGCAGCGCCGCGCCCATCACGCGCAGCACCGCGCCCGCCAGCCCGCAGCCGCACATCACCTGCTGGTTGCGTATGTGTACCTGAGCTCGTGCGGCCGCAGCGCGTGCGCGGCGAGCCGCTCCAGCATGTACATGGCGGGCGCGTGCAGCGGGTGCTTCTCCGCGCGCAGCGCCGCGCCCATCACGCGCAGCACCGCGCCCGCCAGCCCGCAGCCGCACATCACCTGCTGGTTGCGTATGTGTACCTGAGCTCGTGCGGCCGCAGCGCGTGCGCGGCGAGCCGCTCCAGCATGTACATGGCGGGCGCGTGCAGCGGGTGCTTCTCCGCGCGCAGCGCCGCGCCCATCACGCGCAGCACCGCGCCCGCCAGCCCGCAGCCGCACATCACCTGCTGGTTGCGTATGTGTACCTGAGCTCGTGCGGCCGCAGCGCGTGCGCGGCGAGCCGCTCCAGCATGTACATGGCGGGCGCGTGCAGCGGGTGCTTCTCCGCGCGCAGCGCCGCGCCCATCACGCGCAGCACCGCGCCCGCCAGCCCGCAGCCGCACATCACCTGCTGGTTGCGTATGTGTACCTGAGCTCGTGCGGCCGCAGCGCGTGCGCGGCGAGCCGCTCCAGCATGTACATGGCGGGCGCGTGCAGCGGGTGCTTCTCCGCGCGCAGCGCCGCGCCCATCACGCGCAGCACCGCGCCCGCCAGCCCGCAGCCGCACATCACCTGCTGGTTGCGTATGTGTACCTGAGCTCGTGCGGCCGCAGCGCGTGCGCGGCGAGCCGCTCCAGCATGTACATGGCGGGCGCGTGCAGCGGGTGCTTCTCCACGCGCAGCGCCGCGCCCATCACGCGCAGCACCGCGCCCGCCAGCCCGCAGCCGCACATCACCTGCTGGTTGCGTATGTGTACCTGAGCTCGTGCGGCCGCAGCGCGTGCGCGGCGAGCCGCTCCAGCATGTACATGGCGGGCGCGTGCAGCGGGTGCTTCTCCACGCGCAGCGCCGCGCCCATCACGCGCAGCACCGCGCCCGCCAGCCCGCAGCCGCACATCACCTGCTGGTTGCGTATGTGTACCTGAGCTCGTGCGGCCGCAGCGCGTGCGCGGCGAGCCGCTCCAGCATGTACATGGCGGGCGCGTGCAGCGGGTGCTTCTCCGCGCGCAGCGCCGCGCCCATCACGCGCAGCACCGCGCCCGCCAGCCCGCAGCCGCACATCACCTGCTGGTTGCGTATGTGTACCTGAGCTCGTGCGGCCGCAGCGCGTGCGCGGCGAGCCGCTCCAGCATGTACATGGCGGGCGCGTGCAGCGGGTGCTTCTCCGCGCGCAGCGCCGCGCCCATCACGCGCAGCACCGCGCCCGCCAGCCCGCAGCCGCACATCACCTGCTGGTTGCGTATGTGTACCTGAGCTCGTGCGGCCGCAGCGCGTGCGCGGCGAGCCGCTCCAGCATGTACATGGCGGGCGCGTGCAGCGGGTGCTTCTCCGCGCGCAGCGCCGCGCCCATCACGCGCAGCACCGCGCCCGCCAGCCCGCAGCCGCACATCACCTGCTGGTTGCGTATGTGTACCTGAGCTCGTGCGGCCGCAGCGCGTGCGCGGCGAGCCGCTCCAGCATGTACATGGCGGGCGCGTGCAGCGGGTGCTTCTCCGCGCGCAGCGCCGCGCCCATCACGCGCAGCACCGCGCCCGCCAGCCCGCAGCCGCACATCACCTGCTGGTTGCGTATGTGTACCTGAGCTCGTGCGGCCGCAGCGCGTGCGCGGCGAGCCGCTCCAGCATGTACATGGCGGGCGCGTGCAGCGGGTGCTTCTCCGCGCGCAGCGCCGCGCCCATCACGCGCAGCACCGCGCCCGCCAGCCCGCAGCCGCACATCACCTGCTGGTTGCGTTCGCTGCAAGACAAAGGACAGCTTAAGGGCGAGTTGCACCAACTTAGCGATTACAGACGGATCAAAGCCCAGCACAGCCCGCGGCGCTGCAGCCGTCATTCCATACAAACTTGAAACTTTCCTTTCAATGTCCAGGGTCAGTTACAATGCTTACAGTGCGACCGAACATTCAAAACTAAGTTCGGTTTTTCAAGCCTCACAAGTGCTCATCAGAAAAAAATATAAGGGTCTCCGTCGTCAGTTACGATAGGGAGGACTATAATCTCCACTTATAATAAATCTCTAAATTAAAAAAAGAATCAGCCAGTTTGAAACTAAGCTTTGCGCGGGTCGAATGTTCTCAGCATCCCATGAACGGAAAAATATGAAACATTTTATATAGGTACATTATTATTCTAGCTGCAACTTAGGATAGTTTTTATCCGACTGCGACAGTTAATTAATTTTCTGAAATATACGACTTCATTTAATTTTTCATTTATTTTTATTGAAATCAAACGCTGCTCCAACTGTCAGCTATAAGAAACGTCAAATTTTCGTCAAAATGGCGGAATTGCTTTGCCTTTCACTTATTAATAATTTAAATCCCGTCTACGATAGACCTTTACGAGACAAATGCTAAAATATAAACCATAAAAAAATATTCGATTCTGATATGAGAACTTATATGCGCAAATGTCGTATTATGTCGTAATTTCAATAAATGAAATCAACAAATTTGAACAATATAATTAACACGAATTTGTTTTTTTTGAATGACAATGGCACGCGCTCGGCGCATTCAGCCAAAGTACCTGCGGCGCTACCACGAAAACCGATACTCAATGTTCATATATTTGCAGCCCTGTCACTCGAGTAAGGTTAGTGCGATAAATATAGAGATACCCGAATATTTTCGAATTCCGAAGTTCGTGGTTATAGCTCAGGAATCGAAAATATGGTAAATAATCATAATGTATTTTCTCGAAAAAGAATTTAAAATAAATATAGTCAAATGGAGAAAAAAACAAAGCAAGAGGTTATATAGGTAATGATTAAGTTATAAGAGTCCAAAGTTTTAAGAGGGGGTATGTTCTGTCCCTTTTCCGCAAAACGCACCTTCATATGAAACGATTGTTTTTTACTATGACGCTCGAGTATATTGACGTCACAGTCCCTCATCGTTTTCTCACTCTAACAAGCGACATTAAAACGGATGTAGTAATATTCATAATTTTTTGAGATATTTGAATGGGAGTTTCATTATCTTCTATCTATTTATACATAATAAATGCCTATGTCCTGACTGACTTATTCACTCAATCACTCACTCACTCACTCATCAACGCACAGCCGAAACTACTAATCTTAGAGAGTTGATTTTTGCACAGTATGTTGCTTTTATAACGTGAGCTAGGGATAAAAAGGGATTTTTGAAAATTCTACCCCTAAGGGGGTAAAATGGGGGTGCAAAGTTTGTATGGGAGAACCTTTTTTTTTTGAGCTATAGACTTAAACTTTGTAGAAAAATTAGTTATTAGAATACAAATGAAACACTTTCAGCGTTTTGGAAAATTCCACCCCTACGGGGGTAAAATAGGGGTGCAAGGTTTGTATGGGGAAAACATTTTTTTTTAAATAGAGACTTAAAACTTTGTAGAAAGATCAGTCATTAGAATACAAATAAAGAACTTTCAGGGTTTTAGAAAATTCTACCCCTAAAGGGGTAAAATAGAGTGCAAAGTTTGTATGGGAAAAACTACTTTTTTTTAAATAGAGACTTAAAACTTTGTAGAGAAATTATTCATTAGAATACAAATAAAGTACCTAGATTCAGTGTTTTAAAAAATCTACCCCTAAGGGGGTAAAATAGGGGTGCAAATTTTGTATGGGGGAAACAATCTTTTTTTTAAATAGAGACTTAAAACTTTGTAGAAAGATTAGTCATCAGAATACAAATTAAGTACTTTCAGCGTTTTAGAAAATTCTACCCCTAAAAATAGGGGGCTAAAATAGGGGTGCAAAGTTTGTATGTGGGAAACTATTTTTTTTAGCTAGAGTCCTAAAACTTTGTAGAAAGATTATTTAAATACAAAGAAAGTACTTTCAGCGTTTTGGAAAATTTCACCCCTAAGGGGGTAAAATAGGGTGCAAAGTTTGTATAGGAAAAACATATTTTTTTTTAATAGAGACTTAAAATTTTGACGAAAAATTACTTATTAGAACATCAAAAATACTAAATTCGGCGTTTTACAAAAATCATTCCCTAAGGGGGTTAAAAAAGGGTGCAAGGTTTGTATGGGGAACACTTTTTCTGAGCTAGACACTTAAAACTTTGTAGAAAGATTACTTATAAAAATACAAAAAAAAAGACTTTCAGCGTTTTGAAAAAATCTATCCCTAAGGGGGATAAACAGGGGTGCAAAGTTTTTATCAGGGAAAGTTTATGTTTTGGAGTTAGAGACTTGAAACTTTGTAGAAAGATTACTTATTAAAATACAAAAAAAGAACACAAATCGTTTTAGAAAATTCCACCCCTAATAGGGTTAAAAAGGAGAGCAAGCTTTGCATGGGCAACACTTTTTTTTGAGTTAGACTTAAAACTTTGCAAAAAGATTACTTATTAGAATACCTACTAAAAAGAACTTTCAGCGTTTTAGAAAACTCCATCCCTAAGGGGATCCTTAAGATCCTTAAGAAGGGTAGCCAGTGTTGTGTGGGAAAAACTTTTTTTTTTACTAGACTTAAAACTATTCAAAATGTTACTTATTAAAATTAATAATAAAGTACTTTCAGAGTTTTAGAAAATTCCACCCCTAAGGGGGTTAAGAAAGCTTTGTATGGGATACACTTTTTTTGAGCTAGAGACTTAAAAGTTTACGAAAAAAGTTCTTTCAGCGATTAGAAAAATTCAACCTCTAAGGGGGTTTAAAAGGGGGTTCAAATTTTAAATGGCGAGCAATAAAATTTTAAAGAGTGAGTAAGAGATTTTTAACTTCGGTCTTATTCTGTACGTTAAAAGACTACAAAACTGATTTCAGAGTTTTTCCAAATTCATACCCTAAGAGTGTTAAAATTGGTTCAAAGTTTGAGTATTTCAAGGCATTTTTAAAGTATGAGATTTTTAACTTTGGTTTTAGACTGTTTGTTCACAAACTAGAAAATGAACATCAACTTTTTTTTTAATTATCCCCTAAAAGAGGGTTCAAATTTTGTATTGAGAGAAATCATTTTCTAAGACGATAAAAAGTTCTACGCGGACGAAGTCGCGGGCAACAGCTAGGCTATAATATACACGGTGTTCCCGGAAATTTCCGTTAACTTCGGCATATTGTAGAGTACATTCACAGAAACAAATTAGCATAATTATTTCTTAAGAGCCATTTACACGGGTTAAATCTACAAAACTGATTAAATTAAAATATTGAATATCTTATTATCAGTAAGAGTTAGGGTTTGCAATCCGGATATCCGGATATCCGAAATATCCGGATATCCGCCGAATTTCGGATCCGGATCTTACAGGCTCTTGGATCCGGATCTTTCGGATATTACTGATCCTTAAAATACAACAATGAAAACCGAAAATACGGCTACAAAATGATGTTTTTACCGAGTCCACGCTGAAAACCGAATGGTAGATAACTCAATCTCTGTTTTTATTCGCCACTTCATCATCCCAGACCAGATTATTTTTGTTTTTAATTTATTAGTCACAAAAACTAATTAAACCTACATTATTATTATTATTATTTTGTGGGCCTTAATATGCCGCTTCGACCAGCAAGTGATCTATTGTGGCAGCCCTTGTTTTAGAGTTCACCGTTAAGTCCCGTTGCCTCCAGGAAATTCCAGATTCTTTGGGCGGTGATATGTTGTACTTCTTGTGGGTGCATTATGTGCCGCCCTAGGTAGGTACTTCTTTTATGCATGAGTGGTCCGCAGGAGCAGAGAATGTGCATTGCAGTCTCCTCTGTCTCCTGGCAGAACCTGCAAGTTGTGTCCTGCTTCATACCCATTTGAAACAGGTGTTTGTTCAATTTGCAATGTCCTGTCAGGATTCTTGTCACTGCGCAGGTTTTGTGCCTTTTGAATTGTAATAACTCTTTAGACAGCTTACTATTGAACCCTTCGATCAGGGCTTTAGCTTGTTTTTGTCCTTTGGTGAACTTCCACAGCTTGATTGCCTCTGATTTTTCCGCGTTGTTTAGCAGAGAATATGCTTTCCGTTTTGTGATGCCACAGAACGGTTCCGGGCCGACTAGGGCCGTGTCTGCGCCCTGCCTTGCAAGTTCATCTGCTCTTTCGTTTCCTACAATGTCGGAGTGCCCTGGTACCCATCTAAGTATGACTTTGTTGGAGTTCGCCAGGGTGTTTAGATTATTTTTACAATTCTGGACTAGTTTAGAGTAGGACTCTAGTGATTCTAGTGCCAGCAGAGCAGCTTGGCTGTCCGAGTTGATGTAGATATGTTGGTTCCTTAGGTTTCTTTCAAGATTTAAACCTACATACTACAAACTAGTAAAAATGCCGCAGTTTCATGGCGAAAGTTGGCGTTGATTTAAATGCACTAATTCACCGTAGGCAAAGACACAAAGTAATTATTATAAATCCAATGTTACCTATATAGCTACCTACTAAAGACTTACACCCGTGTTCATAAACGTTCAAAAAGCCTATTTTAACTATTTAAAATGGCGTTAAAATTCGTTTGTCCTTATCTGTCACTTTGACATTTGTGTTCGTAAGAAGTGGACAAAGCACATTTTATTTAGCAGCCATTTTAAGTTTTATGAATAAGGGGATTAGTTTAGTTAAATAAACCTATAGAAATAATTAAGAAGTATAGTTGACCCAGGAAGTAAAAAGTAAATGCAGCAACAATACCTACGTTTAATACTTGTAATATTTTTTTAAATTTTTAGTATGATGATCTTGACCTATAATATGATCATGTAATATAATAAGCATGGTACGCTATATTAATGCCCGTTCACCGTTTTTGCCATATCCAGACACAGTCTTGCCTAAAGGAATGCCCCCTGCTAGACAAACACCTTTTCCCTCGTCCGGATCACATTGTCAATTTCTCCTCCTAGGTTTGATACCTAGTTACAACCCTATTGAATTAACTCCGGTACATAGAGCTCATTGAAATATATTTACGATACGGAGTTAACTTGACCTGCTGTGGTCAATCACGTAACGCATTGTACGCACGTAAGGTAGATCTACATGTCAAATTTTATGTGGGAAAATGACAGTTCGATAGCTAACGCGCGTTTGGAACGTTACGTTGATTACCCCTGGTTGTTATTCAAGTGACAGCTTTCAGTGACGTAACTCTCACTTTGCCGGTTAGTTTGTAGTTGTAAATAAAAAGTTGAATAAAAAAAAGAAGTTTATACTCTTTATGACCTCAGTAATGCGTACCTATTTAAAATCTTTTAGGTATACGGTGGTGTAGCCATTTTTTTCTTGATTTAAACTTACAATTCCTACTTTATACCAAAAAAACCTTGTGGATCCGTATTATCCGAAAGATCCGGATATCCGGATCTGTTGAATTGAAATATCCGAAATATCCGGATCCAAAATATTGGCGGATCTTGCAAACCCTAGTAAGAGTTAATAAACTGACTTGGAGAAATTTATATGTCCCCTTGCAATTAACGGATATTGTCAAAAACACGATAGTATATATAGTGTAGCTACGCACCTGCGCACCAGACTCTTGAGCACGTGCGCGAGGTAGTCGCGCAGCGCGCGCGCGTGCGCCACGTGTCGCGCGGGCTTGGGCAGCGCGGGCAGGAGCCGCGCCAGCACGATCACCACCCCGGAGTGCACCACCCACGCCTCGCCCATGGCGGGAGACAGGTTCAACGGGGCCGTGCGCCCTGCGGGTTTCGACTGCAAATAATTGGGTATTTTACCACAGTTAAAATAAATACTTTTTTCATTAGCAACAGATAAACATTACGAAAATACTCGGAAAGTTATCAATCTTTCATTTATGTTTGCTATTTTAAGATTTTTAAATTCATAAAAACGAACAATAAGGACGTCGTTTGGTTGTGAAGTCACAAACATGTAAAGCTGCGTACGAATTTGAGCGGCTCGCCCCGCGCGGCGAGCTGCTCGCGAGCCAAATTGTTGCACATAAACATGCGCGGGCGAGGCAGTCGGACACGATGACAGCCGCGGTTGCGTTTATCATAGTTCACCGAATTATTAACCATTTTGAATTGACACGGATTTATTTCAATAAATTTACTAACAAAAACACGCACGGCTCAGCAACTTGAACGAATTTGTACGCGCCTCGCACACAGACAAGTTTAAACTGGTCATTCTGCCCGCAGCACGCTCGGATACACGTCCAAGTTACGCGAGGCACGCACACTGAGGCACCTTTGAGCACGGTCAAAAGACCGACTCTCGGCGGCTCGCCGCGCGCCGCTCGCGCGCTGCTCGCGCACGGCGCGTGAGCGCGTACGAATTTGAGCAAAATAGGTGAGCCATGCGTGCCTCAACCCGAGGCTGCTCTAATTCGTACGCACCTTAATACCTACAAATTCCGTACTAACAGAGCGTTTTTGACGTTTCATAAAAAGAAGCTGAAGCTTTTTTTTTTCATTATACAAGGAAACAAAGTTGTTTTTAACCGCGAGTGTGGAATTGAAACACGAGCTAGCGAATGGATTTTAGGTTTGAACTACGAATGGATTCTATGGTTGTCCAAAAATAGAATCCTGAGCGTAGCGAGTATAGCACAACACAACAGACGAGACGTAGAATAACTGCACCCGTGTGTTACACAAATCTTTTCACCTCACTAAAGCGAGGAAAATACTACATAAAAAAAAGATGGGCGTAATAATAAAAAAACCAGCCAAGGGCGAGTCGGACTCGCGCATGAAGGGTTCCGTACCATTATCAATAAAATTATTTATTTTATTCTGTTTTTAGTATTTGTTGTTATAGCGGCAACAGAAATACATCATCTGTGAAAATTTCAACTGGAACTACGGTATCTGTGAGATACAGCCTGGTGACAGACAGACGGACGGACGGACAGCGGAGTCTTAGTAATAGTGTCCCGTTTTACTCATTGAGTACGGAACCCTAAAACGGGCTTTCCGAGCTAGCGAGGTGAACATTTATTTTACTGTCGCGAAAACCACGCTGGACTTCGGATAAAATAATAACGAGACAAAGAACATTATTTACCATTTTATTTTAACTGTAGGCATGGATATACTGAAAAGAGATAGTACATTACTATAGAGGCCGGGAAACGAAGGGTTGCAGGCCAAGTAGATATAGACGACATATACGGATACGGATAGGGATACGCGGCCGGCAACCCCGTTTCTCGCCGAGATTTGTATAGTGCTATACGTTTCTGATAGTTGTCAGTGCTGTCACATCATAACCTATAATTGTGTCCCACATTTCTTACTAACAAATATTCCGCTTATTCCCTAAATTAAGTATTAGTTTATAGTTACATGAACGTATATCTAACTATATAGACGAGGCACTACAACAAAGAAAACACTTATAATTTTTATGAAATTTTCATACGCCGTCATAAACGGGACAATCTTTCACAAATCAACCTAGGCCCACGGTAAGCTCAATAAGGCTTGTGTTGTGATCAGTGTCATGTACCTAACTTTTGATTTCGGGGGCAGTAAATTATTCATGGCTACTTCTGCTCGCAATTCCGGAGGCGTACAGTTCAATTCCATATCATTTTCGTCCGAACTCATTTCGAAATCGATGGCTTTTATTAGAAAGTTTCAAAATAATTACGAACTATTGACAAATCCGGCTAACAAGAAAAGAAAACTTTTTTCAATTTATGCGCCAAACTTTTTTTTAACCTGTTTGAAGCAATGTTTTACCCGGTGACATTAACATTAGTCCTAATATTTTTTATTGGTAATTTTTTGGTTATTAAATGCCAAGACGTTCTGTCACAATTTGACGTTTATAAACAAAAGACGGTTGCTTTGCAGGCCTAGGTGTGGAAGGTTGTATGAAATTCCTTTATATATCATCTTCACTAGTCGCACCGGATACGTAGTATTTCCGGACCTAATTTGAAATAAGTCATGTCAACATTTCATTGCAAGTTTGAGAAAAAGGACTTTACTCGTTGTGCCATCAAGTCGAAGGCTGTTGCGTTCATCTGCTTATTCAATCAGAAGTTGGACGTAAGGATGAAGAGATAAATTCGTACACTTCTGGTGACTATACCTATACAGTATATACATATACATATACGATTTACAGGCAGCGTAAGTAACGAAGCACTGACCTCATTAATAGCAGAACTTTGTCTCGTCAAACTTGGCGACTTAACGTTCAACGATCCGCAAAAAGTGGGTTTGTCGAAAGAGTCCAGGGCGACGTCGTATAACAGCCGCAGAACGATGCACGCGTGCACGAACACCACGGGAACGCTTTCAGGGAACCTGCAATTAAATAATATGTAGTAAATTCTAAACATCATAATGCGATTGTGTAAAAATCGTAGCAAAACAAGATAAGTTCATTCACATTTCCATTCGTGTCGCAGATTTTTTGAATGAAGTTTCGACATTCGAGTAAGCAGTAGCTTTTTGATTCAAAACTGCATGCATTTCTTTGCATTTTCTATGAGGGCTGGGCTTTGCATGTCGCCGAAACCAGACAGAAACGGCGAAACATCATTACATTAGTGATAAGATGATGACAAGGGGTGACGACCCTCAGCATTATTATCAATAAAAATTTCATTTACATTTTCATTGAAGACGCATGGACGAGCTGGAAGGGTTCATATAAAATAATAATAATATAATAATATTTTGGGGACAACCACAAATCAACCTAGTCCCAAACTAGTACTAGACGACGATATACATACTTGTATAGATAAATAAATATTTAATTAAATATATGGAAAACATCCATGACTCAGGAACAAATTCGTGCTCATCACACAAATAAATGCCCTTACCGGGATTCGAACCCGGGACCTCCGGATTCGTAGGCAGAATATATAAAGGAGTTCAGGCGCTTCCGTCGCCGCTTATTTGAATCCTATTAAATGCGGCGCAGGTCTCCGTTTTTTTTTTGAACGTGGGAATCTGAAATATATAAATAAACTCACGTCATATCCAGTATATTCCCGGTGAATATTTCATGGAACACTTCGTAGAGTTCCGTGTCCCCGGCTTCAAGGTCATTCAAAAGCTCGCTGTCTTCGGTAAAACAGCCCAGCTTTCGAATAGTATCGGTCAGCGTCGTCATACAAATCTAGAAACATAAGTAAGACTAGCTGTTGCCCGCGACTTCGTCCGCGTAGAACTTTTTATCGTCTTAGAAAATGATTTCTCTCAATACAAAATTTTAACCCTCTTTTAGGGGATAATTAAAAAAAAAGTTGATGTTCATTTTCTAGTTTGTGAACAAACAGTTTGTGAACCAAAGTTAAAAATCTCATACTTTAAAAATGCCTTGAAATACTCAAACTTTGAACCAATTTTAACACTCTTAGGGGATGAATTTGGAAAAACTCTGAAATCAGTTTTGTAGTCTTTTAACGTACAGAATAAGACCGAAGTAAAAAATCTCTTACTCACACTTTAAAATTTTATTGCTCGCCATTTAAAATTTGAACCCCCTTTTAAACCCCCTTAGAGGTTGAATTTTTCTAATCGCTGAAAGAACTTTTTTCGTAAACTTTTAAGTCTCTAGCTCAAAAAAAGTGTTGCCCATACAAAGCTTTCTTAACCCCCTTAGGGGTGGAATTTTCTAAAACTCTGAAAGTACTTTATTATTAATTTTAATAAGTAACATTTTGAATAGTTTTAAGTCTAGTAAAAAAAAATTTTTTCCTACACAATACTGGCTACCCTTCTTAAGGATCTTAAGGATCCCCTTAGGGATGGAGTTTTCTAAAACGCTGAAAGTTCTTTTTTAGTATTCTAATAAGTAATCTTTTTGCAAAGTTTTAAGTCTAACTCAAAAAAAAGTGTTGCCCATGCAAAGCTTGCTCTCCTTTTTAACCCTATTAGGGGTGGAATTTTCTAAAACGATTTGTGTTCTTTTTTTGTATTTTAATAAGTAATCTTTCTACAAAGTTTCAAGTCTCTAACTCAAAAACATAAACTTTCCCTGATAAAAACTTTGCACCCCTTTTTATCCCCCTTAGGGATAGATTTTTTCAAAACGCTGAAAGTCTTTTTTTTGTATTTTTATAAGTAATCTTTTTACAAAGTTTTAAGTGTCTAGCTCAGAAAAAGTGTTCCCCATACAAACCTTGCACCCTTTTTAACCCCCTTAGGGAATGATTTTTGTACAACGCCGAATGTAGTATTTTTCATGTTCTAAAAAGTAATTTTTCGTCAAAATTTTAAGTCTCTATTAAAAAAAAATATGTTTTTCCCATACAAACTTTGCACCCTATTTTACCCCCTTAGGGGTGAAATTTTCCAAAACGCTGAAAGTACTTTCTTTGTATTTAAATAATCTTTCTACAAAGTTTTAGGACTCTAGCTAAAAAAAATAGTTTCCCACATACAAACTTTGCACCCCTATTTTAGCCCCCTATTTTTAGGGGTAGAATTTTCTAAAACGCTGAAAGTACTTAATTTGTATTCTGATGACTAATCTTTCTACAAAGTTTTAAGTCTCTATTTAAAAAAAATATTGTTTCCCCCATACAAAATTTTCACCCCTATTTTACCCCCTTAGGGGTAGATTTTTTTAAAACACTGATTCTAGGTACTTTATTTGTATTCTAATGAATAATTTCTCTACAAAGTTTTAAGTCTCTATTTAAAAAAAAGTAGTTTTTCCCATACAAACTTTGCACTCTATTTTACCCCTTTAGGGGTAGAATTTTCTAAAACCCTGAAAGTTCTTTATTTGTATTCTAATGACTGATCTTTCTACAAAGTTTTAAGTCTCTATTTAAAAAAAAAATGTTTCCCCCATACAAACCTTGCACATTTTACCCCCGTAGGAGTGGAATTTTCCAAAACGCTGAAAGTGTTTCATTTGTATTCTAATAACTAATTTTTCTACAAAGTTTAAGTCTATAGCTCAAAAAAAAAGGTTCTCCCATACAAACTTTGCACCCCCATTTTACCCCCTTAGGGGTAGAATTTTCAAAAATCCCTTTTTATCCCTAGCCCACGTTATAAAAGCAACATACTGTGCAAAAATCAACTCTCTAAGATTAGTAGTTTAGGCTGTGCGTTGATGAGTGAGTGAGTGATTGAGTGAATAAGTCAGTCAGGACATAGGCATTTATTATGTATAAATAGATAGAAAATAATGAAACTCCCATTCAAATATCTCAAAAAATTATGAAGCTACATCCGTTTTAATGTCGCTTGTTAGAGTGAGAAAACGATGAGGGACTGTGACGTCAATATACTCGAGCGTCATAGTAAAAAACAATCGTTTCATATGAAGGTGCGTTTTGCGGAAAAGGGACAGAACATACCCCCTCTTAAAACTTTGAACTCTTATAACTTAATCATTACCTATATAACCTCTTGCTTTGTTTTTTTCTCCATTTGACTATATTTATTTTAAATTCTTTTTCGAGAAAATACATTATGATTATTTACCATATTTTCGATTCCTGAGCTATAACCACGAACTTCGGAATTCGAAAATATTCGGGTATCTCTATCTCTATCGCACTAACCATACTCGAGTGACAGGGATGCAAATATATGAACATTGAGTATCGGTTTTCGTGGTAGCGCCGCAGGTACTTTGGCTGAATGCGCCGAGCGCGTGCCATTGTCATTCAAAAAAAACAAATTCGTGTTAATTATATTGTTCAAATTTGTTGATTTCATTTATTGAAATTACGACATAAAACGACATTTGCGCATATAAGTTCTCATATCAGAATCGAATATTTTTTTATGGTTTATATTTTAGCATTTGTCTCGTAAAGGTCTATCGTAGACGGGATTTAAATTATTAATAAGTGAAAGGCAAAGCAATTCCGCCATTTTGACGAAAATTTGACGGTTCTTATAGCTGACAGTTGGAGCAGCGTTTGATTTCAATAAAAATAAATGAAAAATTAAATGAAGTCGTATATTTCGAAAAATTTATTAACTGTCGCAGTCGGATAAAAACTATCCTAAGTTGCAGCTAGAATAATAATGTACCTATATAAAATGTTTCATATTTTTCCGTTCATGGGATGCTGAGAACATTCGAACCGCGCAAAGCTTAGTTTCAAACTGGCTGATTCTTTTTTTAATTTAGAGATTTATTATAAGTGGAGATTACCTGTGTACTTATTTGTTATTTTTCATCACACTTGCTCATAAATGGTGTTATCTATGCCTGTATACGGAAGGACAATGGCCTAAATTGTTCCCGCGGGAAATAATGGTCCCAAGGGAAGTAATGATTTGACGGCCGCGTACGACAAGAATTCTGTCTCTGTGATTGGTAATCGAGCAGGCCATGCCCTGCAAGAACCACATGCTCTGTGATTGGTTGAAATATTGAAACTACGCCCCCCACTCGCACTGATCTGGAAGTGAAGTTGTCAATTTCGTCAACATTTGATTGGTGCGCTTGTATAAAACATAGATTTTTCTGTCTTTTGTAGTTATTTATTTCCTAGCAAATGTGATGAAAAACATTGTGTATAACAACGGGCGTAAGAATATTGCAAACTCGAGTCATCAAAAGCCCTCCGCCTCACGGCGTCGGGCTTCTGATAGACTCTCGTTTGCAATATTCCTCATAAGGACCGTATCGAAAATTATGGAAACAAGTATTATGGTGTAATGTGCGTAAAAACTTTTATTACAAAAAAAAAACTAAAATAATGCGATTCTTAAATCTTCAATCAATATAATAATAGTGTCCATTTTTTTATTTATTGCCTCCCTTTGCTAGTTTTCTGACTTTACTTTTAATATTCTTCATTAACTTCTGGACAGCAACTGTACTGAAGGATTTTTGGGTACGAATCCAGTCTTTTTTGAATTGCTCGATGTTATCAGTTGGTTTGGCTTGTTTTCTTAACCTTGCCTTCATCAGGCCCCGTAGCATGGATGGCCTTTTCACGCGCTAAGTGACAAGATAGAACATCTGTCCCTGGCTGACACCGTTCGATAGAACGAGACGACGCGCTTATCCTGTCACTTATCGCGTGATAACGCCATTCATGCTACGGGGCCAGAGCCCAAAATCTCTCGATTGGTCTAATTTCAGGGCAGTTCGGGGGATTAACTATGCATTTTCGCAACAAATTCAACATTATTCTCTCTATACCAGTCCAGTACATGGCGAGCATAGTGACACGCAGCTAAATCAGGCCAGAACAATGCACGGCCACTGTGCTTGCGAATGAGTGGCAGCACTCGCTTTTGAAGGCATTCCTTCTTGTAAATAATCGGAATTTAAATTGCCCTTTACGAAGAACGGAGACGTTTTCATGCCGCATTGACAAACAGCTTGCCAAACCATCACTTTTTGGCCAAATTTTTCGCAAAAAATTGCTTTGTCTTCTTTAGGGACCTTAGGGACAAAATAAGTTGCCGCCATCTTGAAATTCTTGAAATACAGTCCGATTTGGTTCAAAATCGATATCCGAGTCCGCGGGGCCTCTTAATATGAATTCGAGCTTGGATTGTAAAAAAGTTGCCGCCATCTTGAAATACAGTCCGATTTGGTTCAAAATCGATATCTGAGTGAGGGTGCAACGGGCCCGAGGGCGATAAAACTTGAAATTTTAAAATGATTGATGCGCCCCGCGCGGACCCTCAGATATCGATTTTGAACCAAATCGGACTGTATTTCAAGAATTTCAAGATGGCGGCAATTCAATTTGAACGAAATGGGACTGTATTTAAAGAACTTCGATTTATATTAAAAGACCTCGAGCCCTCAGATATCAATTTGGAACACAATTTAAGTGACATCATTAAAAAAACACCTAAACCTTACCGATATTTAAAGTCGGTTTTATAATAAGTCAAACTTGACACCCCTTCAGAATAGTTAGCGCAAACTCAATGAGTTTGCGCTAAACTTCCTCGTCTCCCGCTTCCCCGCGTTCCCCCCCCTTTCGTAAACCCGCGTGGCCCTGAGCTTGCAGACTGTACGAGTATGTAGTTAGACTGTGACTATAATATAATTCAATTCATTTAATAACTCAGATAACGAGATCCATAATTTGTTAGTATTATCCTTAGAACGACTATGTTAGTACTTAAAATATCAGCAATACAATATAAAATCGTTCATTATTTCATTCATTATTCGTTAATTATTATCAATTATCACAGGCTCAAGCAGGCTCGTGCAATTTGCTCCATCGGCCATCGCCTCATGATTGGAGAGTCTATTCTGCAGGAGAATACGCTTAGGAGACTGTTAGCACTACCTTGCAATCTGTGCAAGTAGGGATGCCGCTCTTTTACGCATGATAGCGTCCGTGCGGGCATCAGCGAACATTCCCGTCTATTTAAGATATACACCCTTTACGTAAGAAGCCAAAGGAATAAGAATCCGATTTCCGCATAGTCAAACTGGCTCTGTTATCCCGTGTTTTGCGAGGTCCGTTTCTTACTATCTTTTCTACACTTACCACGATCTTGAATGCCGTCTGAAAAACAGTGTTTGGTATTTTTACGTAGTTTTTTTCATAGTAGAAACATTCACTTACTTCGTGATGAAAGAACTTGGCGTTAGCCGGCTCGAAACGCATAGCCGTGCTCACTGTATAGAACACGATATGGATCAACTGTAGCATATCTCTGTCCATAAGGGTGTCGCCTTGCAGCTTGTCTTCCAGCGACGCCAAAACGCTGGTCACGTACACAAAGCCGCTGACCTAAAAAGTTTGGTACATTCGATGTAAAATCAACCTTATTAATTATAATTATATCACTATACCTTCGAATGCAATAACTATGCTTGTCGATTTGTAATATTATAAATAAGCCTACAATGTAAAATACGCCATACGATTAAATAAATAAATACTAAATAGGTTGAGTGAAGATCCCTTTCGATCGAGTTCGTTTGCGCACCTTCTGGTGACGTCTGTGTACCCCTTCCCGTTAGTCTCCCTGTAGTTTCCCGAATTATCATACATATTATATTATTCTAGGCTGTTGCGTGAACTCGGAGCCGGCGCTAGCTGGCAAGGCATTGCGCAGGATCGAGCTAAGTCGCGTGCTCTTGTGTCGGAGGCCAACTCATTTTGGGTTGTCGTGCCAGCCTAGTTAGTTAGTTAGGCTGCTGGGGCGGAAAGGTTCTCGAGTGGCAACCAAGTAACGGGAGGCGCAACGTGGAGCGTGTGCCCCCACAAGGTAGACTGATGACCTGGTAAATGTCGCGGGAGTCCGCTGGATGCGGGTGGCGCAGAACCGTTCATTATGGCGCTCTTTGGGGGCGGCCTATGTCCAGCAGTGACTGATACGATGATGATGAGTATTCTAGGCTCGGACTATATTTTTTTTTTATTTTTTTATTGGAATCAAAAAAAAATACAATTTTAGTAACTTAACCTAAAGATTCGCCAAACTGCAAAGCAGTTTGTTGGCGATTCGCTCACTTAAATAAAAAGATAATATTATCGCGGTACATCGAAACACTACACTACCGCCCCAGCCAAAAGGCCGTAAGTCCAGGCCGTAATATGAATTAACCCCTGCCCCCTGCTCCGAATACTAGGCTGTCGAGAGTGGGAGATTCATGGATTCGTTGCATTTAATAATGAACTAGTTACATTTAGTATTACCTTTCTAAATATCGTCCTAGTCCGGTGTGAATCTCTCAAGCACGCTAGCAAAGCCTTCAAAATATGCAGCTTGAGCCGCAAAGCGTCGTTAGGCGCCGCGTGCATACCGCACAGTAATGCTGACATGTCTTCTTCTCCCGACCCACTCACTATGAGCTCTCTTACCACTCCTGTACATAAATAATAAATAACGGGAGAATGTTATCATCGTAGACACAGGTCGTTGATGTTCTACGTCCGTAGGAATAACCCTAGAAACCCTACACGTGATCTCCGGGTGGTGCTAAAAGAACAACAAACTCGGCAGCTGCACTGTTCCTTCTGAACCTCGCAGCGCACACTGGAACCCAATCAGCGACATCGATACGAATACATATATGTACCAGTGTGTAACCGCCATACGATAAATAAATAGACACAGGTCATGTATAGTCAGAATTATTCGTGTTTTACGGTTCTATTTCATATTAGTAGTTTTTTTTAATATAGTCTATGATGGTTGCATACAAGCGTACGGCCCGCTTCATGTTAAACGCATGTTTCAGGGACAAAATAAGGAACGTTGCCGTCACCACAACAAATAATGAGCTAGTAGACGAATAAGTTTCAGTCAAAAATTAAATTTTTAGTACAATCTTTTATTGCCGACTGTACTTTTCTGTATACCGTCATCGACTGCTCATTGAGACGATTCTAACGAGCCCAAACTCAACGGGGTTACGTCGGTTAAGTGCTGAATTCCAATGCCACCTTCTGTCTCCATCATCAGATCAACTCGATGGAACAGTCACGGACTTTAATTGGTGAGCCATTTAGAGCTCACTTTATACTAGACACTTCAAAGCTTACTATGAAAACCAAAATTAGTTGACACCTAAAAGGCTCAACAATTAGTCCGTGACTGTACCATAATATTGAATTGTCATCCAAACTATACCTTTACCCAAAGTTTCAGCTCAATCGGTTGAAGATATCTGCTTCAAAATTGAGTTGCAAGATTCCACCCGAACAAACATAGTTACATACATACTTAGTCAGGTACATACATTGCAATTTAATAGAACGCTTGTAAAAAGAGGGATGTTATGAGTTTAACGTGTGTCTGTCTGTGGTATCATAGCAGGATGAACCGATTTCATTGCACTTTATTTTTATCGAAAGTCTTGTCAGTCGACTTGGTTCTTAGTTTGTCGTGAAGGGGTTTTTACATTTTTAATTTTATTTCACTAAACTTACCTAACGCTTTACTTCTACAAGATTCATGGACCACCATTCCATGAACGCACTTCGCACCACCGCAGTCTCTGAATACATTGCAATTATTCGTGTTGCCATTTAGTAACGCTGTCAACCCTTCCATGACCAAAGTACCCAATTCCTCCTCTTCTACATCGGTGTAAGGGTCTTTTATCAACGAATCCTGCCTGATAGATAACCTTTTTCTCCTTTCCGGAGCAATTGGTTCAGTAGGAACTGAATCGGTTTCTTTTTTCTGTTTCTCTTCTTCCGCTATCTGTTTGTCTTTCAAAAATACAGCATAGCGAGAGAGGCATGTAACAAACACTTCTAACATGCCTACTTCCCTGTATACGTCTTTGAATATCATATTATGCCTGCAAACAACGAATAAGTGTGAAAATTGAGATGTCTTTCTTAAATGTAAAAGTAAATATGATCAAATAATAAAATCGCTTACTTTAAGATGTTTAGTAGCGTTTTTATACACAATATGCTACAGCTCCTCGATTTATTTGCTTTCAACAGCAAAGAGAGCGATATCAATTCCTTGCAAGGAACAAAATTTAACTGAAATACTATAAACTCCAAAAGTTCAAAGAACTTCTCTTGAATTTCAGCATTCTTCAAGTAAATTCTTTCGGAAAATTGACTTAATGTGTTTTGGTTCTCTAATATGAAATAGTTCGCGTTGTCCGCATGGTATACACTCGAAATAGCATCCAGTATTGTGCAGCATAAAGCAGGGGAGTTTGACTTTATGAAGACCGATTGCAGAACCTGAAAAAAGGAGACATATTTTTAGAATGCAGCCAATGCATATTATGTGCATAGAGTAGTACTATCCATACTAATATTAGAATTGCGAAAGTGTGTCTGTCTGTTACCTATTCACGCTTAAACCGCTGAACTGATGGTGATGAAATTCGGTATAGTATAGAGATAGTTTGAGTCCCAGGGAAGGACATAGAATAGTTTTTATCCCCGAAATCATCCCTATATAAACGATTTCCACGCGGACGGAGTCGCGGGCAGAAGCTAGTCTTTAATAAAATCTTACAAAGGCTATATCAGAGTTATAAATAAAATGCGAATTTATTTGTTACTAGCTGCCGTGGCAGAGCCCGCGTATTGCAAAGAACGCAGGCATACTCATTATTTTTGTCTACTTAAACAGACAGTTACGGATAGTAACAAAACCGACAGTCAATGTCAATCGCATACGTGTAGTAACAAAACCGACGGTTAGACGTGACTTAAACATCACTTTAGTTAACCTCAATCTGAAACTCACAAAGCTACAACCTCACGGATTTTCCGCTTTATTTATTATTATAAGTATAGATATAGATTATCTGGAAACAAAGGCCTTCTCTCAAGTTTAAGGTCTTCCCAGAGGTAACCACTAATGCACCTGGAAGGCCTGCACGTTCCTGACGGCCTGTACGGGCGTGGTGGGCTGCCCCCTGCAGCTGGAACAGCTCGGTGTTGGCGCGCGTGGGCCGCAGCTCAGAGAAACCGCACGTGCAGTGAGGATATCATCAGCACCAGGTTACCTCTGAGAAGGAACACAACGCACCTGGAAGGCCTGCACGTTCCTGACGGCCTGTCCGGGCGTGGTGGGCTGCGGCAGCACGAACCCCTGCAGCTGGAACAGCTCGGTGTTGGCGCGCGTGGGCCGCAGCTCAGAGAAACCGCACGTGCAGTGAGGATATAATCATCACCAGGTTACCTCTGAGAAGGAACACAACGCACCTGGAAAGCCTGCACGTTCCTGACGGCCTGTCCGGGCGTGGTGGGCTGCGGCAGCACGAATCCCTGCAGCTGGAACAGCTCGGTGTTGGCGCGCGTGGGCCGCAGCTCAGAGAAGCCGCACGCGCACAGTGAGGATATCATCAGCACCAGGTTACCTCTGAGAAGGAACACAACGCACCTGGAAGGCCTGCACGTTCCTGACGGCCTGTCCGGGCGTGGTGGGCTGCGGCAGCACGAACCCCTGCAGCTGGAACAGCTCGGTGTTGGCGCGCGTGGGCCGCAGCTCAGAGAAGCCGCACGCGCACAGTAAGGATATCATCAGCACTAGGTTACCTCTGAGAAGGAACACAACGCACCTGGAAGGCCTGCACGTTCCTGACGGCCTGTCCGGGCGTGGTGGGTTGCGGCAGCATGAACCCCTGCAGCTGGAACAGCTCGGTGTTAGCGCGCGTGGGCCGCAGCTCAGAGAAGCCGCACGCGCACAGTGAGGATATCATCAGCACTAGGTTACCTCTGAGAAGGAACACAACGCACCTGGAAGGCCTGCACGTTCCTGACGGCCTGTCCGGGCGTGGTGGGCTGCGGCAGCACGAACCCCTGCAGCTGGAACAGCTCGGTGTTAGCGCGCGTGGGCCGCAGCTCAGAGAAGCCGCACGCGCACAGTGAGGATATCATCAGCACTAGGTTGCGTAGAGCCGCGCGCGCTTCTGAGCCGCTCACGCGCTCCTCCTCTAACCTGTCCATTCAGTTGCCAATGTTAATTCAGAGATGCAGTCGACCACTTCAACATAACATACATATTAAGGATCAGCCACACTTAAAATACGCTGACGCTGCGATAACGCAGAGATAGAAATCGTGACACGTGCATCGCGTCAGCGCGTATATGCGGCGCTTAGCTGCTGTGTGGTCCGTCCCTTATATTAAGTATTAACAATATATAAAGCTACAACCAGAAGCTCCTCTTACACCCATTTAATATTGAAATATTTGCCTCATCAGCGATTAAGAATCCTCGTGTAATGATTCTCAGGAATCTCAGGATTATAAATATTTATATAATGTGTTTTTTAACACGTGAAACCGTAATAATAATATAAATTCAACTATTGAATAGATGGATTACTATGACGAATTTAACCATCAGAGTTATCCATCTATTCAACCACAAAGTGCTAACATTTTACATTTGCATATAATGCATTACAGTCTACAACGCACTTGTGCAATAAGTGTACTATAACGTTAACTAGATAGGTACCAATAACTATCGCATCATTATCATGTATTAAGTAGTATGGTGGGCAACAGTTTGCATAGCTAAATGCAAAATAGATGACGCAATATGAATGTATAGGTAGTATAAATAAACAATCATTGTGTAACTTGTCTCAATGACTACTAAAAACTAACTGCAGATTTTGTCAGTAGGTACGATTTACGAATTTAAATTGTATTAACTCAGTTATCCAGTTCACTGGACTATGACATACTATGTTCTAGGGTAAATCGCCAGTAACTGGCCACTTTTCAATAACTGGCCACGTAATACTCAATTAAATTCTTTTATAGGCAGAGATCGGACATATTTGCGACATTGCTCGCAATAATGTGGACATGACTCCAAAATTAATCAAAATGTTATTCAATTAATTAATTTCTTACATGACATATAATTTGATTCCTAGTCAATGAATACAAAATTTTGTTAAAGTATACATTTATAAAAGAAAATAATCAGTATTTTTTCCAAATTTTCTGGAGTAATTCTATTTCTTTTTATATAAAATACAAATACAAATAGAAATCGATACAATCTACACTAATTTACATGCATAGTTCTTAGTGCATTTAACCATCAACTTAGTAATGTAGAAAGGTTACCTTGATTATCGTTGCATTGAAATGTACGAATAAGAGCGATTACCATTTCTCAACATTCATCGAATTTTGATGAATCGATTTGTTTCAAGATAAACTTCCAACACCTTTCCTTAAAGTTTAAATAACAGCGTTTTTAAACTGGCGATATTCAGTACCCATCTGTAAAGAACATGCCATTATTTAATTTTGCTGCCGTTTAGGTATGGTACGTACAACCGTAAGTAATTTAGGTACGGCAATTACGACTGTAATTTGGCAACTATCAATGTCAAAATATACGAGTATATATTAAGAAAAAGTAAATCCACGGAGGTTTTATATCTAATGAACTAAAAAGGATATTTACCATGTAGTAGTTGTTGGGTATTATTTCTATTGAAAATAATCGTGTCAGTTCATCATATCATTAATTGATTAACATTTTGATTAATTTTGGAGTCATGTCCACATTATTGCGAGCAATGTCGCAAATTTGTCCGATCTCTGATTATAGGTGAACAGTTTGTTTTTAGGATGAGGGGAAGGGTGGCCAATAATTCAAACCTTATACTAAAATGAATTTTATTATAGGTGAATAGAGTTCATTTAGTATGAGGTGGCCAGTTACTGGCGATTTACCATATGACATATTCTGTAGACGAATAAATAAGGCTGTTGAGTCATTTTGTTTTGTTTATGAAACAAGGTGGTGATGAACGAAATTAATGATAAGAAGAAAATATACAAGTACATGATAACAACACGTAAATTAATTGCACTAAGCAGTGTTTACTAAACTTAACAATTGGGTCAACAAACTCTTTTTGTAGCTTGTTGCAAGTTATGTCTCCTGAAACATTTTATGATGAAATTTATAAAAATACTAACAAATACAAAGGCTTTGTTGCGATGCGTTATAAATCATTGTATGGGCTATCGCGTAGTAGTATCTACGGTACAATACTACTAATATAGGATATATTAACCTTTTCGACGCCAACGACGCATATATCCGCACCGCAGGTTCAACGCCAACGACTGATATATGCGCCAAGGAGCCCAGCGTGATAGCAACCTTCTTAACATAAGGTTTAACTCCGCACTAAATGTCTTGTTGACTTGGCGTGTGGTTGACACCTTTTCTCTTTGACAGAGCTCCGAAAAGGTTAAGTATTTCCCTAGAAACGGTTTACGGGAAAGAAACATAGAAAAGTTTATCGACCCAAATATATTGACATTGACGAAATAGTGAATGGTGCTTACCCTGACATCAAATAATCGGGTACCCCATCTCTCTCATGCCTGTGATAAAAAAATAACTCAAAGAAATAAAACAAAAATGGTGATACCTAACAAACAGGTCTAGATAAACGTGCACATGCACTTATTTACATAAAACCACATAAATTAATTAGTACACTTACTTGAGGAGGAATTCCGATAAAAACAAATATCCTTGACATGAACGAAAGTCGTCCAATAATAATTGACTAACTTCACTTGAATCCTTGAGAAAACAGAATACTGCCACAAACATTTCAACTACCTGAAATAACAAAAAGTGCGCAATGTTATCTTTAAAAGGAACGCATTTTTTCATTCATACAACCCATTTAGTTTGGACCCGGCGTCTATCGACTGTCATAGACGCCACTTATACTAAATGGGTTGGGATCTTGAAAATGAAACTGATGAAAATTACTAGAAATCCTGCCAGACATTATTGCATTCAAAATACTAAAACAAAATTTTCAAAAACACTTATATTCATTTCTACCCAAAGAAGAAAATTAAACCATTAATTAAAAAAGACAGTGACATGGGGCTTATCCAGTTTTGCTCTTAATGCCTCATATATAATGTAAATTACCTCCAATGGAGTTAGCTCCGGTATTTTCTGCATATTTTCTATACATAATGCTACACAACCTTTATCTGTAAAAGCAAAAAAATGAGTTAAGGAAATGGTAAAATACAAATAAGTGAATGTAATCTTATAAGCAGAGCCATTACGATAGTCCATTTTATATAATGCAGTTACGCCTGCTAACGATATTTATAAACTTCAAAACCCGGTTCGAATCCGGCTCAGAGCCTAAATTTTTCAATTTTTCCTTTAATTTGAAGCATTACGAATTACGATAGTGTTTCGTTTTGCCGTGAAAAATCCGGGCTCTGCTTATAAGATCCTTTTCTATAGAATAATACAAGGAAATAATATTATTATCCTCTCTAGGACTGTAACCCTAAGTTTGTTTACAAAGTATTTTGTACCAGAACTGTGAAACATAATGACTCATCCTGAAACAGTCAGTGACAGTAATTTTCTGAGAACAACATATTGGATCACTTACAGCCAGCCGTAATCACATGAACCATAAACTATAAAGCCATGTTTAAACTTTAGACGAAACCAGTGTCCAGCCAGTTAAAAAAAATAGGCCGGCGCTCTATTCCCGCCAGTGCTGACAGCCAGCGCCACGAGACCCCCAGCCAGCGATGGCTTCGTCTTAACTTAGCTTTACTGTTCTGTTCACACATGAGACATTTTATTCTTGACACATACATACATTCTACACTGTAGTATTTCAGATGAATAAAAGGGGCTACAATACAACTTTTCAGTATAATATTTCCCAGGCTCACCAAATTCTTCGAAAGGATTACAGTCATTATCAGAAATTGTTGATGGTAACTGGTAGGCCACAAATATAATAGCATACTTTTACTCTATGGTAAAACAAAAAGGAAGGTTGTGATTTCAACACAGTTGTGAGTAAACAATAAGGTGGGATTTAATATAGAGTAAGTACCAGAGAATAAAACAGGATAAATTTAATCCTATAAATTATCCCTGGAGTGAAATGGGAGATGGGAGTTTGTATGGGAATGTGATTAACAACTCCCATGTGGAGAAAGTCCCACTAGTCCCAGGAAAAAGTTAGTATGTATATAACTATTTAATGTATAAACATAAAAGGTTGTCTGGAGGTTGACTGGTAGAGAATGTTTATGGCATTAAGCCCACCTTTTGTACGATACATTCTTCTTTTGTGTAATAGAGATTAAATAAATAAATAAAGTAGTCTAAATAACTTACTATGTATGTATTGTACAACAGATTGTGTTAATCCATGCCTAGACAATGTCATCAGTACTTCTGCAGCAGATTTCCTCCACATAATGTTATGTGGAACGCACCATGATGTTATTGCAGAGAAGAGTAAGCTGAGATCATCTTTTCTTGCCAATTCTTCACATGGAAATGGATGACTACATAGCCGCACAAGGACCTAGATGTATCAAATCATTTGTTTACTGACATGGTTCATTTAAAAAACATAATAAATGTTAGACAATCTTTGATTATACTGAAATGCTTCTTTTAGCCACAAAAATATGAAATAAGCTCTAGACAACATGAGGTGAAGATTCTGTAGCAATTCAATGTTGTAATCAGAGACAGAGTTAAAATGTCCTTGTAAAACATTAAAAGGTTTTTACCTGAACAAATATTTTTTGCAACAGTATTCTTCTTTCTCTTGGAGTAAAATCACTGACACCATCTTGGACATCTGCTTCTGATTCAGGTATTTCAGGAAGATCAAAAAATAGATACAAACATTTGACTAATGTTGAGGGAATAGCTGCTGTAGTCATGACCTAAAAAATAATATAGCGAATTGCTGAATCAAAATAATACTCAACGTATATTAAATATACCAATTATAAATTAGTATAAAAAAACAAATGTTGTTCTTGTATTGAAAAGTTATATTATAATGTAAGAGGTATAGAAATGAGTGTTTAACTTTTAAGAACCCAGGACTGCATAAATATACTAGATAGGGTAGCTATTCCATTGTATCACTGAAATTCAGAATAAGGAAATTAAAATTTCAAAGAATGGTTTATTTTTAAATTGGCCGAGGTGTGGAAGGTTTAATTTACAATGGATATATCAATATAAGAATCATCTTAAAAAAGCTCTAGCTAACCTGTATTAGTGATTGATCTCCAGCTGCCAGAAGATTCAAAGTAGATAGCAGCATCCACCCATTACTAGATTCCTCTGAATTTTCAATTTCAAGGAACTTTGCGATGGCACAGCTTGCTGCTTCTGTACTCTGATTGCTAGCTCTTTTCCTAATCTCTGATACCATAAGTTTGGACACTTGCTGGCAAAATGATAAAATGTCCCAGAATCTTTCATTCATCTCACTTGATGGGCTGCTACCAAACACCTGTATGTTTCAACCAACATTACACATTTAAGATCATTTTCTTACTTTCATAACAATGTACGAAATTACTTTAATATTCATTTATATTTTTTTTTCATTAATTAGTAATTTATTATAAGTAAGTATATAATGTAATTTTAACTATACCTCTCTAAAACTAAACTACTTATAAACTTTATTTATACTATATTTACCTTGCAAAAAAGAGGTAGCATATTGTACAGTTTGTCATCTTTTTCAATATCTGTAAGAGGCTGTGTGGGATGGGTGTACTCCGCAAACAGTTTCTTGAGGTGCATGAGTCCCAGCTGAAGATGTGAAGACGCGCTGGCCGACTCCGCGGGCTCCGAAGACGTCGAGCCCGCAGCACCACGTAATTTACGCATCAAATTCATCTTGCTGACACGAAATTTATCACACAAGTTTAAGTTATCCTCCTGTTCCAGGCTAGACACATGTTTTTAATTTTCACTTCATTATTTTGTAGGAATAATCACAAACTGACTAAAAATATTGTGCTGACTGCAATTCATTTTTTTATAGAGACACAGTTCTCGGTACACTATCCTACATTACTAATTAATCTATAAAATATATATTTTTACGTCATGACGAGATCCCATTATTTTAGTAAATCTTAAATAAATCCTAAATAATTGCGCCTTTCGTACGCCCACTCACAACAGAAAACAGAAATCTATTAATTTTTTATCAATCAAATAGGTAGGGTTGCCCTTTGAATTAAAATATTACTATTTTTGACAACAAAATAAGTTAAGCACATTCCAAACGATACAATCTGTCACACCAACTTGGTAGAGTCTGGGCGCGTCCAGACGACCGAGCGCTTTTGTCTCTCAATTGTCTCTGACCTTATCAGCCAGAAACAAATCCGGCGGATTGGAGCGATTTCATAAGCCGCGTACAGACATCCGAGCGCGACAGACTGCCGAGGAAGGTCAAAGGGAATCTAGTACAGGGCAAGTACAGGGTAACCTTGGTTTTGCGGAACGCCGTGCACCCGGTACTTTTCCAGACAAACCACGCGGCGGACTGCAAGCCGTACCATACTAAATGTAAGGCGCTGCCACAGACAGGCGGAAGAATTCGGCGCCGCATCCCCACGTCCGAGTAAGTATGGAGGAATGCTGAGGAAGGTCATCTAGGACAGTGTAACCTTGGTTTTGCCAAACGCCGTGAAGCCCCCGCAATGGTTTTAATTTTTTTTTTTGTAAACGTACAAGTGGGTCCTTAAGAGTGCTCTTCAAAAAAGCGCTCGCTCAGAATTCGGTATTTTGACAGGCGTAGTGCTTTTGTGTGTGTAAATACTACTACCACCCACACAAACGTACCTAACCCCCACATGCACAGCTAGATCGCACCAGCCGCGGGTGCCGTCCCTTTCTAGCTATACGTAAGTGCGATCGGGATAGAACTAACCGCGGAGCTTGCCGATGCAAATAGCTGTATAGCGCACCGTTGGAATTCGCTCCGTGACCGATATTGATACTTGCACTAAAAAGTGATAAACATTACTTCGCTAACATGATGCTCTAACTTGAACAAAGTAAGTATTTGATTTTTGTGCACATGTTTTCTATTTATATTAAAATACTATGACAAAGTATATTCATTCTTTTTTACTAGCTTTATATTAACTTGCACTGTTCGTATGTATGTAAATATGTAAGTATGTAAGTTGTCCGTCAAAATTTGTAATTCATTTTTCAGTCACTTCCCGTTATCCAATTGAGCTGAAATTTTGCATGCATGTGTATATCGCATGACAATGCAATATAATGATGATTTATAGCTGATCTAATGCTGGAGCAGGAAGTTGGCCATAGGAACTCCGCAATAAAACGACACAACCCTATCGAGTTTGGGCTCGTTATAATCGTCTCAATTAGTTGTTGATGATGGTATGCAGAAAAGTACAGTCGGCAATAAAAGCTTGTACCAAAAATGAACATTTTGACAGCAACTTATTTTTGTATAAAATAAACTAACAAGTTTTAAAGTTGTCAGTAATAAGAATAATAATTTGCTGTCTGGCACTACTACTTTCTAGCCGTGTAGTACTGTCGGGTACTACACGGCTAGAAAAACACCGATTTATGCCTGCTTCCTGGACCTCTCCAAGGCCGTCGACAGAGTGGACTACAATATTCTCTGGGCAAAACTGGAGGAAGCAGATATTCCGGGTGATTGTACAGGTTTGTTGAGGTACTGGTACCAAAACCAATTAAACCAGGTGAGATGGGCCAGGACTTTGTCCACAGATTACAGGTTGGAATGTGGAGTACGGCAGGGGGGCCTGACGTCTCCTAAACTGTTCAACTTTGACTTATGTCAATTAGTACTGCAGTTCTTTTTAGGGTTCCGTTGCCAAATGGCAAAAAACGGAACCCTTATAGATTCGTCATGTCCGTCCGTCTGTCTGTCTGTCCGTCCGTATGTCACAGCCACTTTTTTTCCGAAACTATAAGAGCTATACTGTTGAAACTTGGTAAGTAGATGGGTCATTGTCAGATTTAGGTTCGCGTCTCTTCGGTGGACATTGCCAAAGTTAAGGGCTATAAAGCCTAATTTTTGGTTGATCTCTGAATCCGCATAAACGGCGTTGCCCCTTCTATAATCCTATGTGAGAAAAACATATTATATGTGAGCGTAAGCCCGTAACTTTTGACCACCGGAAAGATGATTTTTTTTTTGTGACTGACAATGACCCAGATGTATTCTGTGAACCGCATTAAGATTTTCACACAAAAATCGAAAAAAAAACATTAAGTTTTAGGGGTCCCCATACTCAGAACTGAAACTGAAAAAAAATTTTTTTATCAAACCCATACGTGTGGGGTATCTATGGATAGGTCTTCAAAAATGATATTGAGGTTTCTAAAATATTTTTTTTCTAAACTGAATAGTTTGCGCGAAAGACACTTCCAAAGTGGTAAAATGTGTGTCCTGTAACTTCTAAAATAAGAGAATGATAAAACTAAAAAAATATATATATGATGTACATTACCACAGATGTATGAATATATTATATAGTATTCTATGCTCTGAGTACATTACCATGTAAACTTCCACAGAAAATTGGTTTGAACGAGATCTAATACGTAGTTTTTTTTAATACGTCATAAATCGTAAACCGCAATTTATTTCACGGAACCCTTCATGTGCGAGCCCGACTCGCACTTGGCCGCTTTTTTAAAAATGTATAATAATAATTGCTAACATTGTTTTAAGTTTATTTTGTTACTAACAGTATATGCACTATCACATGGTCTGAAATAAAACTATTGAATTGAATTGAATTAAACGAGGATTTGAAAGACGATAAGGATATTGACCGGGAGAGGAGGGCCTTATCAGTCCGCTGCAACATGCTGGCACGCAGATTTGGTAAGTGTAGCAACGAAGTCAAAGTGACATTGTTCAATGCATTTTGTCAGTGTTTCTACACTTGCCAACTGTGGTCTAAATTTATGCGAAAGTCGTACAGCACCATGAGGGTGCAATATAATGATGCATTTCGCACGCTCATGCGGCTGCCGCGCTACTGCAGCGCGTCCAGCATGTTCGCTGAGGCGCTGGTGCCAGATTTCTTCGCCGTAATGAGGGCGAGAGTTGCCGCTTTCTGGGACAGGCTGGGGCGCTCTCAGGACGAGATCCTCAAGGTCATCTACAACGACCTGGAGAGCCCTATTTTCCGATATTGGCTATCTGTGCATGATGAAACATTTAAGAACTTCACTTAGGCGTCAGATAGCTAACAATTGTGCGTGGAATTATAAATCTGGTATCTAAGAAATTTCTCTAACCTTGGTCAACCAATATGGAAAACGCAAATCCGTTGAAGAGAGCAATGGTGGAAGAAAATAAATGGCTCTTTAACGGTTTAGAAAACGGCCGAAGGGGCACAATCAATTCAATCAAATTAAAATGCCTGACTGGTAGAGAATGCCTCATGGCATTAAGTCCGCCATTTTTACTTTCCGTTGTATAGTGCAATAAAGTTTAAATAAATAAATCAAGAGTTTACAGAGCAGCATTTGATATTAATTAAATAGCTATGCCGTACAATCATCATTGCAGCGGTTGGTATCTAAGAAATTCTTAGACTTAGCTTAGGGCCTGGAGGCAACATACCAACGGAACTAGTAATGTGCAAAGAACGAAAGTTTCTTCCTACATTACCCAGTTTTGAACGAAGACTATTTTTTCTTTGTACATTACTAGTAATGTAACTCAGTAATGTACGAAGAACAAGGGGATCATTTTTTTGATGTTTTAGTTTAACATTTTAATTTTAAATAAGTATCTTGTCAAACTTGTATTTGTATTTTGGGTTATGTTTCGCCTGTGAATAAATGATTTATTATTTATTATGTATGTCTTTCCCGCTCACGGGACAATGATGTCCCGGACCTTTGGGAGGCGTGCGTGGGGCTAGGTACCTACAAAGTACCAACTGAGCCAACACGTAGAGGCCCTTTTGACAATTTAATGAAATGCAAGGAGTACACCGAGCGGATGCTGTCCCTGCCCGTGTCATGGGACGCACACAGAGACAGCACCCGCTGGGGTGTATAGGGACTATTGCTGGTTGATGGAATCTAAAGAAAACGGGTTATTGGGTGAAAATGATGGACTAGTGGCTGGGCTATTGGGTGAAACATCGGACGCCTGCCTAATAAACTGTCTCATTTTTTATCTCTGGCAGACGGTGACTCGCCAACTGCTAGATGGGCCCCTATTATTAGCGACATTAAAAAATTGCCTAAGGGCAACACCAGTCAGAGAGGCTGGGGGGGTAGAGAGGTGGCACTGGACTTTAAACATATAGCCAACTCGCCACTTAGGTGTCCACATCTACCCTCGAGCAACAGCTCTTGCGACTTTACTCTGGACAGCCAGTTAAGGCAAGCCAGAGGTGGGGGGCCTGTCCAACCAACCACCCGATCAGCTCAGCCTGACCACAGGACACCCCCAGGGGCACTCAGGTACGTAGGGTCGCTACTCCCTAACAGCCCGCCACAAGCTGCCTTACGTTGACTGATTATTATTATTATTATGTCAATCACTCGTTCAAATTGAGAATGCCTCGTAAATCTACTATTGGTAAATGGTTAGAAACGTACTCGGAACTGGTTTATAAAGAACAAGATTCCGTGATACACTGTTCTGTTTGTTATGTTAATTTGAAACAGTTCAAAAAACATAATATCAAAAAACATGTATCAAGTGATTCACATCGTAAGAAAAAAACCGGCCAAGTGCGAGTTGGACTCGCGCACGAAGGGTTCCGAACCATTATCTATAAAAACGGCAAAAAAATCACGTTTGTTGTATGGGAGCTCCCCTTAAAAAAAAATATTTTGTTTTCAGTATTTGTTGTTATAGCGGCAACAGAAATACATAATCTGTGAAAATTTCAACTCTCTAGCTGTCACGGTTCTTGAGATACAGCCTGGTGACAGACAGACGGACGGTCGGACGGACAGCGAAGTCTTAGTAATAGGGTGCCGTTTTACTCTTTGAGTACGGAAACCTAAAAACGTGTACCTGGTAACAAAGAAGAATTTTACTGAACTGAACTGATTAAATGTAAAATTGTTAACTATTAATTTTTCATTGATTTCATTGCAAATCTCTATTTAACATTTTCAGAAAGTCAAAAGTTATCTAAAAGAGATCGGTCTTTAGCGATAAGACCGCCTGTTGTTTACCTCTACTTTTAATCTTCTTTGATATGTTGTGTTGTGCTCTATAATGTATCGACAAAATATTTGTATCAGAAGTCGATAAACGAGAAGTCCCCATGACAGTTCAAAAATGTTACGAGAATTCCGATGACTGGACTAACTAGTAAATAAATTAAATCTATCAAGTATCACGATCACTCGTACAATAATAATTGACTATAGAACGCGAAGTTTAGACAAAAGGATCCAACCCACAAGACATCACCATTGAAATGTATGACTTTTGTTTTAGGTAGAAGGTTCAATTTTAAATGTTACGTATCCGGTGGGTTTGAGCCTTTTCGCTACACTACGTCATATATGGCAGCTATGCAATTCATAACTTGTCTCGATTAGCCTCACGAATGTATCCCCAGTATAGTTTGACCCCGAGGTTGGTAACAACTATGCCTAGTCGGAGATCAAAATAATATTATTTTATCTGAAGAGTGGCCGGTTAGCTTTGTGAATAGCCACAAATAAACACACTACACGTCTGTCTCGGAGGGCTATTCAGCCGGTACTGAGATATATTCCCGCGCGACGGTAAATTTATACTAGTTTTGAATAATTATTTATAAATATAAATTTTGACAAAAGATATATTTTTTGGACTGGATCTTGTTGGTACAAGCATGAACTTTAATGTTGTGTAAGATTCAATACAAAAATAATTCAACAATAATGAGAAAATCCTTGAGTTTTCAGTACCATTTTGTTGACAAATATGGTGTAATTGAGAACAGTTTACATATATATACGTGCAGAATAAGGAAAATTCGAGGCGGCTAGGCGCAATGGCAACATATTACGCTAGTGAAAATAGAAAAAAACAAGTAGGTTCTCATATAACATCATGGAGTATTAGGGGCTCAAACTTATGACTCTGCGCTCTCTTCAGAAAACTACTGTCGGTAATCGGGTATTTTCGGTTAAAGTATTCAGTTCTTCGTAAATTGGAGGCGGCTAGGACCAATATGAGGAGTTTACCTATGCAAATAATTAATCAAAATCTAGAAAAAGCTCTCCGTTTCTTAGAATTACAACGTCAAAAATCCGTCATTCTCGCTTATTCCTGACCAAAAAACGAGCGCCCTCTTAAGCTACGGTAGCCTAGTGGTTCAGGCATGCGGCTGTCAAGCGGCGGTCATGGGTTCGAATCCCGGCTCGTACCAATGAGTTTTTCGGAACTTATGTATGGAATATTTACCGTCAGCTTTTCGGTGAAGGAATACATCGTGAGGAAACCGGTCTAATCCCAATAAGGTCTAGTTTTCCCTCTGGGTTGGAAGGTCAGATGGCAGTCGCTTTCGTTAAACTAGTGCCTATGCCAAATCTTGGGATTAGGTGTCAAAGCGGACCCCGGGCTCCTTTAGGGGCACAACCGGGAAATAACGCTAGGATGATGTACAAGTGGGTCCTTGCAAGGTTTGAATTCACAACTGGTCGTAGGTGGCGCTGCTGTCGGTATGTCACTGATCTCCTCCTAAACGGCAGGGACGATTTTAATGATATATTTTTCACTTCTCATGCTCTAAAAGTTCGTCTTTATGTCGTGCGTAGGCGACATAAAGTCGCTTTTTATGCTCTAGAGCATAAAGTAAAATCTTCGTCGAAGACCAAGGCAATCGCTGCAACAGCCACACGAACATCTTTAACTTCATACAACAACCTCTTTATTTTATTTCGTTTCGTTCGTATTCTAAGACCAAGGCAAAGATACCAACAGCCAAAGTACACAATAAAACTTCATGAAATAAACTTATAATTTGTATTTCGTCTCATTTACTATATTTACGTGTTGCTGTTTCATTTCCTCGCAATCGAAGTGAAAAGTAGAGTGTACAACTCGTCCATAAAACCCATTTTACACTCGACTTTATATCTATCCTCGCTCGCAAGCTCGCTCGGATGGATAAACGTCTCGAGTAAAATGGTGCGTTTTATGCACTTGTTGTACAATCTACTATTGTAAACTTTAAATGAAATAAGTTATAATAGGTACTTATAGATTACTGAGACATCTAAAAATGATGATTTAACCGTAGATTTGTCAAAAGTATACTTATGGAATAGCAAAACAAAAAAAAAAAAAGTTAAATATTGTCTTTTCCGTATAATGACACCTTTGCTTGCTATACTTGTATTTATTATTATTAATTTATTACCAGACAGGCTGTTTGCTAGTTTGAAACTGTAGTAGTATTTTTAATTAACCCCCGACGGAAAAAGAGGGGTGTTATAAGTTTGACGTGTCTGTGTTCCTGTGTGTGTGTGTGTCTGTCTGTGGCATCGTAGCTCCGAAACGAAAGGACCGATTTGAATGCGGTTTTTTTATCCGAAAGCTGACGTGATCGAGATGGTTCTTAGCTACGTTTCAACAAAATCGGTTCAGCCGTTTTTGAGATATTGAACTTTGAATTGAAAATGTTGGAGGTTTTTCAACCTTTTTAAGTTGTAGTTATTTATCTATGCAATGAGAGGGAATGGAGTGCTTACTCGAGTATTTATTAAGTTTCATAAGCTCACACAAAATATCACATCAATATTACTATTTCAACACTACTTATAAGTACTTAGTACCATACTACCTAAGAGAATCATCAACTCCATAACAACTGAACTAAACACAACTAGGTATATAAATATGTATATAATATTTAAACTTAACTAGATTACTATTGCCTATATTTGTGTCATTCCCAGAGAAAAGGTACCTTATTGCCGTTGGCGCTTATGCCATTATTAACGATGAGCAAAATGCCACCATTTAAGGCGTAATAATGGCAACAGCACCAACAACAATAAGGTACCTTTTCCCAGACACATTTAATAAGAGAACTAGTCTTCTGGAGACCATAGATGTTGCGGTTATGACATGTATGTTACATCAACGTAAATAAATGATTTATACACTATTTAATATCATCATCATCATATCAGCTGAAAGACGTCCACTGCTGGACATAGGCCTCTATTTATATTCAGCGCCAATCACGTTACGACACATGGATGATGAATGTTTTTATTTCAAAGAATTGAATATTTGTTACCAGTTTACAGACATGTGAATTGGGAATGGATGAAAATTTTAGAAGTGCCTGATTATTTTTTTGGTGATAGTAATAACCTTCCTTAGCACCAGAAAAAAGTTGCAGAGTTTTCAGTGGCGTCAATTATTTTTGAAAAATATAAACAGTTTCCTCATTATGTTTTGGGTTTGGGACGGCGAATAAGACACTTTGCTTGATCCGTCTCAAAATACAAAAAAATATCTTAAAAATCCGTGGTAAACTGACACTGGCAATGATATTGACAGCTGCAGCAGCTATATTTGTCATTGCCAGGGTCAAATATTTAAAATAATTTTGTAATCTGAGACGGATCAAGGAAAGTGTCTTATTATTTATTTATTTATTAATATTATTTATTTATTATTATTATTCGCCGTCCTAAACCCAAAACGTAAGTGAGGAAACTGTTTACAATTTTCAAAAATTATTGACGCAGCTGAAAAGTCTGCAACTTTTTTCTGGTGGAAGCTTATTCCTATCACCAAAAAAATAATCAGGCACTTCTAAAATTTTCATCCATTCCCTTATTGTTAACAACCTAAGTTGGGATGGTTGGTCCATTATCTCAACCTTAACAATTTTCTACATGGCAGAGAAGATGAATTCAATCATATGAAAAAGTCCACCCAACTGCCACATGTGGAAAAGCACATTTAATTAGTGTCAAGGACATAAATAGTTTGAAAGGACACCTTTCTCATGCTAATTGAGTTGGTTATATATGTACATAATCAAAAAAGGCACTTGTTAATAACTATTATTTTTGTCTATTACATATTGATGCTGTTACATAGTACTTATAGCTTATTAACTATAATTATGAATAGGATTCATCAATGCCTTTCACATAACTACTTCCAATGAAGGCAATGTATTATTTTGTCTACGATACTGAACAAACTATTTGTATTAAAAAAAACAACATATTTCCTTCATTGCAACCAGTTACAAAACTATGCTTTTAAATGTACAGCTAAAGGAGGCTTGCAGCATTCCGCATAAAAATAAAAACAATACTAATCAAGTAATCATTCAATAAAAAAAAATAAAAATACTTAGACATACTCATAACTTCTACTTTAAAATTAGATAAAGGTAGTGTTTAAAGAATTTCTAGCTTTTACTAAATACCATTAATATTTTTACTGAACACAACCAAATTATGAGTTCTGTCCTCTTCTGCCAATACTAGCAGTAATCTGTTATTTGGTCAGAATGTAACATAACATAACATATAAATTTTACTCAACAATTGGTTTAAAATGAATCCACAGTCTTTCAAATTCAATCTTGTACTTCTCCACAAGTTCCCTCTGTGAAGTGACTGCAACATCTTCCCAGTTGCCACTTAAAGCTTGGTTGGTCCAATTAAGTGATCCCATTATCAAAACAGGAACAGCATTTGGGTTTACACTTGTCGCATCTACTAATGAAAACTTATGGTGCATCAGGTTCGTTGATTTCATCCACCTAACAGGAATGCCTTGTTTTTCCAATTTCCTTATGTGAGAGCCAGAAGCAAACGCCATGTCAGCATCAACAATAACCCGGACTTTAACTCCTTTGTAGTGCTGCTTCAGTATTACCTGGGACAAATCCAGATTAGTCAAGACGTACATACAAATGTCCAGCGTGTATCTTGGAGAGTTTACAAAATACAAGAGCCTGTCCATGCTCTTTGTAATGACGCATCTTGAATATTTGCTCTTTTGTAGCTCACCGACTCCATGAGAAAACATTAAAACTTCGTGTACTTCTTTTGGTGCTATTGCTTTTTTCTTTTTGCTGTAATGCTGGTATGCCCATTGGGAAGCAAAAGCCAGTGTGATGAATATGAATATAGTCTTACTTATATTCAACAAATACGTCATTTCTATCTTTTAATTAACAAAATAATCACAACTTTAGTAATTTCTTGATGGGTTACCGGTGCTGGGCCGAAACAGAAGTGATTGTCAACTGAAAATAAACAATAAAAATGACAACCGGAAATTTCTTTGTTTATGGATTATATTTACAAAGCTAGCTGCGAATCTATGTGTTGTCCGTTCCCATTTTTTTTGCAAGGGATATTGAACTCCATTAAGCATAAACCTTGATATCTTCTATTGCTGTTAACTTTTGCATGGAAAGCATTATACACGTATGCATTTGAGCAAACATATGGCAAAAACCTTGACTAAAATTTGATAAGCACTTGACTTCAGAAACGAGACATTTGGATTGACGTTCGAGTGCTAAGTGACAGTGACAGAAAGGTGAGATGCAGATGACATATTTCTTTTCTTGTCTATTGTCGAGAGATTGTCACATTGACAGTGACTCACTGTCAAGTTCTGTTCTCATCTTTCTTACATTAGAGAGTAGAGAGTTCCATGTGTACATTGTTGTAATACTAATTTCGCTTCGCCATAATTAATCCGATAGACCTAAGTTTCTTCTTTAGTCGAAAAAGCTACGTTGAAAATGCCCGAAGATAAAAAAATTGTATCATGCTACAACCGTGGCTGTGGCAAACAATTTGACCCAAATCAAAATGATAAAGGTAAGAAGAATATTCCAGAAAATTCTCGTGCGTCCTGTAATGGCTTTCCTTATTGATTTAACTTCAAAAAACTGTTAATCAATATAAAATTTTGCGATGTTTTTAGATGAATGTCTGCACCACCCCGGCGCTCCTGTGTTCCACGATGCTTATAAAGGTTGGTCGTGCTGCAACAAAAAGAGTGTGGACTTCACTGAATTCCTCAATATAAAAGGTTGCACAGTATCGAAGCACTCTAATGTGGTATGTATTTATATTATTTATCCTTCTTTTATTTTAAAATTTGTTCCACTTTTCTATTAGGTATAGCTAACCGATATTTTTTCACCTTTTTTTAGAAACCGCCCGAACCAGAAAAGAAAGCGCTTGATAAAGATTTAGAGAAGAAGGAGTTAATAGAAGTGAGGGCCCCTATAGCTGGTCCGCAGCTGACACGGCCACCTTTTGACACTCCTATGGTGGCCCTTGAAGCTCATGTTGCTGATTCTCTTAAACAACTTGCACAGAATACACAAAAACCAACGGCTTCTTCTGAAAATGATGGGTAATTATTGTTTGCTATTTACCATTTAGGCAAGTTGCAGAACTCACATGTGCTAAAGTCTATTAGGTAGTAAAACCCGTTGGACACTTACAGGGTCCACTATCATTCTGTGTAAGAAATAGTTGTATTTTTTTTTGTAGAAAGAATCAAAATGGATGCAGCAATGTCTTTGAAAAATTCCTGTCAAGTTATTCATATAATGATGCAAAAAGTTAGTAAACATTTACATTCACTCTAATTTTACAAATACTGTACCACAAATAATTCTTCTCCAGGACTGTTCGATATTTTTGCTTCCAACAACAAAGTGTTTAACATTTTTATTTTCTGAATCTTTTTGCAGTGCTGTATATGTGTAGCCCATAGCATTGTTTTGCTGCTTTTTAGTAAAATAATCCATCCTCTTGAACTCCATATATTTTGAGCATTTTTAAGTACAGTCAGCGTCATATAGTTAGTAGCAGCCAAAGTACCCAAACATATTGTAACACATCCTTACTCCTATAGTAATAAAGATGTGTTGCGATATATTTGGCTGCTACTAACTATCTGAGGCTGACTGTACCATTGTAAAACTTTGCCAATTTGGAAATCTGTGTTCATCAAATCATCACCCACATTATTTTGCTGTGTCGATACAAACCCGATAGGCTTTAACGACACTGTTAGATTTAACGAAATGTATTTTCTTTTATAAATGTAATAAATAAAAAAACAAAAAATTGTTTTCAGAAATGTTGCCATTGGTACGAGTTGTAAAAATGGCGGCTGTTCTACATCTTATGAGGGTCCTCAAACAAATGAGACAATCTGCACTTACCACCCAGGCTGTCCCATTTTCCATGAAGGGCTGAAGTTCTGGTCTTGTTGCCAGAAGAGGACAACTGACTTCAATGTCTTTTTGAGTCAACCAGGTTGCACTACTGGATCTCACAAATGGACCAAAGAAGTGAGTTTCCGTTAGTGTTCCCTTTAAACTAAAACTAGCCTCCCATGCATATGATGCTATTGATAAGTAGGCCAGCAACATACTTGGCCATATAATTAAGGCGTAAGGCGAAGACGCGGCGCAGGCACGATATGCCGCTTCAAAACATTTGTATACAAAATGTACTAAGGAGACGTATTTTGAGTAACACACAAGCGGCGTGGCGCAGGCACCGCATTCAATTCACCAATGGACATTAATTAATTGTATTAAAGCGCCTTATGCCTTATGTATGCCTTAGGCCGTCTCTGTGTGGTTCACGACTAAATGTGAATAAAATTGGCAGGGTCCAGCCGCTGGTACGGTGAAATGTCGTTGGGACTGGCATCAGACGGCCGGCTACGTGATCGTCAGCGTGTACGCTAAGAAGTACGACCCGACGCTGAGCTTCGTCAAACTGAACCCGGTTAGACTGAACACGAAATTAGTGTTCAGAGAGGAGGGCGATGCCGTTTTTGAACTGGACCTTGAGCTTCGAGGTGTAAGTATTTTTGTTTATATTATTACAAGCTTTTATTTAGTTTCACCTGTCCCGTTGTCTGTCTGTCTGTAATCAAATCATGCAAGTTAAATTTGACCCACTTCCCGGTTTCCGATTGAGCTGAAATTTTGCATGCATATGTATATCGCATGACAATGCAACATGACATGGAGCTGATCTGATGCTGGAGCTGGAAGGTGGCCATATGAACTCCGCAATAAAACGACACAACCCCATCGAGTTTGGGCTGGTTAGAATCGTCTCAGAGTAGTTGATGATGGTATGCAGAAAAGTACAGTCGGCAATAAAAGCTTTTACCAAAAATGAAATGTTTGACAGAAACTTATTATTTTGCAGCACAGATCCCATGTAAGCCAACCATTATTATGGCAATGAAAGGTCTACAGACGACTCAGAGTAAACATACCATTTTTAGGGTTCCGTACCCAAAGGGTACTCTTTGAGTATGGAGCCCTAAAAAACGATGACATATTGTGTAACAAAATAAGGAATAAATACCAGTTTTTCATAACTGTAATAACCTACCTGACAAATTGTATTAGTGGCAACACACATAGGACCTCCGTGCCGTGCCTTTGTATTTCGACGTCACCGTTTGTCAAATAACAATACATCAGATCAGTACGCAGTCACACAGTACTAGTGCTGATTTAGCATTTCGCATTGTCATTGTAATTGTAACTATAATGTCTTTACAATAAGGTTCAGCATTGTTTGTCGCCAAAAATCTCCAGATGAAATGACGTGCCTTGCCTTCCGAGTGTTTGAGAGCAGCACAGGGCCCAGGGCTCGCTACTTCGAGCGACGGCGACACCGGCAGCGTTACGCCGTACGTGTGAACGAGAGATTGAAGCCCGACCTCTCACTCGCTCGTGTGCGTAATGCTGCCTTTCGAAGTCTTGGCTGAGCTCTGTCAATTTTGATATATTTGTGAATTGAAGAGTTCATTCGTTTAAGGGACTGGGAATGGGAAATCGTCTCAATAAGCGAATGACGGGAATCCATTTGACTAAAGTTATTGAATGGAAATTCATGTCCAGCGCGCACTTCAATAAACTATTCGCTTTTGTTTACGCTTTCTCAGTACCAAATGTTATAAACATAATGATATATGCACTTTTTTCAGGTTATAAGCATTGAGAATAGCAGCGCATCAATGTTATCTACTAAAGTTGAAATCAAGCTGAAGAAAGGGGAGCCTGGTGCCTGGAGCAAACTGGATTATCCTCGGGCAGAACCAAAGCAAGAATTACCTAAACCAGAAGTTGAACAACCCATAGAAGATGATTCCGTTGACCTCTCCACTGTAGAAGCAATAACGTCTATGGGACGAGTAAACATGACTGAATAAACTACCTTAATCAAAATGGCCTTTACTGTAGTTTCGAAGCTAATGCAATTTGTTTGAGAGGTGAAACTGTGGGTGTGGGATGCCTTAAGCCTCCGCCACACGAGCACGATGCTTGCCAGGCGTGAGCGGGGCACGTCGCTTATTACATTGGGGAACGCCGGTGTCGCGCTTCGCTTACGCCCCGCCGTCACCGAGCGCATGCGGTGGTGCACCTTTAAGGTGCGTACGAATAGGGAACTTACATCTTTTTATTTTATTACGATTTTTATTACGAAAGTATGATCCAGAGGAAAGTCAACTGTAGCATTAAAACTTTCTTATGATTTCTGTTTTTGATGTTATATGCATTTTAAATCTGCAACCCCCCGAAAACGCTCTATATTAAACGGGCTTATGCTATGACGTCACAACTTTTTTTTTTTTTTTTAGAAAGCGACCTTAAATGCTTATACAACATATCCAAATTACAAAAAAATCGCATTAGTACTTTGGCTAAAATAAAATAAAAATGTTATTTCTTTTTATGCGGTTTTTTTTAAACCTGAAGGATTTGAGGCTTAATTTTTGGTGAAAGCACTACATATGTAAAGATTAATAACCCAGTAAAAGGAAAGTAATTTTTTCGCTAAGGGCAGTTTGGCCATGCGTACCTGGCTAAACCCTTTGCGTTTAAGTCTGTACTTGTTATACAAAACATCATTTCTAATTAAATATTCTGTGTAGGTAACTGTTATGTTATTTTATCGAAAAAAAAATTTTTTTTCGTCATTTTAACGTGAGATAAAACTAATACGATCGTTTTTTTTTTCTTTTGTACAGTCGCCATCACATACATAGGTACACTATAGGTGTTCAAAAATATCGGCACATGCACCCTAATACCTTGAAAATAGAGGTGTGTTCCGATGTTTGTGACGTGCTTGTTTGCTCCGATGTATGTGATGGCGACTGTACGATATCTCTACGTATATCCGCATCGATTGAGAGCAATTTATTCGAAATTGAAGTCCCATGCAAGTTCCCCATTTGAGGGGCTCAGCCTGAGGCGGCGTCACTACGCGCGGCGAGCTGCTCGCGAAGCAAACAGACCAAATAGTTGCTTATTAACACGCGCGGGTGAGGGAGCGCGCTCGCCGCCTAACGCCTGGCTCAGTTATTTGCTTAGTACGTAACAAGTTAGATCGTGTCGTTCTGCCTGCAGAACGGTTGGATGCACGTTCGAGTTCCGAGTAGGTCTGTCCACACTGGACGCATGCTCAGCCGAGCGCGGCTCGCCCTAGCGTGCGCTCAATGTGGACGTCGCTTGGCGAGTAAATTCGACCGAGCGCATGCGGCCGAGCATGCGAGCGGCTCGGCGAGCCGGTCGGGGGAGCCGCTCGGCTGAGCATGCGTCCAGTGTGGACACACCTTTTGTTCTCGCGCACAGTGTGTGGCGCGTACGAATTGACTAAATTGGTGAGCCGAGCGTGCCTCGGCCCGAGGCTGCCTCAGATTCGTACGCAACTTTAAACTGCCCTTTGATGTTTGAAAATACATGCGTTATGTTGAGTTTTGCCGGCAATATAATATATCTATATCACAATGTGTTACCATAATTGGTTTTGTATTTCATGTTATTTTTGTAAGAATTAATAAATTATTCAGAAAACTCGTGTTGTATTATTTTAAACGTGTGATGTTTAATTAAAAACTTTCTGACACAATTAAATATATAAATGAGGGTCAATCAACTATTTCTTATTGCTCGTTGCCATGGTTACGTCTCCTGGGTCACTCTTTAAAATTATTATTTTATGGGGTTTAAATCCACTAAACACGTGTTTTTGTCATATTGGTAAACCCATTCCATGGTGACGCATCTCCTTAGCATGATAGGAGTCCAGTTTATAGTATTTTTTCTAAGAAAGTCTGTTACTGTTGTCTCTTGGCTTACCGGGACAGAATAACAACAAGAAAAAGTTGATTGACCCATGAACACTATTCATGCGCTACTGAATCGCTTTTATGTTTGCGTATGTTACTGTTAAAAGGCAACTGCAAAGCGCCACCCCGAATTTTCACTACCTACAAATACTACTTACTAGTGGCTCCGTGAGCAGTAGAAATGGAGCCTATTTTTTGAAAAAAAAAAAAAAAAAAATTATTTTAATAAGGTGGCTCGACAAATAAATTCTATATAATCAACTAACCTGCTCACTTAATTTCACAAGAATCGGTTAAGAAATGCGACCTATAGAGGAGAACAGCCGTACAGCGTGACAGACCACGGACATACCTACGAACGATTTTCGGCCCAAGCTGAAGCATAGAACTTCGTTCGCTTCGCCCGCTCGTTCGACTACGAAAAGTTTCGTATTTTTTCATATTGCGCTAAAGATATGTGGGCAAATGCCTCCTCTCGATTTTTTATGTCCGAGTAATTTCTACTCGAACAGAATATTGGTTCGGGTACTATCAATGAAATGAAAGTAAACAAAACTCCAGTGGTGGAATAATTTATATACATTTTATTTTTAAACTTGTATTTACACTAGTTATCTTTAAAGGTTATTCATAGTGCTATTTTACACAGTTCAACTCGGGTATTTAATGTCACTACGGGCGACATGTTTCGAACTTTTAAGGTCGATTTATATCTACAGACATTGAGCGTGCCAGACACGTCGTGGCCGTGGCAGACACAAATAATATTATTCTATACAGAATGTATTATAGTACATTACTGCAAAGGCCGTGAAGTAAGGGATTGATGGACGAGTTTGGGCTAGACGGCCGAGTCGTAGACGAGGCCGGATACAACGAGTCCAGCAATCCCTGTTCCGGCCGAGGCTTGTATAGTGCTTTTCTCAAACGATGTGAGGAAATAATAAATAGTTATTTGTTATACAAGGGTGCAGTTATAATTTAACCGCGAGTGTGGAATTGAAACACGAGCTAGCGAATGTGAGTGGTTTAAAAATAGAATCCTTTTCACCTCACTAAAGTGAGAAAGATTCTAGATAAAAAAATCTAAAAAAGAAAAAAAAAACATTAAAAAAGAATAATATTAAAAAAAACATTACAAAAGAGTAAAACAAAAAGGATAAAAATATTAAAAAAAAACAACTAAAAAACAAAAAAAACAACTAAAAAAACAAAAAAAACGCCCAAAAAAATTACAAAAAAAAGGGAAAAAAAAAAAAACATTAAAAAAACAAAAAAACTAAAAAAAATAAAAACAAACAAAAAACATTAAAAAAAACAAAAAAGAAGGAAAAAAAAAAACAAAAAAGAAGGAAAAAAAAAAACATTAAAAAAAGTAAAACAAAAAGGAAAACTTGAAAAAATAAAAAAAAAATACAAAAAAAACAAAAAACATTAAAAAAAGTAAAACAAAAAGGAAAAATAGATAAAAAAATAACATAAAAGACCCTACAAAAATTTTAACATTAAAAAATAGACAAACATCAAGAAAAGAAAACATTTTTTTTTAAATCATTAAAAACGATAAACAACACTAAAAAATAAACGAAAAATAACAAAAAAAAATTAAAAAACTAACAATTTTTTTTTTACAAAAAACTAAAACAATTAAAAAAAAGTATTGGTGGTTGGCAGTATGTATTTTTTCCTTTGTCTGTTTAATATCAGTAAGCAAATTTAAAAAGTTAGAGTAGCGGCCAATAATGTTTTTAGTTAGGCTTTTCATACATTACTTCTTGGCCTAGGCCAAGAAGTAATGTAGGGAGCCATAAACAAGGAACTTCATGTCTTCATTTCGTGACATTAACGCATACATTTCCGAGCATGTTTGAGAAAACGTATTTACATCTATCGTAACGCGGCTGCGCAGAAACTGACAGACACAGATGTAAATACGTTTTCAACACTTTGCTCGTAACGTGCCTCTTATTGTGCCGCTTTTAGGCTCATAATCCTGGGTATTAAACACGCGTGTTTTATAACATTACGGCACTCGTGTAGTTATGGTTATATCCCGATTAAGACACGTTGCGTTGGCACTTTACAGCAAGGTGTATGTCTGGATTCGGCGCAGTCTTAAATTGACCGGGTTATACAGGTTTCTTTTTAATTCTCGGCAAATGGATTCTTACTCGACTAAACAAATTAAATCCTTCTAATGAATTAATTGATTATTTCTTCTTGGATATGATATAGAAACGTTTCATTTAGTAAAACTATTTACTTTTGATAACATTTTTACATGAATTTATATTGAATACGAAAATATTTATTTTATTTTGTATTGGCTGTTTAGAGATTTCATCTAAGCCTCGCGCAAACTCCACGAAAAAAAATAGTTGCGCGCCATTATAGGTAATGTAATTTCACAAATATTAGTAAACATTGTTGATGCGTGTTTGCAGGTTATTATTAAGAGGATTGTGAAGTGCCGATACGCGGCGCAAGTAGGTATTTAAAAAAATATATATCTGTTTCACACCGCTCTGTGCCTCACCAGTATCGTCCGATAGAGAGAGTAGCAAGTCCTGGAGGCAAATGCCTACATTTCCTTGTTGAAATATTGTTTCGGGTGATAACGTTTTTACCCCCCTAAACCTTTATGAAATGAAATTACTTTGGTATTATTGGATTCAGTACTCTTTAATCTATGTCCGTACGTTTTCCTTTTTCAGTAAATCAATTAAGATTCATTTAAAAAAAAAAAACGGTAGACAAAGTTTTTAAGTCAAAAATATCGATTTTTAGATGCTAATAACTTTTAACGCAAGCAATATATCTCAAAAATCAAAACGTATAGACCTAGTTTTTCATTATATCTACAGCGTGTCCAAAAATTATAAAAATCGAACAATGTTTACGGGGTGAAAAACGTTATCGCTTTTTGTATGAAAAAGTACAGGTTCACAATCCTCTTAAAAATGTTGACTCGTGGTGAATAGAAAAGTGTTAAATAGAATTGACGCCACTGGATATTCTTGGAGATGTACAATTATGTGAGTAAAAACTGTTGTCATCAATAACTAAAGGAAATAGCTTAGGAGCCTGTAACATTTTCATTTAATGAAAAGGATTACCTATTTACTCGCAAGTGAGCTATGTTGATAATTACAGCCTCGGCTCCCTTATCACGCTCACCTGCGGTTTGCATGATAATTCCGCCTCTGATGTAATGATCAACATAGCTCACTTGTATCACAATGTACTATAATTCACTCTGTATAGAAGAATATTATTTTGTCTGCCACGACACGTGTCTGGCACGCTCAATGTCTGTAGATATAAATCGACCCTAAAGCCTTGGTCAGACACACGGCGCGATATTTCCATACATGGCCTGTTTGACCACGCTAGCCCACGCGCCCGCTCAAATCGCCGCGCCGCCCGTGACGCCCGCGCCGACAGGGGGGGGGGGGGGAGGGGGGCAGTCCCGCGCTGGAGTTGTTGTGCGAGTTGAACCGTGTAATTATTAGCATTATTTCAACATGTCTCACGAAAGTTTAAATTCGGTTATTCATAATATTCAATAATCATTAGGCTATGTTATATTAGATATACCAATAAATCTTATATATGTACATAACACGATTAACATACTATTTTTATGACTAGAAATATCTCGACTAGATCTTTTAGATAAATTAAATGACCACAAAAATTTTATCAGCTTTCATTTTGTATAGAATAGTCATGTCGCTAGGACGCATAGTTTCCAAGATATAAAACCGAAAAATGGGATCTTCACACCCCTCTTTTGATATGTTCATCTCCTAACTAGTCCAAACAAAGTTACGAAATCAAAAATTGTGTTCCAAGCATTGCCCTCTATACCTTTTCGTTGCCTGACCTAAAGGGTATAAAGGTCCGTATTGAATATAATATAACAAATAGGTACCATTGAGAAAACTACTTTTACCTATTACTTTTAGCTTCTTATATACAATACAATGCTGTAATTCAGTTCATTTTATTATGACCGCTGGTCATTCGTTTTAGATAGTAGGTTAGGTAATATTCTACACACGCGTGACAGCATAAGAGTAAAACGAGATGCAGGTACTTACCTACCTATTACAGGAAGGATATAAAAATCCCTAAAATTTACAGTTATGGCCTTTACACACCTTGCAATTTATCATGGTGGGTACACACCATGCCAACGAGCGGCTATGTATCTCACTCTAACAATTAGCTGTCACATAAATGCTTCGCGTTCGTTGGTCGTTCGTTTGCTCAGTGTGTACATACCCACCATCACAAGAACCGGAAGAGGCGCAGCTTTCATTGGCATGAGACGGCAATAAGTACCTACATACCTTTAATTCTATAACTATAGCTATGTCTCGTGTCGTTGTTGTGACAAATTGTATTGTTTGTACCTATTTAGTGTGCTTTTTGGAGCGCAGCGCCATCGACTCAGCTACGATTTTTTTTTTACAAAGTATGAAAATGCTGTTGTTTGGCGAAGAGAGAAAAGCGTAGTGAAACGCGCAGTGAATATGTTAGAAAACGTAGCTGATGTATCTCAATTAAGCAAAATTAGACATTTTAAGGAATTTCTATGGGGAGTCAAACATTTCACAACGCTTAACATTAAATTAGTGTCGTTATTACAGCTAAGTTGGTACATTTCAATGCTTAATTTTAAGTTGGTTTCGAGATCGTTTTGGTCATCTCCATCTTCATCACTGGTTCCACTCTTGAGAGAAACGGTGACCACTTATAGTCTTATGCCATTAGGGGCAGTCCGCTTGTTCCCCACCGAAGTGGTATAAAAAAAAGAAGATGCCGGTTTTAAAACCTACAACTAGAAGGAGTTTTTTTTAACGTCAATCGTTTAATTATGTACTTATTTATTACATGTCATAGTTCGTAAGCCCACTCCTGAGCTATAACCACGAACTTCGAATCGCACTTATGGTTAATGGTACTCGAGCGACATAGACGGAGATATACGAAGTTCGAGATTCGTGGTAGCGCCGCTGATACGCCTATACGTCTACGTTGCTTACGTCGCAAGTTCCTTTGACACCGTCTGCCAAGTACTTCCGGCCATTTCAGGACTGACAGACAAAATTACCATTTACACGGTGCAACAACTCGCATGCGAGTTTTATTACATTGCACGGTTTGATTTAATTCATCCTATTTCGGTAGCACGCAGCCCTGCAATGTAATGAAAATCGCATACGAGTTGTTGCACCATGTAAATGGCCCTTAAGGCTTACCTACTCTCTCTACAATTAAAGGGCTAAATGCTGCCACATGTTTCGTACTGTTGTCACATGACGTAAATATAGCTACCCTAATGGGGCTTCTAAACGGGCCATATTTTCACTGCAATATGTGGCCGGCAACTATTGGCGTCTTTCTCTAACATGTGAGTAAGAGAGGGACACCAATAGTTGCCGGCCACATCATCATCAGCCGAAAGATGTCCACTGCTGGACATAGGCCTCCCCCAAAGAGTGCCAAATTACCGGTCCTGCGCCACCCGCATCCAGTGGACTCCCGCGACCTTTAGGTACCAGGTGATCAGTCCACCTTGTGGACCCGGGTACGTCCTAAAACTACGGCCAAGACCACCGGGGTATGGGCAGCAGCAGCAGCAAATATGGCCCGTATAGAAGCCCCATTAGGTACAATTTGGACCGGAATTGAAGGATTTTTCAAACTTTAGGCCAATTTTAGGTGCGATAATGTTCTGATTCTTACTCAGCACAGCTTTCCCGACCTGCTGCAATGCATTTTATCGTGTTGTCATGAGACGTAGGCGTATTGGGAGTGAGCGTACGGATTATCAATCTAAACAAATGCAAAATGGTTCCATTGTCAAAACTAAGGGGATGCGCAGTGTTCGGACGGAGGAGGGTGCAACTGTCCAAAGGCCGGGGCTGGTGCTGGCTGCATCCTACAATCAAAATGCACATTAGGTACAGAAAAAAACTAGAATCAAGAAATAAATTAGCAAGAACATCAAAGTCGAATGAAATGGATACCATCTTGGATTAAGATGATTCTCTCGAACCATGAGAAAAAATCTTGAATTACGCTTGATTCGAGATAATTTAACATTTAATTTCTTGGTTCAAGAATACCTCGAATCGAGTAGGTGAGTATGTATTTTTTTGTGTATGGTTTACATATTTTTCCCAAGGGCTTCAGTAACTGATGAACCTATGTCAACTATGTTTGTAATTATTTAGGTACATGACAGTTAACACATTCACTGCCAAGAATCGCTACGTGCTACACTTGTAGCCGATCCCGTGGTTTTTGCCGTATGTAGAGCAAAGTGACTACGGCGTAGGCGCCCGCTAGGCGGGTTCCTGGCAGTGAAAGTATTAAGGAACAAATGCATTTCCCTCGCCGCCAACGCCAACAGGTGTATCCTTAGATTCTTCGGAAGCTCTATATATTTATATATCACTAGGTACATAGTATAAAACAAAGTCGCTTCCCGCTGTCTGTCCCAATGTATGCTTAGATCTTTAAAAGTACGCAACTGATTTTGATGCGGTTTATTTTAAATAGATAGAGTGATGCAAGAGGATGGTTTATATGTATAATATATACCCGTGCGAAGCCGGGGCGGGTTGCTAGTATATATACTTACCTACAGAATAGTAAAATACGGTCCGCCTCACAAGGGCTTAACACCTTTGTACCGTTACCGTGTCGCATTAAACGTCATGACGAACTGCCATATAAACTTGTCAAACGAGTGAAAACGACAAAGTACTTAGGTGTTCAGCAACTTATGGTTATGAATCCGACTATCTCTAACTTCTTACTCCAGTGTTATTGCAGCTGCGCTCTACACCAGAGTTGCTCTGCTCTTAATAAGTATAAGTGAAATGACATTCTGCTGTGCCCTAACTCTCGCCCAATGGCATACAGGATTCTGGTTGAAGGGAGTTGACCCCGCTATGGTTAGATTTTAGTCTCAGTTCGGAAAAGTGGGAGATCCTAGATCCACTGGTGGCATCGTACAATACCTACGCGCCATATGAGATTGCGTCTCCGAAGTTAACCTCAAGTCACCTCCCGCACACCCGGCGAACCCCTCTGACACCTCTAACCTGCTGCCTGCTGCTGTCGTAGCTAACATGCCAGACGCAAACGTATGTGGAGCGTATGTACCTGTACATGTCGTGCAGCAGGGTGGCGACGGACACGTCCCCCACGGTGTCGCGGAAGAGCAGCAGCTCGATGGAGCGCGCGCGCACCGCGCGCAGCGACGGCAGCAACAGCAGTAGACGCCCGAACCTGCACAATAGGGTCATTTTGTATTCGTCGATTTAAATCTGTGTATTAAGATTTCATAGAGAATACTGCAACGTAGTGGAGGCAGTTATTATGTTCCTCGAGTAATTATAAGCATTTTCAAACCACATGCTCGACAATGCCGAATTATAGGTCATGTAAACCCTACCGAAAGCAAGACATTAAATCCCTTGGTATTAGCCGGGTTATAATGTTGTACTGAATTTCATTGTAACCCGCTGGTTAATAATATGATTTCACTTTTCATAATTCTTATTACTATATGCATAAAGTTTAATTTTGCTAAACACAATTTGTCCTAGGCCATGGCCTACTTGATTTGACAAAATAAATGAAGTTTGCCTCCGTGTGAACCCCGGTCCGGAGGAGCGCGGTGCTCGAAATTCGAATTTCGAATCTAGGACCACGGCTTGTGCTTTCGAATTTGGAACGCCGCGCGCCTTCATTTGTTCACGCGTGACGAACAAATCGAGTTCTTGTAGGTGCCTATAGAAGATTTAATTTCAAAAATAATATTGAAAATGTCGAGTGATGAAAGTGTTTTGACTCCTGAGTTTATCAAATTAGATGCCATAGGCATAATAAACTCCAACTCAACCTCAATAAACGTACCAAATAAAAACATTACCTTATCTTTCCATAATTGGACTAACGTGTCTAATGTTACTATGTACTTTTAATTTGCTAAATAAACATTATTTATCTACTGATCCTGTTTTTTTGTCTCGCATAAGGTGTGAAAAGTAGAGTATACACCTCGGGGATAAGACTGTTTTAGTCTTGGGCGGTTGAACCCCTCACTGCACTCAGGACTCAGTCTTAATTCCCTCGCTTCGCTCAGGAATTAACTTATAACTCCCTCGCTACGCTCAGGAGTTAAATTATGAGTCCTTCGTTACGTTCGGGATTCAATTCGCTCCCGTGACATAAAACAGTGCTTTATCCCCTTGGTGTATAATCTACTATTCTAGTCCGGGAGGCAATAAGAAACGTGAGGCTAGTCGGGAAGGGGGGAGGGGGGTACAAAGATGGCCGCCAACAGTCGTCTTTAAAAAAAATCTAGTCTCGTCCTGGTTGCTACTAGGGCAAGTTTGGTATCATTTTCAAATAAACCAAAGACGTAGAATTCATTGCTGATATTAGTTTTTTTCAGTTTCATAGTAATTTTACAAGAAAAACGTAAGAAGGTGAAAATGTTGGTAGGAGATTTTTGCTTTTATAGTGACAATAAATATCAAACAAAAAATACGGTAATAAAGCGCAATTCATGCAAATTCTAAAAATATACACATTTTATAATGTACTAATGCAAAAACATAGTGAAATAGTAGATTGTACAACAAGTGCATAAAACGCACCATTTTACTCGAGACGTTTATCCATCCGAGCGAGCTTGCGAGCGAGGATAGATATAAAGTCGAGTGTAAAATGGGTTTTATGGACGAGTTGTACACTCTACTTTTCACTTCGATTGCGAGGAAATGAAACAGCAACACGTAAATATAGTAAATGCTATAAGTTGTTGTTATGGCTTAAATACTATACTGATCTACTAAATTGAAAAATAAACAAATATAAAAAATAATAAATGAGACGAAATACAAATTATAAGTTTATTTCATGAAGTTTTATTGTGTACTTTGGCTGTTGGTATCTTTGCCTTGGTCTTAGAATACGAACGAAACGAAATAAAATAAAGAGGTTGTTGTATGAAGTTAAAGATGTTCGTGTGGCTGTTGCAGCGATTGCCTTGGTCTTCGACGAAGATTTTACTTTATGCTCTAGAGCATAAAAAGCGACTTTATGTCGCCTACGCACGACATAAAGACGAACTTTTAGAGCATGAGAAGTGAAAAAAATATTTTTCTCAAAAATGGCCCGCAAAGTGAACATAACTCGCTACATATTGGAAGGTAAAGTGTATATTTGAAGGCCAGATCAAAATTAAAAAATAAAAAACATTGCAGGCCGCCTGGAATGTTACATATTATTATGAATTCCTTTATTTGTCGAGTACCAAACTTTTTAAAAAGTAGAAACTGGCATATAAAAGACGGCACAGGTCATATTCAGCCAAATCAAGTCGTATTTTTCTGTTGCAAACGCGACATTTTTGTATGTGTCATAAAAAGATTGCGTTTTTCGGTGGAAAAATACACTTGCGATTCTGTTTAAAAAAATATATGACGTTTAATTTTATGTAATTTGCAGTATCCTCAATTTGTATTTAATAATAACGCTTGATTTAAATTTAGTCTTTTTTATTCCCCCATTTTAGAGAAAAGCACTATATTAGCCTCAGCCGGAATGGCAATTGCAGGCTTCGTATTATAATTAAACGGACTCGCAAGCTCGTCCGTTTAAACAAAATACTCAGCCTGCAATTGCCTCCTTCCCGGCCACGGCAATAATGTACTATAAATTATCGCAGCGTGGCTAGCTGGACTCGCACTAGGCGGCGTTTATCTTACAAAATGGTC